>CM074506.1:4816207-5211451 GCA_037389245.1 Oryzias sinensis | reverse complement strand
TATATATATATATATATATGTCCTGCATCATAAGAAAAATGCCACAAAAAAAAACCTTTGTCTTCACAAAGGGTCTTTGAGGTTGTCTATTGTATAGTTTACCTTATCACCTGCAAGTGCTAATTAATTTGAATGTACAAACTAAATTTTGCGCCCCTTAATTGTGAAAGTAGTGTTAGACCCTAAAATATGTAAACACAGAACAATTTGTGAAGAGGAAAAACAGCTCAGACTGTAAATCCATTCCAAGTAGAATTAAGAAGTTGTTTTTTTCCTGTGCAGAACTGCACCCAAACAAGCCACTGTGCCAATGAACATGAAGAATGCACGTTGTGTGGTCTGCTCCTGCCCCATGTGTTTAAAATTATTATGAAATAATTGGCTCACAGAGGGCATCCAAAGCATCGCCAATCAAGAAAATGTTAAAAATGTCTTATTTAGTTTATTTTGGAGGTCCCAGCTCTTAATTCTAATTGATAGTTAGCTGTTTTCCTGCCTGAGGATTGCAGGTGGTTTTATCTGCTCCTGTTCAGTGCAGAGTGCTAAAGCAAACTTGTCTTTACTGCATTTTTTTAAAAATCCCTGGGGAATTTGAATTATTTCCTGCAAGCTATCTGAATGCACAAGCACTGTAAGGCATTGCACAAATTTGGTCTGCATGGGACTGCCTAAGTCAGGGGTCGGCAACCTTTTTTACTCAAAGAGCCATTTGGGACCGCCCCTAATAATAAAGAAATCACCCGGAGCCACAACCCGTTTTGACATCATTATATATATTATGCATGTATATATTATTCAAAGGTGCTCACTACGTCGATCACGATCTACCGGTCGAGTACTTCTTTAAAATCCACCAGCCAATCAAAATCCTCACTGAGAAGTACGGGACTTGATTGACATGTAGATTGGCCAATCGGACATCGTCTGAAGCATACGTCGCTGCAAATGCACATTATGTTCTTTAAAGGATGATACCGTGGCCGCGTGTGGGAGGAGCTACTGGTTCTGGTCTGATTGCTGCATGGAGCGATGTGTTTATCAATGCATGGTAGACACTGAGAATGTGGAGAGATCAGGTTTATTATTTTGAACAGTTGTACTTGGTAATCATGTTTCCATGTTTGAATTCATAAAATCATCGCAGAGAAAGTCTCTGCTTCAACTCCCGCAGGGAAAGCTGGGTCTCAATCTGACGCCCGTGTTTGCATCTCTGACAGAGTTTGAAGCCAAAGCCCCTCCTCCGCCTCTCCACCTGCTTTTCCTCTCTACCTGTTCACCTGTTCACATCCCCTGCTGCTGAGAGTTGGTTTCCCCCGCGCTCCTCAGTGTGTCCTACACACAGAGCGCAAAATACGATAGTCGGGGCGCTCCAGCGCCGCACAAGGATGAAAGAGCCGGACGCAGGTTATAGCGGGGATAGAGCGGGTTAAGAAAATGAATGAGAGAAGGCCCTCCGCTGAAGAAATATTCAATATTGTACACATTTTATTCTTGGTCAGAACTATCTTTTATTTAGAAAAATCTTTTACTTTATCAGTCCAGTACGGAAAAAAACCATCAACAATAGCTGTATTAGGCGGTTTTTGGCTGGGTCTGGCGGTTTTCAGATGACTTTTCGGCTGGAAAACTGTGACTCTATCTGGCAACGCTGGCGCGAACTCTCTTTCTGTCATCAGCGAGTTGGTCTCTGCCCCGCAGAACATCAAGTTCCCGGCAGAAGATCGGAGTTATTGAAGCCGCCCCGCGTGTGTCCTCCTGCTATCAGCTCTGCAGTTCTCGCCCGATAAATACGATTTTTACAGCAGCGCCTTTGAAATGCCATGAAAAATGAACAAACTAAAATAAAATGTAATTATTATAAAATACTCATTATTTTCCAAAGTCACAGGGAGCCACAAGAGATGGATAAAAGAGCCACATGTGGCTCCGGAGCCATGGGTTGCCGACCCCTGGCCTAAATAAAGGAGAAAAAAAGTGTCTTAACGTTTTGGTGCAGCTCACAGACTTTCCAGAGAGATGAGTCAAAATTAAAAGGTAGCAGTCATCATGGTAGCATCAGGCGTTGCTTTGGAACCAGTTGTCTGCTGTTGAAGACATAATATGATACTTTCTGCCTTAAAGGTAACCGCTTTTAGCACAGATTTGAAATTTCATGGGGGAATTTAATATACAAAGATGCGTCTAAAGCAGCACAGAAGCCCTTGGGAAATCAAAAAACACTAGACTAATGTAAAAATGTTAGAGACCTATGATGCGTGTGTCACATACTCTAAACAAATGTTAGTTTGAAGTGGATGTCTTTGCTTTGCAGTCTAAACAACCACAGATGGCTGTAAATATCCCGTGGGGTTTTTTCAACTGCAAAATGTATTTTTAAGTTTCACATGTAGAGGAATTTTAGCTTTTTCATGAATAGTGTCAACAGAAATTTAACAGGAGGGTAGCTGTAAATTATGATTTAAAGATGAAAAATTGCTCTTTGGCGTGTTTCAAATTCAAGGAAACCATCAGGAATGTTTTTACCCTTAATAATCTCTGGACTCACTGGTGTATTTGCCAATCACATTGCTTGTTTACAATGACGTAAGAGCGCCCAAAATCTTTTGAAATGGTTTTTAGTTCTGAAATTTCTTAACAACAGTTATGTAATTGTGATAACTTTTGGAATCAATCATTGGAACATTGTGGAGCGTTGTTTGACCAAGTCTTTGCTCTGTGTTTGGATTTATACATTTTTATTTTGTCTCTGCATCTTTGAACTTGTTTTAAAAACATAAAAAACAGTTTGATATACATTTATGGGATTTTTGCAGTAAAAAAAACTGACTGATTTACTACTCTGAATTGAGTTTTTTTGGACAGTTTTGGGTTCATTGAGGAATTATTGTGTAATATAAAGAAAAACATCTGTAGAAAAAAAAGAAGCTGGGATTGTAATAAAAAAAATGTGGACGTAGAGCATTGCCACAAAAAGAAATTAAAAGACAATTATTAGATCATTGTATTGCAATTTTTTATCTAAGAACAAATTGTACTGCGTTGATACAGCGGCTACATTTACTTTACATTGTGTGTGGTACCCAAACAAACAAAGAAACTTTATTTAGCTGCATCTTAGAATAAACTGAAGTTTTTTCCCCCCAGCTTTTACACTGATTTTGTATTTCTTTAAGTTGCATCATTTTGCCGCACGGATGTGAACATCCGTGTTGCATCAGTGACAACAAACAGTAATTTGTGGAACATGTGAAAATCTTTTAAATCCAAAAGCTGGTTGTAGTTTTTCTCAAGAGATGTACTGTTACTTTTACATTATAGCTTGTCTGGAGCAGATTGAGCCTGCCGTGAGAGATAAAGGCAGGCAGAGAATCACTCTTGTCCTGACAAACCAGCTTAGACCAAGGAGCTCTCTGATGTGAATTGTGTGGAAATGAGTCTGCTCTGCCAGGATGCTTCCTTCATAGGTGGAAGCCCAGAGCACAGGCGCTGACAGGCAGGGGAGATGTACAGCCGCGAGCACACCTCCACATGCACACACTCAACTTATAAATAAAGTAAAAATATGTGCAGAGGCGTAATCATACACCTTCGGAAGGGGAAGTGATTGTGGCTCGCCTGCAGCAATTATCCCATATATGACTAAAATCAGAGACTAATTATCTGCTCCTTAGATTAAAAAAAATGCCATAAATGTCAGCCTTGTCCTGAAATGTGCATCATTACTCAACAAAAAAAACAACTTGCCTTTCAAGCTATTTTTTAATATGTGAACTTTAATCAGTTTTCATGTAACCCGTTTACTGCAAAAGGAGGTAGTGTAAAATTAGGAAAAGGACACCAATCTTAAGGAGAAAACCACTAGAAAGTGGTACAATGATCTGACCATGCAGCCATGTTTTTATTTAGCAAGAAATCTTACATGAAAATCTAGAAACAAACAGTTCCACTCAAGCATTCAAAAGGAAAACATAAAGATAAAGTATAACTGTTAAATTACTTTAAATTCAATGTTATATAGCCAAATAAAAAGTATTTTTTGCTAGTTCTAGACATATTTTTTTAGTTTTTATGTATTTAATTGTTGTTTATTTTGATTACAGTGACAAAAAACTTGTGTAATCAGTGGAAATGACTCATTTTAGAAATAAATGTGAACAAAATGAGAATATTATCTTACTAGGAGTTAGTCCATCTTAATAAATCCTCGTTAAATCTAAAGCTAACACTTATTCTTAAAACATAAATCTACCTTTTTGTTTCCAAAATAATGACAATAACTGCCAGTCTACCTTGGAAACTATTATTGAACTCCAAAGTAGCATCCTTAAAATCGACCCAAATTCAAGTTTTTCTGTTGTCAAAAGTATGGCGCAAAAGGATTTAGACTTATTTTATTAATAATATCCTCATTTCTCGATGGTAGCTCTTACTGAGACAAAGAAAATCTCCACTGTGCTAGTTCAGAGAAAAGCTTGGAAAGGTTTAGAGCTAAGAGAAGTTCAAACTACTTAAAACCTGGAAAATGTCTTGAATGTCTAACAAGGTTTTAAATCTTTGCAAGTATCAAATAATTTACAGTGTGTGGGCTTTTGGCGCCTTTCCTCCCACTTGCCAAAGCTGTGTGTCTGTGTGTTTGTGTGTGTGCGACAGATATTCGCCCACATGCTTCGCCGCTGCGCGGCCGCAGAGGTTGTCCAGGTAACATTTTCTTTCATCACCTGTCTGCAGGTCTTGTCTGGGTCAGAGCAAAGGGTTGTATTTATGGCTTCAGTCTGGAGTCACACAGAAATGGACACTGTTATAGTACTTTTCTTTTCTTATTATCACAAAACCATGAGGGACAAAAAACCCTCCGGCACTAATGGTGCTTCCAACATGCGGTATGAACCTAACGTACTGGCTTAGATGTTTTATTTGTAAAATCGAACAGAGTGAGAATGCTCGACTGTATTTTACACGTAATCTTGATAAAAACGAGGGATTGTCCGTCTGTGCAATCTCCTGCTGCCTTCCTAAATATCAAACAAGTCAAGAAGAATCAAAAACTGTCAGTCGCCTTTGTCCTTCAGTTTTCATGCAAATAACAGCCTCAACCAAACTGACACTTACCACATAATGAGAAGAGGGTGATGAGAGAGTGCGAGCACAAGAGAGAGATAAGTGGGAGGACTGAGAGGAAGCATTGTTCGGAGCTAAAATGATAAAACAGAGAAAGAAAGAAGGTGGAGAGAACGGAGAGGAATAAAGGGACATTTCACAGTCCCTTCTCCTTGGAAATAAGGGTTCTAAAACCTGCATCTTCTGTGACTCCAGAGTTTGAGTGCTCTGCTTTGGCGATGGGTGGGGGGGTTTGGCATGGGGGGTTTGCCGTGTACAGACACACGTCCGAAGACATAATCACACGGACGCCACCTTCCACCTCCACAGCAGACTGCGCGACAGTCCTGCATGAATATTTATCGGAGCGCTTCATGAGTTCACACATTACACCGGCGTCTCTTTCATAATCTGGCCTATCAAAGGTTTGGCAGAGATTCTGCGATCCAGCTGATTTGGGGCCTTCATCAGTATGCTGTGCACCGACCTCCACTGTGGCCCGGTCACATCCCTGGGGCGGCGGGGCTCGTCGCCTCAAAATGAAAGTGGTTTTAATATCGACATGTGCTACCTGCCACTGTGTTCATTTGAAATAGCAGCGCACAAAGCTGCAGACCAAAGGGAGGCCGTGTGATCCCGCTGGCGACGCAAACAAAACCAAACATGAACTTTACTCTGCATGGGACAGAAGAGGCAGCTCTCTGTACAACATTTACTTTACCAATGTTTTTAACTCTTCTCCAGTTTAATCTGCCTTTTGAGAAGCTCCGAGAAATGTATGAAAAACCCCAAAAATCAATAAAACTCAAGCGAGCATCTAAATGAGTGCTGCTGTGTGATAACCTACTAAAGAAAACAGTAAAAAAGAATCCACTTTTTAATCTCCTTTTACTATGGGAGTTATTCCTTAATACTGATTTAATTTAATTTCTGATTTTCACGCTTTCTCGTCATCTTTTTTGGTTTTACATATCCAGAACATCAATGATTAAATTACCTGTCAGTTTTCCAGGAAAAAGGGTGAGGGCGTCAACGGAGGTTCAAAGTGAACATCAGTGTATTTATATTGTGGATTAAAGCTCAAAAAAATACTAGGTTTTATGGGACGACATAGTTCTGGGTTTATTTAATTTACTCAATTTTCTGTTTTTAAAATTTTTACAAAGATAAATGTCCTAAATAGATTCCAAATCCCATGCATTCTTTCCCTATATTTTGAGTATTACAGTCAAAATTATGTAATTCTAATTACACATGAATGTTTTGCTTTGTCTTGAGACTTCTGGGTTGGTGGATTCCTATTTTTCAAGTCTTTCTATAAAAAGTAACACAGCTTCAGCTATGCCTGCACAATAAAGCGTTTGATTGTTTTAACGGATAAAACACTCGAATTGGAGTGTGAAGTATTTACCAAATCAAATACAGCCCTTCAAGCATTTGACCAGTGGACTCCTTCATGTCACTGACTAACCGGGTGGAGCTCTTTTATGTGTTCTCCTATGTAGTCGTGGGTCATTTAGAATATAAATGAAGTTATGCTGACTTTTATTTTTTATAAAACTGTTGCAGTGAACTACAGATGATGCTTTAGTTGTTTTTTTATTGCTATATGGTCCTGCATTGCAAGTCATGTTGTCATCTTAGTATTTACCACTAATAGCTATTTCTTTTCACATCATGCAGCCCTAGCTTCAGCCCTTTTCATGTTTTGCTCTCTTTTTCTGGTAGAAAAGCTTTTCTCCCTTAAGTATCAATGGTAAAGAAATGAACTCATTGCTTTTTAGCTAAGATCCTATTACAGTGAGACCAAGTAAGCCTTTTTTTTTACTGCTTCTTTTTTCCACATCATTTCTCTTTTGGAAAGATCAGCTGGCATTAGCAGACACGCTTGCTTTAAAGGTCTAGTCAGTCCAGTCCTTTGGTCTTCGGCTCCTGCCAGGCAGCAACTGAGGGCTTCTTGCCAGTTAGTTGCCATGGTAACCTCATGTAACAGCTCTCCAGAACAGCAAGCTCACCTTTCTTTGTGTCAATCAAGAAGCACAGTAGAGGAAGGACATCACTTATGTGGTTCTAACATTTCTGAGAGGTTTCAGTATTGATGATGTAGCAACAACAGTAAATATGTTGTTTATCCATTTTAACGAAAGAAATTAGGCTAAAAGGTAACAACTTTTTCTGAAAGATAAAAATATTTTTGCAATCATCTAAAATGCAATTTTGAATCAAGACAATTAAAAGATATTTAAAAAAAAAATTCCTGCTGACTGTCAAGGTAATTTTTATGCACCTATTCGGTGAGTTGCAAAGAGAAAAACTGTTGATCAAAGGTGCCCAACTCTGATATTTTTCTTCTACAAAATGCAGCAGTTTGGAGAAAAGATATATTTTTAGCACTCTGAGGTCTTGCTGAATTGTGTAGATAAGATTAATTCCCCTTAAAAAAAACTAAAACAAATTTAAACTGGATTGTAAATGAAAGCTTACATTTTCCTTTTTTTAAGATCACATTTTGAATCAAAGAGACTATATAAATCAAAAGGAAAGCTTCAAAATGGAATGTTAATTCAAGACACTAAAATCCCCAGCAAATGGTAAAAGTTAAAAAAATTCAAAATGTTCCTTTAGTTAATCAAGTAAATCAAAGAAATTAAAAATTATTTGATTTAATCTGATGTGATTTAATAATCACATTTAATGTTTTAGTTGTATTACATTTTTAGAAAGCAAACCAATGATTTGTCATTTAAGAAATGAGAGAGTGATTAAAAAAATCTCTAGTAAAAATGAAAGCGATTAAAAACATCCAAACTAAAAAGGTTACATTTGTCAAACCACCCATCAAACCACTTAACCATCGCGCAATTTTCACTACACCTCACATTTCACAGCTTCTGTTGTCTCTCCTCAGTTTTTAGCGTTTCATTTTATGATTTTCATATCAGTTTTTTTTTATCCAAGAACAAATTTTCACATCAGTTTTTGAATATAAAATGAATTTCCTCCTAATCAAAGCAGAAATGTGTGAAGGATGGGCACCTTCGTGGTCCTGAGCTGGTGCAAACACTCCGAGTGTCTAACTGGTGTGGGTAATGGAGTGAACGGCGGGGGCTGGCTGTCGGGGAAATGGGGTCATTTAGTGTCATAACATCACTTGCACAGTGTACAATTTAATACACGCCTTTTGTGTTTTCTTTATGAGACATACTTTGACTCACTGTGGGACTTCCTAATGGCCTCATCTTCCTGAATGATCACTGGAGTTCCACAGTGCGTTGGCTAATATAATCTGAACCCTGGGGGTGTGAGTCTGAGCTAACTCTCGCCGTGTGTTTGTGTGCGAGACGGTTAAAACGAGACATGGAGACCAGCGTGCTGGTGTGTGTTTATGTATAAAATGTGCGGGCGCTTCATGTTAAGAGGAAACTTGTGTGTTGAAAGTACTAGAAGCGTGTGCGGCGGCAGAGTGGGCGCTCTCCAAACCACACAGCCGCATTCGCTTGATCGATGCGTACAACAAAATGAATGTATGTGCATATCTCTTTGTCCATCAACCACGTTGGTACATATGTGCATGTGGGGCCTATTTTAATTGTTGCCATGGAAACTGAGTGCTGCCAGAGAAGTCCAGATTCAATGAGGGCATCTTTTCCTCTCTCCGCTTCTCTTTTCGTTTTTCCTTCTTCTCATCTGCTCTTGTTTTAAATTTTTCTCTTCTTCTGCTCCACTAGTTTTTTTTAGCACCGTTTTTTTTCCTTTCCCTGCTCTGTGTCCCCCTATCTGTTCTCTTCCCTCCCTTGCACCTCTCAATCCTTCTTGCAGAGTGCCGTGCAGTCGACTATTAACACAGGGAGTTGTAATTAGCGCTGACGAACCTCCCGCAATTAGCTTCCCTTGAAGAATTTGTTTTGTCATCCTTTTATCCCTCCTTCAATCTTCCAGATGCGTTTCCTCCTCCTTCTTGTCACTCACTGCCTCATGAGCTGTCATAAGGATATTGTTTCATCGTTTGTTTTGTTTGCCGTTGTGTGTTCCATCTGCCTTGTTAACTGCAGTCAGTATGTGACGTACCCACAATGCACCACTCAAGTTTAAGAGCAACTACACCCACGGAGTCCTTGGTATCTCTGCCCACAGAGTCGAAGTGAACTTATATTTCCGCCCACATCTACCGCAACGATATGCGGATAAACTCAAGAGGACACAAGCCCTCCCACTCAGTCTGATGTAAACATTCAGAGAAGACGACCAGCTTTCCTATGTCGGCATCGTCTCCACGTCTCTCCATGTTCTTGTTGTCCGTTTCTTCTCCACAGCTCACCTGGTCTTTTTGCAACTCTACGTCCTCATTAAAGAGGAGTTCTAAAAATAAACACAGACGAAAGGCAGTCAGTGAGAGTGCCAGCTATGGTCAAGTGGACCTCGGCAGGAAGCAGGAGCGAGACGGGGATGGGGGTTAAAGTAGGTCAATAGGGGTCAAGGGAGTAGGTGGATATCATATCAAAGCTCTGTGAACCTTCCCGGGCTCCTCTGCCGTCAGTCACTTAATCAGTTTTGCCGTCAGTCAGTTTGTCCGCGTCTCTGGCTCAGAACGTCACTCATCTCGCCGCAGACAGTTTGTCAGTCAGACTGTGCCGAGCTGTCCTTTCCTCCATCTTTCCTCTATCTGCCCTTTGTGGTTTGTGCTCACTTACTTCATTCTTGTCCCCATTTTTTCCCCTCTGTTTTCCCTGTGACGTGTGATCAGGAAAAGCATCATGTCCTTTAAAGTTGGTGCAGATGCTTTTGTCATCGCCTGCTGGTTTGTGAACGTCTCCTATCATTAAACGGGTGCAGAGTTTTCTAAAAGTTTTCTTCTGGTCTGAACCATGAAACCATGAAATGTCTATAATGAAAAACTAAAAAAACTGTTCAACTGGTATCCTCAGGTATTGCTAAAGAACAAAGAAAAACAAGCGATTATCTGAGCAACTGCTTCTGTCCCTTTAGTCAACCATTGAATACTATAGTAGTGAGAAAACTTGTTTTCATGAGTCTTGAGAGGACGTTCCACTAAAGTCACTTCAGTTTCACATCATTGGAAAGATAATGAAAGGATGTCTGATCTTACACAAGTTCACTTTAAAATAACATCTTGAAAATGACAATATGATAAGAGCTGTTTAGTCTAAATGGTCCTGCATGTTATCTCTTAAAAACATTTTCACATCAAGCTTCAAGCATGGTGGTAGATAGTAGTAAGACAGGTTATTTTGCAGCCAGAAGACTTGATCACTTCTTATACATGAACTTCTTGCATACCAGCTGTGAAAAATGACTTTTCTTTTAGAATCCACACTCTGATCATCTTTTGTTTTATTTTTAAAGTATTCCAAGTGGTCTTTTTTATAATGATTATGCCGTGATTAGTCAAAAAAAAAAGAAGTGTTGTTTTCTAGGACATAGTTTCTGCAGAGTGGCAGGAGTTCATTACAAATTCGCCTCTGAAATGTGAGTGGAACGCGGAATAAGCCCTCGGCCGTTTCCCATCATTCCTCTGTCTACCTGCTCTTTCGCTCACATTAAAAAAAGGGGGAAAAAAAAGGCAAGCAATATCCAGCTGTACATTTTTGAACCAGATGCCAGCTCAGATGAGGAAAACAAAGACGTACATGAATCTAGTCGTCTGTGGGTGGATGCATCAGAATGGAGCGGAGCAGGGATCTTGTGACTTTTTGTTGTAGCATCTTCATCACAGCTGCAATCTTTTTCAAACAGCTTTTTTCAAGTTCCTGATTCACAACGATTTGAATAATGACATCTTAAGCGTAATTTTCTTTATATACCAGTATGTCCTCCATCATCCGAAAAATGCCACAAAAACATGTTAAAAACACCAAAGCCGCCATTTTTATTAAAGTGGGCCTCTGTAAAACTAACTTTTTAACATGAGAGATAGAGAATTTTCTCCCTTCAGTGGTCCTTTAACCCTTGTGCTATCCTAGGCACTTTAACATTGGGAGTTGGGTCATCTAGACCCACTAGACAGTGCCTTAAACCTTTTTTCTGGTGTCCACGGATTACATGAAATCTTTCCACCTTTATCCACCTTTTTCATGGTAGGGGGAACACATCAATGTAAGGGTGGGGTCATCTAAGATAGAACAAGGGTTAAAGACCTGCAATGTTTAGTACTTCACAGGTTTTGGTCAAATAAGTAAACAAAAGGTTTGGGCCGTTGTCCAAACCTAGAACATTCAAAATGCTTTGACTGGTTAATTGTCCTGGTAAAACACTCACCAGGACACTAAAGTTTTAAAGATTATTGCTCCTAAAGTTCTTCATGAAGATGTTTCCAGTTAAAAAGGCAATGATGAGGTGATTAGGTGTACATTGCAAAAAGTGAAACTTAAGGAAGTAGAAAGTTGTCTTTTTTTTGTCTTGCAAGATCTTATCAAGATAACATTTCAAAGGCAAAATAATCTTAATTTGGGAAAACATGACTTGGTGACTAGAATTTTTGCTTATTTAAAGAACGTTTTTCAAATTTGACTAATTTATGACTTTTTTCTATGGGCCTGTTTTTGTAGTGTTAGAAATGTGTTTTAAATATCTTATTAATGTGTTTGCAGCAATCTACCCAAAAATAAATAATGACTGTTGGCAATCCATGTAACCCTGCAAAAACAGGCCCATAGAAAAAACTTTATCAAACTTTTTCACAAGACTGCTACTTTATAACATTTAGCAATAAATTGTGTAGGGAGCTGGTTTAGCTCGTGCTGGTTTGCGGCGCCTTCAATCTGTGAAACTAGGGTTTGAATCCGGGCTGTTCCTTGTTCCCTTCTCTACTTCTGTGCCGGTCCCAAGCCCGGTTCCTTTGAGAGGGTTGCGTCAGGAAGGGCATCCGGCGTAAAACATTGCCAAGTTTACCATGTGTCTCGTTCGCTGTGGCGACCCCTGATGGGAAAACTGAAAGAGAAAGAAGAAGCAATAAATTGTATATTTTTGGGTGTTTTTTCCTATGTGCCAAAACTCTGCATGTGTTAACAGTGTTTAACACTGTTACCCCCTATTTGCTGTGAAGGTCATGAAATTAATTTTACATTTGTGGAAACTTATATTTACTTAATTATGCATAATAAGTAATTCATGTTTTCAAGATTGGTTAACTTCCTTCTTTTTCTCTCTTCCTTTACCATTTTTCTTTGTTTCTGCACTTCTGTCTTTATCTTTCTTTATGCCCCCTCCTGCTCCCCTCTCCCCACTTCTTTCTACTGCTACTCCTTTCGTATCTTTTTAGGTATTACTCCCCCATTGCAGAACCATGCCTGTCTCAATATGCAGCTCCTCCCCAACTCAGGAACAGGAGCGGGCTCGTTTCACACACCCACCCATGTCCCCATATCTTCACCCCCACACAAGCGCTCCCCGCTGTTTGCTCCTCATTTTCCTGCTGCTCTGCCTTCTCCATCTACCACCGGCCTGCCAGTCACGGAGAGAGAAGGGCGGGGGAGGCGGTGGCGGCCACTACATTCCTATCCCCCAGCCGCCCCCTCATCATATGGCTCTGCCCAACATCTTACGCGGCCTCAGCATTGCTGTGCTCTTAGTGGGCAACTCCAGCGAGATGGCGCTGGCAGGAGCCAGAGAAAAGGAGGACTTCCTTCACATGGCGCCCAACGTGGAGCTACTCACCATGAATGAGACTGACCCCAAGAGCATCATCAAGAGCATCTGTGACCTCATGACCGAGCACTGGCTGCAGGGCGTGGTGTTTGGAGATGACACTGACCAGGAAGCTATCGCCCAGATCCTGGACTTCATTTCTGCCCAAACCCACATCCCCATCCTCGGAGTACGTGGGGGCTCCTCCATGATCATGGCTGCTAAGGTAAGACCTTTACTCCCCATCGGTGGAGCTTATTAAGACAAGAAGTCAACAGCAGGAACAGCAAAAGCGCAGGAAGGATGTGTGGGTGGTTAAAGGTGGAAAATGATCCTCACTTTAGAAACAGTCAATGAATTTGAAAGGTCAGCCATGTTGTTTGATAGCTGGAATGAGATCATTTTCAAAACATACTTATACTTCCATTCACGGTGTGGATCTGCGGATGCCAGCTCAGGGGAAATATCAGAACTAAGGTTTTAAAAATCTTCCTCAGTCGGTCTGGAACTGACGGCAATTTGCTCTCACTCATTTTTCTGCTGCAATCATTCCTGCAAAAATGATGCCATGGTTTTGACCAGGAGATATGGAAGCACAGAAAACATCTACAGTACCAGCCAATTTTATTTTATAATTTAAAACAGTTGTTCGGTAAGTTTCTCCTGCACACCGTTTGTTCCAAAGACATGAAAGACCCAAGGAACAATTTATTTTATTTACTTAATTGTGCACAATTATGATTGCAAGACATTATGGCACTAGATATCAAAGTAAATGGAAACAACAGGCTTCATGCTGGTCATATATTAACTTTGCATGCAGAACAGCCATACTGGGATGCCTGACTTAAAACACAAACTGCCAACTGAGTAGATGCCAGGATCAGCTGGAGATTGCACCAGGACAGAGAGCTGGATCTCTGCATGTTTACCAAGCCTAATGGGATCAGAGCAATCTGCTGCTGCCTTATCTGTGTCCTGGAACTGGGTTTGAATGTTAAAAACTGTTTTTTTCAACAGGTACTTTGTGTCTAAATTAAACAAAACAAATTTAGCTGAGAAATTAGCTTTTTAAGGCAATTTTTAAATGTTTTTTTTATTTTTTAACCATTTGTGGAATCATAATGTCAAGCTAAAATGTAAATAAAAGAAAAATTGCATGAAACCGGATCAGGTCTAAAATTATTTGATTTAAAAAAAAAAAAGAAATGTGTAAGGCTTCGTTCACACCGCACTCGGCCACTTAAAAAAAAGTCTATGTAAACATGCTAAACGCGCATTTAGGACTTCCACGTTTAAACTGTCATGTTCATACAAAGTTACGCAAGTTTTAACAATAATTTTCAGGCTCTACGTACAAAACACATGGCTATTGGCTGCATGTTGCCTAAATCAAGTCAAACTTTGACCAATCAGGGGCTCGGAAACTCAACAAACTCGGAGCATAGCTGATTTATCTGGTGAACCCACCATGGCGTTGTGCCTGACAACCCCTGTCTTTCAAATAAAGTTAAACCTAGGCCACTCTCCTGATATGATGATGATCCATATCCGCCTGCACATGCAACAGTAGCAAAAAAAAAAGAAAAAAGAAGCCCCTCCTTGTTTGTCCAGTGTGAACACCGTGGATAAATGCACGATTAAGAACCTGCTTTTAGCGGGTTCTTGAACGTGCATCAAAGCTCGGTGTGTGCATAGCTTTAAGATTTAATTCCTTTTTATTTTAAGCCCCCGGTGGTAATTTGAAAAACTGCACCTAACTTTTCTTAATTTTGTTTAAAAAAATTGGCCTAATCTTTGAGCGAATAGTCCAAATTCCAATTTCATCTCATCCAACCTTTGGACACCAACAGGTTGCTGTGCCAGCAGAGACATAAGCTGCTGTGACACAGCGAGACCAACATCTACCACTGAGGCTCTTTTCTCTGTTCCTTCTCATTACAGCTCTCAGAGGAGAAATAGCAGCTAACCGTCGAGTCCCATTTAAAAATGGCCTCTTGTGTGCGCCTCAGTACAAACATTAGCTGGCTGCACAATCCCTCTTAAATACTCAGACCCCGCTTATCTCTGCTTTCTCTATATCTAGCGGTGCAAACTTGTGAGTCTTTAACCTTTGGCTTTCAACACACACAACCCATAAATCTGTAAAAGTGCTGCATGTTTTCTCCATGCACTGAATGCTGCATTAGTCTGTGAATGAAGGCAGCTCAGGGGATCAAAAGAAGTGCTTGTTTATCTGTGTGTATATGTTTATTTATGTGAGCTGGTGGACAGCATCATTTAGTAGGCACACTCGCCATTAGTGCAGCAGGCGCTGGGAAGGAGCAGTGGTTGTGGCAAAGGTTTAGCCCAAAGTCAGAGTTTAGCTCTCCCATGAGCCTCCTCCTGGCTCTTCAGGGGATCCGGTGAGCAGGGACAGGGCTGCACTTAGGCTCAGTCTCCAAACGGATTTGTGTCTGCCTAATGGACTGAGACAATGGAGTGGCAAAAATACGTTAAAGAAGGATCAGAGGGGGAGAGGAAAAGAGACGTGTGGGAAAGTCAAGTAATTGAGATGGTGAGGTGAAGGTGAGATGGAGTGGAAGGAATTGAGTGAAAACAAGGAGGAGAGGAGAGGCGGGGCTTGGTTGAAAGGGGTTTGGCCGGTCCTGGGGAGGCACAAACCTCCCAAGAACATAATGTCTGTAAAAAAAGCAGTCATTATGACACCTTTCAGAACAGAAAGCAAGACAGAGTGGATGGAGGGGAAACTTTTCTATCTGTCGCACGGCTGAAATTGAGAGGGAGTTAGGCAGATGGAGAGTTGCGGAGCATGGAAAGAAATGAACTGCTGCTGTAAATGGTTTCGTTTTCACAGTGAGCACCTGGAATGACAAAGAATGGGGAAGTACGAATAGCAATGTGAGGTGCTTCTCTTTCAGCCCAGCGCTGCCGCACACACAAACACACACAAATGTGCTCACCCGTCAAGACCCAAGGCCAAATGCTGCTGCTACACCTGACAGGACAACGCTTCTTTTTTCATTACTTTCAAAATGATAAAAGGAAGCAACACAAAGGGTGGAAAACACATTCAGAGTTTTTGTGCTGGAGGGGAATTTTAAGCACCAGATAGATTTAGAAAGGTCCCCAGTGTAATATTTGTATTGGTATCCACTGAAAAACACTTTTTTTTCAGTCTAATGGGATTAAATCAGACTGACGGAGTTGAAATATTCAGCACATCTGTCTATCAATGAGCTTCGTTGACTGTGATTCTTCTGACATCTGTAACAAGAACAAAAGAGGATATTTTGGACAACTTCCTCTTAGGGATGGAGCAGATCAGCCATGAAAAGCAGCTCAGCAGCAGCCACACCCATCACAGGGCTGCACAAACCCTTCCAATGCGGAGAGGAACTGAGGTTGCTGTGCCGTATAAGCCTGAACGGAAGGAAGTGAAATGGAGTGAAGAGATGGAAGGGAGAAGCCGTGTGGCTCCAGCATTATCAAGAAGTGAAGAAGAATGTGGAGGAGGAGGAGAAGGGAGAAAGATGGATGGAGGCAAAGGGCACTCACATCTATATCAATGAATAGGAGCGGTGAGGGAGGGCTGAGCGGTAAGTAAGAGGATGAGTGCACAGAGTGCAAAGAGAGATGGAGGGGAAGTGACAGAGGGCGTGTGCTCTCAGCAGGTGTGTCACCACAGCTGATGAATCCTAAGAACCAGACTCCTTTACTCTAAAAACCACAGTGGAAGAGGAGGGAAAGATGAATGGAGCACAGCTGTATCCTCATCTGTGAAAGGCAGGATGGGACGAAGGAACACGCAGGAGGAACTCAGCCAGCAGTTTAGCTCTCTGCGTCGCGCCCGTACACATTCGCATGCGTTCCACTGCCTTGCCAGATCGGTTGCAGTTGCCAGTCTTCCCTCTGAAGTGCCTTCCAGCCCCAGCCCGCTTGCGGTGTCTGTTGGACCGCAGTAATCAGTATGATCTAAAGCCTTAGCTAATGCTTGTGATATCAAGACACGGCGAGCTATTTTCCTCCGCTTGTCTAGAAGGTGCAGCTTTGTAGTGGTACAAATAGCTGTAGTTGTCATTGATCACCCCAGGGCCGCAGCACAATAAGCACAAAACTGTAATCCATGAGAGAAGGCTGCTGGTGTAGATTAGGAGATAAGACCCACTTGTGCACAGGATTTAGGGTTGTCAGTAATTAATGAAAAAAGGGAGACTTGATGACCTGCGGGAGAGCTGCTAAAATATGGATGCACGATTGCAGGGCCACATTTATGCTCTTTTCTAAACCAGGGGTCTGGACACTGAGGCTCTTGAGCCACATGTGGCTCTTTCACTCCTCCATAGTGGCTCCCTGGCTGAAGAAAACAGAGTTCCTTAATTAGCGTGGATTAAATTTAGATTAGTTACATTTATAAATGTATGTCTGACGTGCACCTAGAAGTAAGTGAGATTTGACACCCCTTCTGACATCACAAGTTCTTGTTCCTCCTGTGCTTCCTCCAGGATGCACAGATTTCAAAAGTTAAGCAAAACTTCTGCACCTTCCATTACTATCTAAGAAGGCCCCAAAGTGCTGTACACGTGGTCAGACCAATACATACTACAATGATAAAACATAAAAAGGATGAACACAATTAAACAAGAAACAACGAGAGGTCAGCTATGCAAGTACTAATGCAAGGTGGAGGACCAGTTTAGTTTTAAAACTCTCCAAGAGGGTGGGCTCTGTTACAGCTGGTGGCAGTTTATCCTAGAGTTTAGACACCAGCGCAGAAAATGCACAGTCCACCCAGAACCTGCATTTTGTTTTTAGAACCAGTAGCACACACCGGTTCTGAAAAGCGTAAACTAGCAAGGTAAGAGGAGGCAGTACCTTTATGTGACTCAACCCAAATGTTCCTAAAGGGTAAAAAAAAACAAGACTTTAGGGCTCCAACTAGGTTTTAAACAGGAAGAATCAGACCCACATGGCTCTTTTACTGTTAAAGGTTGCAGACCCCTGCTCTTAACGCAGATGTTTAGAGGTAAATATCAAACACCTACTTTAATCCACAGTGACGTGCGTGAGCAGAAGTGTGCACTCAAGTTCTCCCACACATAAACACAGACACCCAGTGCCTTTTGTGCTCCTGCAGCCTCCTCCAGGAAAAAGCTGCGGGATGCGATCAATTAACTTTTGCCCAAATAATTCAAGCTTTTCATCGTTTCAAATGCAGCCGTTTGCCTGCGGGGGTCCAAGCCCTTTGCTAAAAGGAAGAAAAGATTTGGTTTCCGAGCACAGCCGTCTGTGAGTGTGCGTCTTTGTGGTTCTTTTGGGGCTTTGATGATTGTGCAGATTGGTGGTCAACTGTAGCCAAGAGTAATTGCAGTAGATAAGCAAAGCTGAAGCATTTAATAAAAGAAAAGAGGAGAATTAATTGGAGTCATTTTTGCCCAAACCAGCATTCTTTACAGTCTCGTTTGTCTTGTCCATACTTGTTAGCTTGTAGCCAGGAGTCACATTATTTTACATTCACTGTCACCAAAACACACTCTTCCTTTTTAAAGCGCACAGCTTTCTTTCTCTTCGGCTCTTGCTTTGGTAGTTGAACCTAAATGTGTTCACGTTTATATTCCCAATTAATGTCCTACAATAGCACCTATTGTTGTGGTAATGACTGAGGTCCTGTTCTCTATTAATGTAATGTGCTGTTCAGCCTGGCAGCTCCACATCCTCAGTAAAACATCGACACAATTAGGAGCATTTGTAAACGATAAGAGAATTACAAGCGAGTCTTCTGTTTGGTCAAGTTTTTCACTGTGCTACTTTTGTTTTTCATTCTTGCTGTCTGTCTTTTTTCTCTCTCTCTGCTTGCACATTTAAAGTCCTACTCCAATCATCTTTTGATCTATTTTCAGAGCATTCCTAGTGGTCTCTTAATTATGATTATGCTGTTTTAAGCCAAAATAAAAAAAGTGGTTTTTTTTAGGACATAGTTTCTGCAGAGCAGCAGTAGATCATCAGAAATTTGCCTCAAATTGTGGGCGGGACTGTTAGTGCTGAGTAAGCAAGCCCTCCCTTCCTGTCACCCAGCTGTAGACATGCCGTCGTACTAGCTTACAGTCTTGTGCAACCCCAACCTAACTTTAACGGTGCAACATAAATGGCGTGCAATATCGGAATCATCCAGCTGTAGAGTTTTGAGCCAGATGCCAGCTCGGATGGGGGAAACAGATCTATTTGTTTGCAAGTGGATGCATCAGAATGGAGCGGAGCAGGGAGCAGACGACCTGCTGATTGTTGCTGCTACGTTACAACCTTTTTCAAACGACAATAATTTTTGTCTGCTCCTGATCCACAACGATTTAAATCAAGAAATACTTGTAATTTTCTTTATATATGTCCTCCATTATCGGAAAATGGCCTCAAGAACATGTTAAAAACACAATTTTTATTGCACATATCGCATATATCCTCTCATCCTAGATTCGGCTCAGTGGCTGCGTGCCTCCTCTTACGGCTGTCTTTAATGCAAAACATGACCTGGAAGTTCTTCAATGTTGCAGATGTTTTGAGGCAGCCGCTTTCTTTTTTTCTTCGAACAATAAATATTTGATTTGCTTTGATGCTTCATTCATAAAAATGTTGCATTTTTGAAAGGAGGAAAAAGATTCTGCTTGTGTTTAGTGTTACTAGCATCTTTAATTGTTCCTAAAAGGGCTAACAAATTCATCCAAATCTGTTGCTTGTTTTTCAGTGATGAAAATTCCCCCTTCTGCTCTCATCTTACCTTCTCATTGTCCTAATTTAGAGCATGTGATATCCCACTGTGTGTGTTCGACTTTTCTGCAAAGAGAGGGGAACAGCAAGAGCCTGACAAATATACCAGGAGTCCTATATTTATGTGTCCTATTTTCCAACCCTGTTGGTCTCAATTTACCCTGGTCATTTAGCTCACTCCATAACTTTCCTTTTTACACCTTGCTCCCCCTGAACCTCCACACCGTTTTTCCTCCTCTCCAAAAATGCATTCTGTGTACAAATATTAGGACATTTTTCAGTTCTAAACCCTAAAAAGTTGAACAAATTTGAACATAATCCAGATCTGAGTTATAAGGAAAGGTGCTGCTTCAAATTGGAAGGAAGCTTTTCAGAATTCTAGACACTGAAGCAGATGGAAACTGATACAAAGCCTTTTTTGTATGTGAGAGTACAAAATTTCCTTTTTCTAGGAGCAAGCTTGACAGGTGAGGACATACCTGTTAATGGATTACAAATGAATTAAGAGTGATTCTCAGTGAAGCAGATGGAGGGAGCAGCGCTTGAGTTCTAATGAAAGCAGGACATGACTTCAAGGCACACTGAGGAAGAGGAGGAGCAACATTACTGTGAGCTCCTAAACGTGGTGACAAGTTAGAGGAGCTTATTTAACGTTCTAACAACCCGACAGTCCACTGGTTGGAGATAAGCAGCTTCTTCTAGTTAAGAGGGGAAAAAAATCCTCTTTCAGACACCAATTTACCCACCATTAACAGACCTTTTTACACTACAGAAACAGAAATAAGACCAAACAAATCTTAAAATTTGAAAAAACCTTTATTTAAATTTGCACCAATTTCGCACCAATAAAGCTGCCAATGGGGTAAGAAAATTGTATTACCAAGAAGTCTTATTTGAAGAAAATTTATAAAATTTGCTAAAACATATTTTCTTAAACTTAGATTATTTTGTTGATAAAAAACTTTCTTGACAAGATTTCTTTTTGCAAGAAGAGAGTTTTAAAAAATGAAAATTACGTTTTTGCAGTTTAAGGAAAAAGTTTACTCAGAAAGTGTGACCTAATAAGCCTTTTTTCTAACTTAATGCTTTTATTTATAGGATTTTTGGGTCTGAGAATCACTGAACGTGATTTTACATGATCTGCTTCTGTGGGTGCCGCTTTAATGGAAGCTGAATGGATTATGAGCGTAAGAATAATTGTTTTATTGATCGCTTTGTTTGTGTTCTGCAGACGAAAAAGGTATCGATGTCATTCTTCACACTTTTCCCAAAACATTTGATTGTGTGTTAGAAAAATTAAACCCAGCTAAAATATGTTTGGATGTTTGCTGAGCAGCAAAAAGAACGATTTGCATGGGAAAAAAAGCAGTTAACTGTTCTTTTCACTATAAAAAATCCATAATTCTTTATTTTTCTTTCTGTGTACACGCTGTGGAACCTCACAGGTCTTATAAAAAAAGGCTAAGAATACTTCATCTCCTTCCTCTTTCTGACTTTCTATGCTTAGTTGTCACTAGATACTAGTTCAGTGTGGTATTTAGTGGGAGTACGATCATTCTTCCACGCTCCAACTGTACTTTTGCATTTCAGGTCTAAATCCATCTTTACCTTCAGATTTTGTCGGCTCATCTTTTTCCTATCTTAACTGATAGTCCCGCTCGTAATGCAAATCTTTTTGCTTTGGCTGAAATAAATTGTTTCCATAAGCAGTTTTAATGAATAGACGATGAGACAAGAGGCATAAAAAAGAAATTCTTGTTCATAACAGCTCCGCAGATTGAGCAGAAGGGAAGAAGAGCCAGCCGTCCCTCCTGTCTAACCTTTAGGCTCTACTCTCTTCCCTCCAACTGACTGTGTGTGTCCATTTTTGAACTTCTGCCACTCTTGTTCCTAATGACGGGTGGCGAGGTTGTTGTTAACAAACTGTGACAGATTCTGTCCCAACACCACCCACTGTGTTCCTGTGAGAAAACAGTGAAGCGAGATTTTAATGCGTCCTCACTGCAAGCACGAAAAACAGGGAGTTTAATTCCTATCAGAAGTACTTTGCAGTCATAAAGCGGTGTCCTCATGTAATTCAGCTTTGCATCAAAATGTGTGCATCTGTGAAAAAAATATGCAAGTAACTTTCAATTTCTTTTGAATTTATTTATACTTGGATGTATGGACTGGATGGTGGTTTGATCAATGGTGGACTTAGCAGTTTGGAGGTCCCAGGTGAACAATACCATGGGGCCCTCTGGAGCAGTTGTTTTTATTTTTTTTAATCCTTAAGGCCCCTACACACCGGGACGAATTTCGCGCGCGATATTCGCCGACATTTAACGCCTCGTGACTAAAACAAAGGACACCAATGTGAGTGTGCACACCGACGCGAAAAAACGCCACGCGTCAAAGCGTCACTTTTTAAAAAACGCCTCGGGTTCGTTTTTTTGGTTTGACGCGCCACGTCAAAAACTATAGAACCAATGAGAATGGCGCTTTTGCACACGTGTCTGGAGCTTCTGAAGTTACAGTAAAACACAACTTGGGGGCGCTCAAACACAAAACTGTCTTTCTGAGCACACATACCAGCGAAGAAGATATACGCCAAGTAGCGTCTACACTCCCGCGAAGAAATAATGACGGACATTCTAAAATATCCCCGAAAACGCTTATGACACATTTTCAGCTCTTGTACCAGTCGATAAAACTCCCCATGTTCTTCTCTTCTCGTAACTATGGGATGTACCCAAAATCGGCGTCTTTTCCGGCGTCTTTCATCATTCAACAGAACAATAATTTCTTCATCACTGGAGCTAGAGCTACTGGTGCTGGAAATATTCATGTTTTCTTTGTTTGATTCTGACAAGCGCGTAAATACTCGCTCTCTTCTTCTGAGTGAAAAGCGACTTTAAGAAGCGTAAAGTTGCGCACCGCCACCTTGTGTACAGGAGGTATTTCTGGTTTACATTAAGCGCCATCTAATGTCAGGGAATGAAATTGCATGTTCGCTCGGCTCATCGTCAGCAAAAATCGCCTGGGTGTGAACACAAAAAACGTGGCGAAAAACGGCTGGCGAATATTCGTCCCGGTGTGTACGGGCCTTTATCTGTAGGGTCAAACTTCAAGTAACTTCCTTACTGGTCCACTTTTAGACAATGTCAATGTTTTGATGAGAATTTAAAAACTGAAATCACATTTAAAATGTTAAAGAAATGTATTTTATATTATATATATATTATTTTTACTTGGAAAAACATTACACTTATTAAATGCACTAATTTGTTATTCCCTCTATTCCTAAGAGGAACAAATGATAATTTTCTGTCTTTTTTTTATTTTGCCTGGTTTTTGTGTAAATATTTTGTGTTTTTTTTCACTTTCCTTTTTTATTGTTCTTTATTTTAGCAAAACATCAGTTATTTTTTAAGTAAGTTTTACTTTTTTGTTTATCCAATTGATTATTAAAAGGAATTTTGCGCAACACTGTTAACAAATTTCCGCTCAAAAACATTCATATTCATTCATAAAGCAAATGATCTATTTCTACACATCAGATCATGACCTATCATAAAGAAAGGGAGGACATTGAATAAAAATGTCTAGAATGTAGTAAAGTAATAATAAACATTACACTATTAACATATAAGCTGAATCAACTAAAGGAACAATCTACCTGACTTCACTCAGGATTGCGTAATCTCCCGTGCGGCAGAGCTGGCAGCCTCTCACTGAAATTTAACAGGAAATACGCAAAATACAGTGATTTTGAGGATACATTTAAAAAAAATTAGAAACTGACCTATAATAGTTGTTTTCTTACTAGATAATGTAATTTCTTAGTAATATATGTTTTGTTAGACAAAAAGCAGGAGACGTATTGGTCACTATGTGAAGAGCTGGCTAAATTTACATTTTTAGACGTGTATTAGTAAAGTATAAGAAATCACCGTATCTAGTATAAATATTATGTACCTCTCAAAAAGTGCTGAATATCTTGAAACGGAAGTAATTTATTTTTAAACAAGTCTGTTCCTCATTTCCGTTGTGTTTCGGCTTATGCCGTTGGGTTGTTTCTTTTGCATGTAGTGTGAGCCATGTGGGCCACCGTAGAAAGGTGCTAAAGGTGCTAAAGGAGCTAAAGGAGGAAGGTACAGGTTGTAGCTTCGAGTTTGTTAGGATCTGTGTGTGAGCCCTCTTAGAAAAAAACATTAGTATGAGCATAAGTGCTGTATGAGGACCTAAAACTTTTTTCTAAATGTTCTGCAATGATGCAAAACATTTTTACAACTGTAAAACTTTTTTATGCAAGGAAATGGTATTGTCCCCCCCCCTCTATTTTTTGCACATTTATGTTTACACATGAAATGTATAAACATAACTTTAAAACGACAAAATGTGCTACATTTCTATAGAAGAGTGTCAACATTGATTTAAACATCCTGTTTCTTGTTATTTACTAATAAATGTTTTTATATTTCTTTGTTCAACTTTCATTTTGATTTGCCATTAATTTGTTTCCTCCTGTAAAATGTGGCTTTTTTTAGATTTTGTAATAAAACTGTTGAATTTTTAGTTTTCTATAGACAATAAAATATTTAAGAGTGTAGTTTTAAATATTCAGCCATATTAAACTTGGTGTCAGTTTCTGTACAAATCAAGCTGCTGCTGAACATCTTGCTGAGGGGAAAAACCTGATCCACGAAACTTGAGGTGTCTTTATTTATCTTCACTCACTGGAAAGCCTGCAGATGGAGAGAAGGGCTTTCTTTGAAAAGGACATGCGTGTGAGTCACAGCGCTTTGTATGTGTGCTCAAGTTCTGCTAGGGTGGAGGATGAAATGTATGATGGAGGACTTATGTAAAAAAAAATTTAAATCAAAAGTGCATTTATGAGTATTTCTATATTCAGGAACAGATAGAAAAAATACAATTTTAAATTCTTGTAGTGACAGAAAATACACTGGGCGGCACATAAGCTCCAATCTGATGCATCCACTATGGTGGGGGCGTGAGGGGCTGTAAACTAGCAGGAGAAAGTGTAGCAGGTGGGTGACAGGGAGTGGGGTGGACTTGCTTTGCACCACAGTCCTGCTAAGACAGAGGTTAATTTTAAATTAACTCCTCCCGCTCTGCAGAAACTATGTCTTAGAAAAAGACACAGATTTTTTGAATTTGGCTAAAAAAAACATGTGGTCATCATTAAACGACCACTGAGAACGCTTTTACAATAGATCAAAAGATGATCTGAGCGGGACTTTAAACAACTCATTTCATAATTAAAAATATATAAAGTAAAGTATGTAAATAGATTTAAAAAAAAAAGTAAAAAGTGTGTTTATTTTTTCTTAGTGTTAACATTTTTAGGAAATATCCACGTATTTGTTTAGTGATCTTTATTTGTGGATGTGCTATAAAAAATGCTTCAAAAACTACAGCAGAAGTTTAGCAAAAATATATTTGAGTTGCTAAAATTAGAGTTAACATTTCATCATAATTAAATAAAGATTTATACTGAAGAAGTATATGTTAAATCTGGTGATTTTGTGATGCAATAACATTAAAGGTAAATAAGTCAGAACTGAAAAACTCTGAAGTCAGAAATGAAATAAAGGATTGTTAAGTACAGGACACTAAAAATTTCTTTCAGGTGAATTGTTTTTATCGAACTGAGGCATCAGCAGCTTCTGCACTTTTATGCTTTTGTCCTTGATCGCAGCCTTCTCCTCCTTTAACTTAGAACAATAAACAAAAAAGGAAGGAGAGGAGGAGTAACTTTGGGAAAGAAAGCCAGGAGCCCATGATATATGCTTACTTAATGAACTCACCGGGTTGGACCCACACACTGAGAGCCACGCAGCAGCACCCATGCATGCAGGCACACATCCTCCTTTACATTTGTGCCTGCTGACCTCCGGAACACTAAAGATTCACCTCTGTTAGTGCTTCTAGACCCGTTTGAACTCTTCTTCCCCTTTCTGAATGTTTGCTATGATCCCAAAGTGAGCAGTGTATCTTGTGAGTGCGCTGCTTTACTCTGTGCTGTTCGCATAATGAAGACACAAGGGGGAACTAACTTTCCCTGTGGTCTTTCTTCATTTGGAGCCATTAGTTTCACGACGTGCTCCATTTGGAAATTGCATAAGCGCACTTTGTGACAAATTTTTCAAGAGTTTGAGTCAAATTTCTATAAATTTGTAGGTGAAAAAAGCCTTTACATAACAAAAAGTCAGCAAAGATCTCTGCTAAGCCCCATTCTGTCGTGATCCATCTCTCCCACAGTTTTTTTTAAAAATCTCAACTCATGCATTCTTTTTTTTTCTTGTCTCTCTCTCACGTGAGGTGAAGAATGTAAATGTGGCCCGTCCTGTCTTTTTTTTCATCCTAAATGACTTCAAACAAACACCTGCCTCTTAAGTTTTGACTCCTCTGTCGATCTGCATTTACCCACAACCCTGCGGTTCGTCCTCGCACGTCGACCTGTGGGCAGTTTGCCGGACCTCCTGCATCCCAAAACATTTAGAGAAGGTTGACCGAGTCAGACGCAAGACAGAGTCATTATTGTAAAAAAGAAAATGCTCTGCATGTTAGTCTTTGCTGCTCTGATTGCCAACACTCAGTATCTTTTTTCCTTGAATCCTTTGAAAGGAGCAAAATATTTGTTTGTGAATTTATGTTTCAGATTTGAATGTTTTTTGGTATGCATACATTTTTTGTTGTGACCAAAAAAACACACGTTTTGTTGTTTTTTTTCCCACTCAGCATTAGAACTACCTAAACTCTGCAGTGTGATAGTTATAATCACTGGCGGACTTAGAAGTATTTGGGACCTGGGTGAACAATAACATGGGCCCCTCTTCAACAGTTTCATCAATCTTTTCTTAACCCCTCCCAAGGGTAAAACATCCGTCGCATAGCTTCTTCACTGGTACCTTTTTAGACAGCATCACTGTCAAGAATCCAAATGTTTTAATGGCATTAAAATGACATTTAAAAACTGAAATCACAATTAAAGGTTAAGGAAAAGGATTTTATAAACACTATTTTAATGTGGGGGAAAAACACATTGAATGTGTTGAATGTGCTCATTTGTTACCCACTCACTTTCTAGTAGGAACAAATGACCGCTTTAAATTTTTTTTTGCCTTTTTGTCAAAGTCTCTGATTGCTTACTTTCTGTTTCAGTTGGTGGAATAGTCCATTAGTGCAGATGGACGGGGGTGATGAAACACTAGAAACAGTCTTACCCTCTTTTAGCGATTTTATTCAAATGACAGAATTAGATATTAACGGGTGTGGAAATTATTTTATACATTATTATTACTATCATTATTATCATTACTTGTTCAACTCGGGGACCCAAATTGTTGTGGGCCAAAGCCAATCGGCTTCCTTTGCCTGATGGTGAGTCCCCTCCTGGTTGTATTTCTTTTGTTTTATACTCGACCTCATCATAGCTTTTCTGTGTGTTTACGGTTTTATTCTCATGTAATACTTTATTTCACTTCTTTTAATTAATGATTGTATTTACGGTGATAATGTTCTAAAATTTAGCATGGAAAATTTTTACAAAATTGGTGGCAAATCTCATGAATCTTACTTCAGGCTTTTTCTTTGTTACAGCTCTATTATGATACATGAAAGACCAGGCACAAACCACAACTATTAATTTTTATTTTATGATCAATTTTCCAATAGTTGGAACTCCTGTGTTTTGAAAAGGACGTCACCCATACGTCACTACCAAATCCGAGTCCCCCGACTGCATTCAAATGCAGCACATTTTGTACGTAGAGCCCAAAGACATAGTGACGCTTGGCAGTTGGCAGTTTTGAACACGGAATGGTTTCCCGCTTTTGTGAAAAATAATAGCCTGACACATTTTTTTTCTTTTTGAGGAAAGCCGGGTAGAAAAGGAGAAATAAGTTACATTGAACACTACCTGTTTTGTGGGACATTTGTTCAGGAGGAGTGTCAGAAATCACAGAGTTCTTTCTCTTTGCTGATTCCAAAAACAAATGTTTTCAAATCCAAATTCCGTCAGCAGCTGACCCATCCACTCATGTTGTGACCATGAGCTCCAACCTCTGCTTTTGTGGCTCCCTGCAGCAGTTTCTGTTATCAGACAGGATGCACATCATCAAAATTCTCTCTTCTGCACATTTTCTTGCTGACTTATGGTATGTGCTGCCACGCACAGTGCCAACAGAAGTTTTTGTGCTGATGATGGAGGAACTTACAGAACATACAGTTCACACGCTGGTGCATGCTGCACATTATAGTGCATTAGCTGCGGCATTTCTCTGCATGGGTCCAAACATTACTGTGTGCAGTAGCTGCTAATTAAGCGGATGTCTTTGTCTACACAAATATTAACAGAAAGAAAAATTCAAATTAGTGTAAACCTCAACTGTAGGCAATTTTTTTTTAATTATTTCTCATCAGATAATCACCTACTTTTCCCCCCCATCAGGGCTGGACTTAAACTACTGATTTATCAAATCCATTTTTTTTCTTTTGTTGGCATTTTTCATGCTAAAAACATTTTTGTTTTAATGTAAGAATTCATATTCTTATCACATAACAAATCTTGCACCTTTATTTAGTTAGAATCACCAAATATGACAAAGCTATGTCTTTTTAGAGTTAAACAAAAATTTGTTTTAGAATGTAAAGTTAACAAAATGATATGTAATGGAACAATTTTGAGTTGAAAATTGAATAAATTTGTGATAGGAACTCAAATTGATGTTTTACTTGGGACATCCAGCCCAAAAATATTATATAATCATAGCCTACCGGTATTTATGGTGAGTGTATATCAACAATTTTACATCACTTTAACCCTTGTGCTATCCTAGGCACTTTAACATTGGGAGTTGGGTCATCTAGACCCACTAGACAGTGCACTAAACCTTTTTTTCAATGATTTGTGATCTTTACTGGCGTCCATGGATTACATGAAATCTTTCCACCTTTATCCACCTTTGTCATGGTAGGGAGAACACGGCAATGTAAGGGTGGGGTCATCTAAGATAGCACAAGGGCTTAGGTTAAAACACACACTGTGGAACTGTGGGTAGACCTTTAAATGAAGGTCTAGTTTTGTGAACTTCATTTCGTAAGCCTTTTCCCCTTAGCCTGAATGAGACAATTTAAAATGAAAAGAGTTTCCTACATATACAAGCAATTTCCCTCGATGGCGTGTGCCGTATAGCACCTGACCCATATGGCTCTGCACGACTCTGTAGCTCTGCAGCTCTATAGGGGAAAAGCAGCTTGTTTTTCTGAGCTGAAGAACAGCATTTCATGCCTCAAAGCAACAGCAAAGGCTTCTTGTACTGCACAACATTATGAATCTGGATGTCCCTCAAGTGACTGTGAAGTCCACCGCAGATGTTCTTACAGTGTCAGCCGACATGCTTGCTTTAAGTATTAAAGTATATTTTATTCAGAGGGCAGCCTCTAACCCTGGATCCCCTAAGGGTAATTAAATGTAAATGTACAACAACAGCGTAGTGGGATTTTATTTTGGAATACTTTAGCCTACCTAATACATGCTAAATTCTATCCTCATTGCTGAGAAACATCCACATTTAAAGGTAATGAAGATAAACTTGTTTTTAGTTATGTGTTCTTATTTAATAAAGGGAACAAAGCAGAGCAGGGTTAACCCATTTTAAACCTGAATTATTTTCAGCTATGAAATAAACAAAACAATTCACTTATGGTTTTGCATTCATAAAGATGCTAAATTAACCTCTTGAAACCCAACCTCCTGCTTGAAGTGTAGTTACAGGGCTCCAGGTAATCAGAATTAACTACAATGGAACTAAAACCCACAATGTGATGTCATCGTATGGGACGCCAGGTCTGGTGTGACGCAGTGGTGTGATGCTTGCATTAGTAAGAATTAAGGAGTTAAGTCTGAGAAGCAATCTCTGTCACACACTCGGAAAGTTTCTTGCTTGGCTTTCTGGCCATGCTGTAGAAACTAGGTTACTTTCTCTGATGCCCCACAGCAAAATTTAGAATGCAAGAAACATGCAGGCAGCCTACAGTAATATCAATATGCAGCCTTTCATGGGGGCTTTGAGGGTGTAAGAGTGCACATTAATAGCAGCTCAAGTTAAAGTTCCTCACCACTTCAAATATGTTTGTTAAAGGCTGATTTGTATGCAATGACTTGTGCTTTTTATATTAGACCTAAAAAAACACTTGTTGACTTAACGATGGTTGTTTTTAAATGAACATCAGGTTTGATTCCTCTTTCCTGCCCCTTAAATTGGTTCTAAGATGCTCTCCAACATCACTGAGTGCTGATATAAAGGGTCATCATAGTGCGGGCTGTGAGAACTCTTACTGTATCCTCGGAATACAGGAGAGAAAATGTTTTCTTTCACAGCGCCTATATCTGCTGAAATCCAAATACATGTTGCTTCTGCAGACTTGCAGCTGCAGCTCTGACCTTCTCTGCTGTTTGGTATGCTGGTGTGTTTCAAATGCAATCTCCTTTTTTTCCTTCCAAATGGTGGCTAAATGTGTGTGAAACGCAGCTTCAAGTTGTTCCCAAAAAGTCCAGGGCCTCTCAGAGAGATGCTGCTCACATGTCCAAGTGGTTTGTAGACTTTCTGGCCCCAGATGGACTGATTGCAGGTCTCAGGTAGATTCAAACACACAACGTCTGCGTTTATTGGAGCTCCTGTGTGGGCTGCGGGGATATGGCAGCCGTACATGTGCCGAGTTGTGAGTTGGGTGCGCTGTGTGGGTGGTTGCATATGTGTGTGTGTCTCTTGAGTGCTTCTGAGTGTTAGTGTAGGATAAATGCATGTAAGGACAGTTATGTCTTTGTGTGTGTTATTGTGTTCCCTCTCTCCGTGGTCCGCACAAGTGGTGAGTGGCATTCTCTTTTTGTTCCCGACTAATGGCATCCTTAGCAGAGCTGTTACGATGGCAACCATGTTGCCACGGAAACGCAGCCTGTCTCTGTGAATTAGAAGTGTTTCACTCCCTCTCTTGTGCTCTCTTTAGTCCCCTCTCCCTTTTTTTGTCTCTCTCGCTTCAATCTCCTTTTCTGCTCCTCACCTGACACCCCCCCCCCCCAACCTGGCATGGCAGCAGCTGACACTTGAAGGGAGGTGTGCACGAACATGAAAGAGCGTTGAGACGGGCTGACATGGGAGGGGGGAGGTGAGAGAGAATAGGACTTTCTGAGGGGAGGTAAAAATCTGTGAAGGAACGGTGTGAATGAGCAGAGGCACTTATGATTTTGGATGAAAAGTTAGGACTTTAAGACCCGCTCTGATAAAAATTGTGTTTTTGGGTGTTTTTAACATGTTCTTGTGGCATTTTTCTGATGATGGAGCGGTGAGGCTGCTCCGCACCAACAGCTGCGCTCACAACTCAGAAGTGAATTTCTAATGAAGTACAGAAACTATCTTATAGAAAACAGACTCCTCCCTGTTTACACTTTCCTTGGCTAGCTTACAGCCCCTCACACCCCCAACCCAACATGACCGGTGCAACAAAAATGGCGAACAAAATTTGAGCGATCCAAACGTAAAGTTTTGATCCAGATTTCAGCTCAGACGAGGAAAACAAAGACGTGCATGGATCTATTTGTCTGGAAGTGGATGCATCAGAATGGAGTGGAGAAGGGAGGTCTTGGCCCGCTGATTATATTTTCCACATCACAAATACAGTTTTTCAAACAACATTTTTTGTCAGCCCCTGATTCAAAACTAAATGAATAAAAAATACTCAAACAGGAAATTTTAAGCTTAATTTACTTTACACATGTCCTCCATCATGAGAATAATGCCACAAGAACATGTTGAAAACACCAAGTTTATTAGAATGGGTCTTTACAATTAACTTTTCTTTACTTTTTTCCTGTATATTTTCCCTTGATAAGTCAATTGAACTTGAAGTCCATAGATTTCTTCCATTGGCTTTCCGTTTGAAATGACTTTAGTCTGTAAAGTCAGAAGTTATCAGAGGAGACGCGTTCAGAGCTGAGATAATATATTCACGGGAAAAGGGTTGATTAGAACAGAGAATCGAAGAGGACAGGGAGCATTAGCGCCGTTCCAGATATGGAGGGAATGTAAAATAGGATGTGAAAACAGAGGGAGACAGAAGGAGGAGAGAAAGAGAGTCACAGATTGATGATATTCTCCTAAATGCTTCAGGCAATATTGGAACCGCACTACGTATCCAAACTGCGCAATTTGAATTAACATCCCAGGAAAAGTGATTAAGACGGAAAAAGGATGGAGCACTCAGACGAAGCAGAGACACAAAAAATGAGAGAGGGAAGAAGATGGAGGCCTGGCGAGAAAACGAGGGGACGAAGGTTGACTATGAGACAGAAAGGGAGAGGAAGGATCTGGGGGGACGACAGAAAGATAGAATAACTGGGTTCAAAAGTAGGACAGAGTGAGACAGGAAAAAAGAACGAGGGGAGTGGTGTGAGGAAGAAGAACACATGAAACCACATTTCAAACAAAATGTAAGTGAGGGGTTTTCAATTCAATAACCAGAGTGCATAGATGGATACAGAGGAGTGGACAAGTGGCGTCACAAGTCAGGAGGGCGGAGCTTAGGAAAGGTGACTCGCAGTTGGACTCGATTGTAAAAACTTTGAACTTTAATGTTTGAATAAACTAAGAGGTAGTCGTTAAAGTTCACCACACTTTTGCCCTAACTCTGTAACCTGACCGAACCTTCCTGGTAGTCCTGTCCCAGTGGCGCCCCCCCTGTTCCCACCAAAATGTGCTCTCTGATTGAAAGGGAGCGACTCCTGCACCAATGACCGCTCAAACAGGGCAAAGTGCAGCTGCACGTGATGTGTGTGTGTGGGTGATGGAAATGCAATGATGGAGCACCTGCCCTCTTTAGTCTGATGAGAATCCCGGTCAGGTGGTGCTTTAATATCACAAGAAGAAAAGAAGCAGAGGCCAGATGCTGTGAGTCACGCTGGTGATTTTTTCCACTTATTTCGGATTACCGGTTCCTTCGTCAACGAGACTTTCAGATAATCTGTGGCTTTCCTCTGAGTAGAAATACATGTTTATCCAAAAATGGACAAAAACGGATCACAGTTGAAGTCCTTTCAAGACATTTGGTTGATAGATTTGGTGTTTCCAGGATTTCTAATAAATGTAAAAGGAAATATGCTGCTTTATCACTAGACAAATGTTTGGATTATTTGCCCGCAATAAACAGGAAACTGAATAATGCTCAGATAACCTTTGACCTTCCAGCAGGCTTGTCAACATTCCAAACTGGAAATGATTAAAATAACAGATTAAATACCATTGTTTTAAACTAAAATAAGTGTCTGCTGGGGGCAACCATGTTGCAGATGTAGCAGTTGATCTCTAATCGAAGGGACGCTGGTTCGGTTTTCGCCCTGCCCGTTCATGTATTAAAGTGTCCTTGGGCAAGAACCTGAACCCCACATTGCTTTTGGTAGTTATAGATTGGCCTCAGTTTTAGACAGTGGAGCTGCAATCATGGGTGAGTGGGACTGAGACTGTTACCTCCAACCCCTGGGCCGCAGACCGGTACTGGGACCGGGCCGCAGGAAGCAGAAAAAATGATTATTTGATTTTCTTTTTTTTTTTTTTACTTTATGATGCTAAAAGAAGTTTTATTTTGGAAAACCACCGGATTCTCACACCAAGGGTGAATTAGGCAGGTTTCTAGACAATGTTCCTCTGCTTTAAAAAATAAAAAATATAGTGAATCAGGAGTTATGTAAAAACAAAATATGATAAACCCTTTTTTCCCCGAAAGATGATCTAAGTCTGGGTTGAATTGTCAGTGTTATTATGGTGTTCTATGAAAAAAATCTCTGTAATGTTACTTTCATTGAATGTTTTATAAATCAGAAACAATTCTACAAATCAACAACTTTGTTTCATTGAATTGTTGTCATCTGTAAAGAAAATGGTTTCAGATTTTTCTTGTAATAGTATTTTAATTAAAAAAATAGGGTTTAAAACCTAAAAAATAATTACAATCATTTAAATTATTTAAAAAATATTAAACGCAAACTTCTGCCCCGTTTGGACCGGCCCATGAAAATATTGTCTGCAGCCCGAAAAAGGTTGGAGACCACAGCTTTAAAGCAAGATATAAGAGCGCTCCTTATATATATATATATATAATTATATTTACATCCATATACTGTAGGCATGAGCATAGAATCTGTAAGTGTGTGACAGTTTAGCCTCTGCTGGTTTGTTACTGTGTTTTAGGGTAAATCGGGTGTCATTTTTATTTTTGTCCAGTACATCTGCAGTGATGCTTTCACCTCTTTGAAGCTTTCTAAATGGTCACATGATACAGTAAACACTCAAAAGCCTCTCTTCACGTCATGTCTTTCAGTAGTTTTGCTTTTTGGATTCTTTTAGCTCTATTTTAGCCTAGATACTCTGCAATACATTAAATGTATCGCACAGCTTTGTTAAAATGTAAATTAATTTGTAATATTGTCATCAGTAGCATCAGAGCAGTATATGTGACATAGAATTATTTCCTGATTGAAGCATAAATCACTTATTTAATGACTTTATTGTCCAGCTGCCATGAATTTTGTTTGGTAAAGCATTAAATATACTGGGGTGTTTATGCATGTAGGTTGTAATTACGATACCAAATGACGCTGTGCATGGATATGGGGCCCTCATTGCTGCTCTGCTGCTTCGTTGGCTGGGCTGAATGAGTTCTGGCAGCCCCTTCACTTACTGTCAGCTCGTCATTGTGCTCTGCTTTATGTCTGCTGTCAGAGTTCATGCCTTTAAACTCATCTAATCACTCAGACTCACTTCCCTGCATGTTGGTATTGTACCTCCACTTCCTGCTGTGGGATTATTTATCATCCACATAATTGTAGAATCTCACAAAACAAATGTTATATTTTGTTACGTTGATACTAAGCTTATTTTTTTTACTTTAACTTTTCGTTTCTGTGATCTCATGAACTACTGAAGATATTTTTAGCACCTTTTTAAAGAGACATTTTGATTTTTTCCTAGGGATGAAAGGGAATCCAAAACAGAGAGGTGGCGAGTCAAACAAAAAGCACTGATATTTGCATGACAGAGAATGGAAAAGCAGCATTAACGTAGTGGTGTTATAAAATAACATAAAAATCTGTCTATTTTTAGTGTTGCATAGTGTGTGTAAGCTTCAAATGCTAAAATCCTTCTCGACACACGCTGCAGGGAGCAGGGAGAGCTTCACTTTCAAGATTGCTATTTTGTTGATCTGAATACACGCAGGTGCATGGCGTATGTATCCACCTGATGTTCGAACGGTGGGAGTGCTGCTGCACAGAAACAAAAAATAATCCACTGTACAGAGTCGCAGGGAGGGAGGAACAGCCTTCGGTGTGCATTCGGAGGCTGCTGCCAACTGTCAGGCGGTGAGGAGAGAGAAAGGAGAAGAGGAAGAGGATGGGAGCAAAATCCCAACCATCCCTTGTGGAAAAGCATACATCAGTGGTGTTTGTGCTCATGAAATCACAGGCAAAGGGTTATTGGGTCAGTTAAAGATTTGCAGGAAGCCTCTGTTCTTTATAAGCTCAGCTGTGAGTCAGTGGTTTGGTGGAGGTGAATGGCTTTTATATATAATAATTTGAGTTGATCAAATCTTTCTTACTACAGTCTTTCATGCAGCAGCTGAGCATCCGCTCTGCGGGATTCACATTTCAGAACGGAGAATTTCAGGGAATGTTTGACTGTAACTGTGGAAACACAAATCCTCTCATGCAGGTTTACATTTTTATTTTAAACCTGGAAAGTTCCATGGATGTGTTGCCTTTTACCTGCAGTTGAGAGGCTTAAAGGTGAGCATGGCAGAAAGTTTTTTTTCTGTCGAATCAGGCGCGAACACGAACAGCTGTTTTTTTTTCTGCAGACATTTCTGCTCTATATAGAAAGTGGCCGACATGCTTGTATGGCAAGTGCGTTCCCTGACATGACAGCCACCCACTAAACCTTTCCTCTGCTTTCCTCATTGTCTCTGCCTCTTGTTTTAATTTCATGTGGCTTTTGTGTAAATGCCGTGTCCTGTGGTGTGAAATCAGCTGATGGATCAGGATGCTGATTGTGGGTCTCTGTGGTGAGGTGATGACGGCAACAGAGGCGAATGGGATGGGGAGGGAAAAAAAAGTAGATTGGTATGATGCAGAGTGCACGTGAGCCAGTGTGGCCACATGCACAGGATGGGATAAAGCAGCGGCAGAGGAAAAGATAAAACAGAGAGGGAGCACGTGCATGAGACACTGGAGTACTAGATGTGTGTGTTAGTACAGGGGTGGGAGGACGTATTAAATATTTGTAATTACAAAGCGGAAGGTTGGCAGTTCCTGGTTTAATGGCTTGATGACTCTAATGGCCCTTTTTGTGCCATTTAGATATTGTTGTGGTTGGAAAGCATTGGCAGGCACGGAGGATGCGTCTCACAGTAAAGAAGAAAAACATCTCAGTTGTGTGTTTTGTGAAATTTCCACGTCATCTTTATTGGATTCATATTAAAACAGATTTAGACTTTTTTCACTCAGCATCAAAAATGTAATTAGAATTTCACACACTGACCTCATATAATAGAGTCTCATATCCTTTAACAATTGCAGCTCATAAAGCGGACTCTGCATATACTGGAAGAGTCAATGCAACAGCAGCTGTAATACTAACAGTAAGCTGGAGTTTTTTATACATCATATCCTTCAGTCTACTCATCCCAAAGCCAATGGTATCATATTTGATACATGCATTTCTGAGATCCCTATTTGCAAGATCAGAACTTTCCTTAAGAACCCCTTACTTATAATTTGGTTCATGTTTTTTGACAGTAAAAATGTAAAAATAGTAAAATAATAGTTAAAATAAAATAGAATCTATCTATAAAATCATATTTTAGAAATAAGCTGACAATTCTATGGAACTTTGCAAAGTTTGACCCACTTCAGTAAACATGAATGGAACCATGTAAATGTATACTATGTGTTATTGAAAATGTCTTCTTTTATTAATGAATACGTCTCTCCTGAATCAGAGTTTTATGTCTTTCTTGTCTTCAAAATAAGTGTCTCTGCTGTGGACCAAACTGTCCTATCCCACAGGAATCCTTGATCTGCACTAATTACTAACTATTATAAAAAAAAAAATCATGTCCTGAGAGTGATAATGTTTATTAAAAAGTGGTTTGCTGGTTACAAACATTCATCTTTGTTAACACAATAAAGAGCTATCAGAGTTGTAAAAATGTACATTTTAATGCCTAACTATGTTGCCTAGAAACTTTTTAATGGTTTAGTGAGATTTTTGGTGTATTCAAACTGGACACATTTGGTTCGCCAGAGTTCGTTTCCCACGATGATCCGGAACAATATTCAGTCTGAATACACCCAAGCAGACCCTGGACTGGGACCAGGGACCGCTCTTGGACCCATCTTTTATGGTGGTCTCGGTTAGTTTTCTATCAAACTGAGCTTCAATCTGAAAGCAATAGCGGAGCAAATAAACCAAAACGGCCACTGTAGCCGACGTAAACAGAGTAAGAAAGCAGCAACAAATGAGCCGCAGACAAATGTAAAGCAACGATTGTTGTGCTATCAAACAGAAAAAAGGGTCCAATTTACTTGTTAGAACATTTATTTTAACGCAGCTGAAAACACTTCTTACATGCTTTTCTGTGTCTTGTTGCCCAACAGGTGCTGCTGTAAAAACGTTACCTTGTAGTTCTTCAACCAAATTCTCTTCAAATAATGCCTTAACTCCAAAACAATGAGACACAGCAACTCATTGAAATGTGGTCGGATGAATTCAGACTCATCAAAACAATTTTTATTGTGAAACCCTTTGCTTCTCACTGTTTTCCTGACAATCTATATGACATAGACACTTCTTAGCCGCTTTCTTGCCAACAACCGCAACTGATGTTGATACAGACGTTCAACACTTGTGAGCAAAATAGTAGTTGAAATGAACTAGGACGCAGGAATTTCTACCTATGGTTGCTATGCCCCACCCTAGTAACTCCTGACCAATAAGTGAAAAGATCTTTAGTCAGATGGTTTTGTTTGCAAGCTTTAGTCTGGATCAGGAAAGTCCCCTTGACGGCAGTCTGAATACAGACCAAACGCAAGGTTCTGGACTCGATCCGGACCAAATTAAGCAGACTGGGTCTGGACCAACAGATTTTTCCAGTCTGGATACACTCTTTATGTCATGATTTACTAATTTTTCCAAAAAATGGCGTATGGCGCATACTTATATAGCGTCTTTCTTCCTACAAGGACAAAGCGCTTTACAGTCACAGACCCATTCACCCAGTCACTCACACATTCACACACTGGTGGCGGCTCCGCTGCCAAACACAGGCGCCCGCCTACCACCGAGGCAAGGTGGGGTTCAGTGTCTTGCCAAAGGACACTTCGACTCATGGGTGTGCAAGGCGGGAATAGAACCTGCATCTTACGATCATGGGTCGACCGCCCTACCGCTGCACCATGGCCGCCAAAAGTTTCCTATTTTCTTGCAGTATTTGTTGGCACCCAGTTTGTCCCATGTGTCATAGTCTTGCAGGGCAGGTTATTCTGAGAGACCCATAGAGACACACAGACACCCTGTTCTATGGTTTATTTGAGTTAGTCATAAAAACAAAACACCTTTGAACTCTTCAGAAAAGTCACAGAAGAAATGAGTGAAATTCAGTATTCTTGGTGAGTTCTTAAGTCTTAGTATAAATTTGCCAGAAAGTTACCTTTTATCATCTGTCCTCCATGAACACACCCCTGCATTGTTTTAACGACCCACTATAAAGAATTTTTTTTAGCATGTTCTTGTAGCATTTTTCTCATGATGGAGGACATAAAAATAATGCTTAAAATTGCATTTCTGAGAATTTATGTATTCAAATCGTTCTAAATCAGGATCAGACGAAACACTGCAATTTGAAAAGATTGTATTAGTGACATAGAAAATATATTGGGCACTTCACAAGCTCTGCTGCCCTCTGATGTAGTCACCTGTAGACGATAAGATCCGTGTCCTCATTTTCCTCATCCGAGCTGACATCTGGCTCCAAACTGTACAGCTGGATAGCTCCAATTTTGCTCGCCAGTTTTGTTGCACCAGTAATGTCAAGTTGGGGTTTTGAGGGGTTGTTAGCTAGAAGTAAGCATGTAAACAGAGAGCTCTCAGTAAAAATAAGCGGAGGGGTGGTGGTGTTCCACACCAACTGTCCCACCCACAATTCAGAGGTGAACTTCTAACTCCTGCTGCTCTGCAGAAACTATTTCATCGGAAGCAGCACAGGTGCTTTGATTTTGGCTAAGAACGGCGCAATCATAATAAAACGAACACCGGCAACGCTTTTACAAAAAAATTAAAAGATGATTGGAGTGAGACTGTAAGGCTGACCCTTCAACTTTAAAATCCACAAAATCTCAAATCTACAAAAGTGTTTGTCTGAACAGACTGACAGAAAGAGTTGGGGTGACAGGCAGAGGAACAACGGATTGGAAGATCTCACAAGGCCAGAGAAAGGTTAGTTAGACAGGAGATGCCGGGAAAAGTGCAGCAGCAGAGGATTGGCTCATTCCTTTAGCAAGTCTTCCAACACGTGGAGACTTCTCTCTGCCAAGGAAACAGATTTGAATTTTAATTGCAGGCATGGTGAATGTAAGCAGTCCTGGTTAGGGGAGCTTTACGACTAGAGGGATGAGGATGTGCAGCCAGGGTGGCCTGTGTTGGCCTGAAACCAGAGATGAATGCGTGAAGTCGTACAAACTCAATCCATTGATGCTGAGCGTTTCTTCCATCTGTCATGAGTCGCTGTGGTGTTGACCTCTGCACTCAGACTTCAAGCGGTGTCAGACTCATGGCCTGCACTGCAGTTGTGCTCATTAAGTCACTGTAGATGAGAGTACCAGCTAAATGGCTGAAATGTGACTAAATTAAAAGTGCAGAAGAAAAGAAATGTGTTGAGATGGTGCGACACATGACGGAAGTAGAAGCAGATGAACGAGCTGATTGAAAAGTTTTTCTGTCTTGTGGGCTCAGAAAAAGAACATAAAAGTAAAAGCCAGCGATACCCATAGTCTGCTCTCCGCCTCACCTCTCTCATTCTTCTCCTTCATCACTCTGCCTCTCAGTGTGTCTTCTTGAAGGCACTCTTAAGAGTGTATCCATCTTGTTCTGGTCACACAAACTAAAGATAAACGGCAGAATCAAAAGTGAGGTTAAAAAAGCCAGATAGTGGGGAGTGAAGAAGGTGTTTGTGTGAGTGTAGAGGACAGAATTCAATTGTGAAGTGGTGAGAAACAGCCCCAGCGTGATGGTGGCTCCGTGCCTGCAGCAGGCTGCTCAGCTCAGGTGCTGCTGTGATGCCTGAGAGACAAAACACAGAGGGGAACTTGTTGGGAAAGACCAAGGCAAGAACGAGGGAAAAAGTTTCCAGATTGGTGAAAACAAGGAGAATTGAGGAGGGGAGAAAGGTGAAGGGCAAGACGGGTGGAAGAACTGAGGAAAGATATGAGGAAAAGGCCATGCTTGAGCCAGAGATCAAAATCCGGATTTACAACTGGAGTGGAGGAGATAACAACTGACAGCCACACAGATCGGTGAGAAATAAATGGATTAATAACAACTCTAAATGGGATGTCATCCCACCCCTCACCTCGCCACTCTAAGGCCTGTCATCGCCTTAACCTCCTTGTTTCTGCTCAGAGAAACAGAAAACAAAATAGAGGGATGCTTACATTTCTCTGATATAAGTTCTGCTAAACTTACGTTTATGTTTTTTAAAACAAGAAAATATACTTTTTTTTGGCAAGAACGGCTAGTTTGTAACAGTGATTTCAAATGATTCAAGCAAGAGGCTAAAATGTGCCAAAAGTATGTGAAATATAGAATATAAACAAGAGTTTGTCAAACATCTTAGCACAGCAGATACTGATATGAAATTTCAAACCATAGAGGTTAAATTACCATTATGGAACCAGTGTAGATATGTTTTATTTTGTTTAACCCCATTCATATCATATTTGATACAGGCATTTCTGCGACCCTTAATTCATTAGCATGATCCAAACTTTCCTTAAAAACTCACTGTCTATAGGCTGGTTTGTTTTTTTTGCTCTGTAGTACATCATCATTCCACTAGGGGCAGTAGAAGAGCTTTTCCTGCTTGGTTCAAAATGGCTAATTCAATTAAATCTAAAGACACTTATGGTGTTAAACGTTTTGCTAATTTTCAAACCTTTATGGTGAGAATAAACATGAGTTGTTATTCTTTTTAAAAAAAATGACCATTTGTTGTCTTGAAAGAATGCAACATATGTTGGTATTTATTATTTTATGTGTGGATCAAATTTAAGACAGTGGGTAAATACAGTGCTTTTGTCCTGACCAGTCATGTTACAGTTTTTCCCAATTGCTAAAACACATTTTCTAAAACATTAGACCAAATTGACCAAATGTAATTTTCAAAATATAGGCGAAATATACAAAATACTTAACTCTTGAGTAAAATAGAAGTAATTTCTTTTTGTTTTTTACCGTGAATCCAAGTTCACATTTGTTACACCTCCCCATCTTATTTCTGTACGGGGGTGGACCAGAGGACTTCATCCACATCACAGGCAATGTTCACCCCAGCCACACAACAGGAAAAAAATGATTTTGTTTGCCTGATCCAGCCTTGAGGAGTCACAATTGAAATGTACCGGTAATCATAATACATGTCCTTGGCCTGCAAGGACTGGTTTTCTCCAGTGTATGGTTGTCTCTCTCTCGTAAACTTTCCAACATCACGCGGGAACAAATTCTTCAATTGGGGCAAGGATTGGTGAACTACTGGGAATTTGTGTTGAGCTACTGTCTGATGAACAAACTCTTGTGAAAGCTTAGATTGTCACAGACAAAAAATCTTCTCTGTCATTTTCTTGTTGAATGTCCACATGAAGGATGCCAATTAACAACTTGAACCTGCTGAGTTGAGGGCAGACCTTACGACCATAAACCAACATGTGAATAACTACGGCCTGGATCTCATCAGAAATTCCTGGGTCCAGGTCTTGGTGCCGATCTTGCTCTGGTGTCCATATTTGAAAAGCTCGTCAGCTCCTTGTTTTAGAACTGTCCTTATATTTGCTGCAGTTGTTTTGGAACACGTGTCTTCAGTTTTGTGAGTTGTGTGTTGATGCTGACTGCTGTGTTGGAGCAGAGTCTGAGTTTAGCCTCTTTGTGTTAGCATTTTCCATCTTGTGTGCTTTGAATGCCAAATGTGATTTAAAAGTGAGAATGTGTCAAGGGAAGATTAAAGTTTTGCAAATTGTGTGTTAAGTTTAGACCAAAGAGTGATGTTGTTGAGAAAAAAAGTTAAAGTAATTGATTGGGTGGTTAAGATTGATTGATTTGATTTATTTAAGTGTCTTGCACTAATGTGCCCAGCTCACACGGGCTTATATGACACGGAAAAACAAAATACACAATACATAAAGATACATCCCCATCACAAAAAAACCCCAATAACCCTCCTAATCAGAGTCTAACAGAATACAAAGTGTCCATTCTTATTGTCCATGCCTTTGACACAAAATTTGCCAAACAAAAGAAACGGCATTTAGTGTTTCAGCAATTGGGAAAAACTGTAATATTTTTGTGTCTTGTTGTGAGCAAAATCTTACCAAATCAACAAATGACTATGAATCATAATTCATACAAACTATTTCTTATAAGAAAAACATCACAAACATTTTTTGTGGATTTTATTAGAAAAACATCTTCATTAAAAAAAAAAAGAAAAAGTACAATTTCTGTCAATTTTTTGAAAGAGTGGAGTTAAAAGGTTGAGTAATTTTACATTGAAGTCAATAGAAACTGCTTTGCTTACGTACCTGTTGAACTGACCTGAGTTCAGTTATTTTTGATTTGTTCTTCATTTTAAACTGTGCAAACATTGCCATGTCAATATATTCCTGTTGTTGCATTGTTTAATTGAAAAAGCCTCTGGCCACTTTCAAATGAGACTGTATATTTTCTGTCTGTCAGAATAAATCAGAATGAATATATTCTCGCACAAAATATTACAAATAGAACAGTAATTATGTAAATTTAACTTTTGTTTTGGTTCAAAAAGTGAAGTTTAGTCTCACATAAGGGGTTTCGTTTTACTGTTCTTTAAATTGAGACTGAATGAGCCTGAATTGAGCTACATGTGGTGAATGTGTGCACATCAGGATCAGTCCAGGAAGTTTGTTGCAAAAATCCGCTTTTATTGATCAAGAGGTTATAAAATCACAAAATCTTAGAATGTATACCTCATTTGATTGAGAATTCGTTGTCTACGCAAAAAAAAAAAAAAAACTTTAAGCAACTAATCTGTGCTAAAACACCGTTTTACTGCACTTAACTTGACTCAGTAGCTTATATTCTTTAGCTTTTTGTACAAGAAAAGGACTCAAAAAAGCTATTATCATTCTACAAGGACCAGGGGACAAACAAGAGCAACAGCAGGAAAAGCATCAGACTGCAGAGGCCCCTCGGTGGGTTTCTTGCTAAACTTAGAGCAGAAATGGGCCAGAGAGGAACCTTCGTGAGTCTGCGCCTGGGCGTTAAGTGGTATTAACTTTCATCCAGCCACTGTCTGATTGCGTTGAGAAATGCAGAATCCTCCACGCCGTGTCTCTTGTTCCCCTCAAGTCCTCTTGGTAGTTTCTCCATCCTTTAAATGCCTGCAAGAAAGGCAGAGAAGTCAAAGTGATGCTCTTCAATGAAATGAAGATGTGCCCTTTTTATTTTTTTTTTAATCGATGCTCAAACTGTACTTAAACAAGGGCACTGTTAATTAGATGATGGTGTGGCAAATGTTGAGGCTAATTAAGCTAGTATGTGTTTGATTAAAGATAAGGAGATAAAAGATGTGATGATGAGAAGGGGAAAAAAGAGGAAAAGATAATGGAGATAACAGGTAGAGATTGAACATGTGTGCCGGTGCCTGATGAGGATGGACAAATAAGGGGCAAGGAGAAGCGAAAAGGGGAGCAGAGATCTTGTCGTCAATACCTAATTTGGGAGCATGTGCTAATGGCGCCTTTGGCTTCACCAGGAATGAAAGTGCTACAGCTCCCATGTGTTTGTGTGACTGCATTTGTCATTTTCCACTGCAAGCCTCTGTGAGCGCCCGTGGCTGTGGCGAGTTCATATCTCCGTCCCACCATCTTTTTTAAATTCACTATTTTCAAGTGAAGGCCAGCTGTTCCCTCTTTCCTCGCCTCCCACTCCAGCTCTCTCTCTTTATCATCCCTCCATCCTCTTTCACTCTGCTCCAGTCTGGCTTTCTCTGCCTCTCTCGCTGGCTGGCTTCGTTTTCCATCAGGCGGTGCAGCAGCAGTCAATAGCAACACCCCCCTGCTCAAGTTCAAAGCATCCTTTGTAGGCAGGATAGAAATATGCATTGCCAAAAACCTCCCAGCAACAGACTGCGCTGGCTCTCCTTTGCTTATACCTTTTCAGTTTTTGTCATCCACTTTCACAAGCAGAACCATGTAAATCTACTTGGTGTCCAACAGTCCAGAAAGTAATTAAACATATTTTATTTTATATTCAAAAAACAGTCATATGGAAACACCCATACCTGCAAATGGCCAAAAAAAAAAAAGATCCTGACCTGATTGAATATAAAACTTCCCCTAGTTACAGAAAGAAAAATATTCTCTGATAAAACTTTTCGTTGTTTTTTTATTTCAAAGCATAGCTACTTATCTAATCATGTTACAATACAAATTTTATTTTTCTGAAGATATTGGACCACTATACAGTTTTCTCCTATTCAACGTCTATTAATGTCTTTTTAAAGTAATCTACAAATAAATGGCTATTAATGATTCTGAAGTAACAATGAAAAAAAATGTCTCAACGATCAATTAAAGCAGGAAATGTCAAGCTGAGATGCAAACAGAATCCTAGCTTATCGATGTGACAAACAGACCTTATATGTAAAATTGTTTCAGATTTTACTCTGGTACGTTAGTTTTTAAAGTTGGAAGAACAGAAGGAAGAAAAAAATATGTCAGCGATTCGGAGATCTCTGCATCACAGAAAAGATCCGTGAAACAAGGCACATGGTACGGACATGCTCTCTAAAAAGAGAATGGTGAGCAGGGCAAACAAATTATGGAAGCAGATGTGCATGGACAACATAGTCGAGGTCGGCAAAAGAAAAAGTGGAGAGATGCTTTGCAGCAAGATCTGAAGGCCCTTCGACTCGCTACGTCAGATGCAGACAACTGTGAAAAAAGGAGAAACTGAAGTTTCTCAGAGTGGCTGACTTCATCGTGGAGAGGGATTAAAGACCCATTCCAATGAAAATTGTATTTTACATGTTTTTAACATGCTCTTCTTGCATTTTTCTCATGATGGCAAAATATAAACATAAAATTTGGTTTAAAAATGCATTTCTAAGTATTTTAGTTTATTTTTTTTAATCAGGAGCAGATGAAAAAAATGCAATTCAAAAAAGATGATATTCTTGCTCTGCTTCATTCTGATGCATCCACTTGTAGACGGCTAAAAGTTTTTGTTGCATCAGTAATGTTGGTTTGGGGGTGTGAGAGGCTGTAAGCTAGTGGCATAAATAGAGAGCTCTCCGTAACAGGGAGGGAAAAAAGGGGATAGGATTGCTCCTCACCTACAGTCCCGCCCACAACTCAGAAGTGAATTTCTAATGAACTCCTGGCAATCTGTAGAAACTATGTCCTTTAAACGGATACAGATTTTTTAATTTTGGCTATCAACAGCATAATCATAATTAAGGGTAAATGCAGACTGGACACATTGGGTTCGCTTAAAGTGTTTAATATAATAATCCGGAACAGATTTTCCATCTGAATACACCCAAAGAGACACCAGACTGTGACCAGGAACCTCTCTCTGACCCATCTTTTGAGGTGGTTTCAGTTAGTTTCCAATTGGACTGACTTTCAGTTCACCCTGAGTCTCCTTAGTCTGAATGGGCTCCGTGCTTAGAGCGGAACAACTGGACCACCATAGCCGGGCATTACGCGATGTAAACAGAGTAACGGAGCAGCAATGATACACAGCGACTCACTGAAATGTGTTCAGATGAATGCAGGCTCATTAAAACACACGTTGCTTCTCACTGTTTTCCCGACTATATATCATAAACACGTATTTACGTACCTTCATAGCCATTGTCTCCCCGTTATCCGCCTTGCAGCATGCCTCTGCTGTACCAAAGCAATAACTAAAAAGTGTTGTACCTGACGTTGATACAGATGTTCAAAATTGGTCAGCGAAATATCAAGTTTATCCCAACAAGGATTGCAAAGAGCAACTTCCATTATTCTTTCTCTGGCTGCTTTGCATCGTCCTCGTAATTCCTCGCCAATGACTGTCACATAATATAATAATAATAATAATAAACTTTATTTATATAGTACTTTTTGAAATCCAGATTACAAAGTGCTGTACAATTAATATGAGACAAAATCAGTATTAAAAACAGTTTCCAGTATGGAGAAATAAAACCCAGCACATATATGAAATGGTGATAGTGGTTAGAATCAATAAAATCGATAAATCAGTAAAATCAATAAAATCAAGAAAAAACAATAAAATCAATGAAATCGATACACACCTGTAGAGGTAAGTTTTTAAAAGAGATTTAAATACTGGTAGGGACCCAGCGAGCCTGATCTCTTCAGGGAGACTGTTCCAGAGCGTTGGGGCTCTTACAGCAAAGGCCTTGTCTACCCTGGTCTTTAATCTAGATTGTGGGATTGTTAAAAGGCCTTTTGCCGAAGATCTAAGATTGCGACCAGGTACGTAAAGAATGACAAGATCGGCTATATATTTAAGGGCCAGACCACAGAGTGCTTTAAAAGCAATCATTGGTTTTGTTTACAAGCTTTGGTTTGAATCAGAAATGTCTGGCAGAAGGCAGTTTGAATACAGACCAAAAGCAAGGTTCGGATCCAAGATCCAAATCAAGCAGACTCGGCCCGGATCAATCTACTTCTCCTGTCTCAATACACCATAGAAAACCACTGGGAACGCTTTTACAACAGTTAAAAAGATGATTGGAGCGTGATGAGAGATTAGTTGTTAGGGTTGTGTATGATCCACTTAATTTAAGTATACTGAAAAGGTGTGAGGACAGAACCCTGTGGAACTCCTTTTTTGATAAGGCTTACTCTTTTTTATTAATGTTCAGGAATCTGTTTCTTATAAGATTGACCAAAGTGTTAGGTGTTTGGCAGACTTTTAATATAAAGCCATTAATAAAATCAATCTCTGCACTACGTTTTTTATCATTTGGTGCCTTAAAGCTTTTACCTTCCTCATTTACATAAGATTGAGTTTTTAGCATTCTGCACACTAAAATAGACTTTTTACCTTTTTACTTCCCAAGTTACAACAAGTTATTGTGACAGAGTACAAGTTGTGCACATGATGAACTCCAAACATTTGAACTTTACCTGTTTACCCCCATTTATACATAATATTTGATAGGAATGTCCAGAGTATTCTCCCCCCAAGTCTAAAATGAATGGGACAGGCTCCAGTGACCCTTGGGAGCCTGAGCCGGGACTGAACGAGAATAAAAGATGTATGAGTTTTTATCTACCAGAGCAGCAGAAAGTCAATAGTTCTACAGCTAAAGACAGAAAGGGGATGGTGGGTTGTAGCTGTCAGCTTACCTCTGCTTTCCCCCCATTGTGAACCCACCTAAATTGTTGGAGTTGTGTGCATGGTTTATTTTATTTAGGTGCAAGAAGATGTCAGTGCTCCCATTTCAAACTAGTTGAGTATGTGTGTGTGTGTGTGTGTGTGTGTCAGAGAGAGAGCATTATCCAGTGCAGGAATGGAAGTAGGTCTATCTCTTGTGCAGCCACTGATGTGCCCCTATGTGCGTAATTGAAATACCTGAGTTATTGACTTTCCTCTCCCTAAAGCCAAACAGCAGCTGCATGAGAGTGTGAATTCACTCGGGCAGCCACGGCAGGCAGTGACCCCTCAACCATACAACCCACACAAGAACACACATCCATAGCATAGACTTTGGCCAAAACTGCACAAATGGGACACACTTAGACCTACATAAACACACATGCGTTGACACTGACAAATGGATCACATATACCTCCATGCAAACACATCCAGGTTTGCTACAGAGAAGGGGACCACTGTCCCGTTTCTGTCCCCCCCCTGACAGCAGCAGTCCTTTGTGAGCTCAGGCTCAGCCTCCTCCCGGTGTAAATGCCTGGCTGACTGCCTGACACGCACACACTGACACGCCTCCGTTTGCCTGCTCCTTCTCTGACTCCTGGCGTCCTGCCCCCTTATACCGTTCACTAGCTCCATACAGGATCACAAGCCGTCTGCCAACCTGGCTTCCTCTCCCCCATTCATCCCATTGTCGCCACATTGTCCTGCGCTTCTGTCCCTCTGGAGGCTTCGAATCCATGCTGTTTTTGTACATCTCTATCTTTTATCATTCCATTTAGTTTCTCTCAGCTCCTCTTTTTCTTCTCGTATCTGTTATATCTGCTCCTCACCCAATCTCCTCATCTCTTTCTCCTCGTCTCCTCCAGAAAATCAACCTTCCGTTTTGTGTTGTATTTCAGTGTCGTGTGTGTACAGTGGCTCCGCTGGTGAGCACTTTCTGCACCTTGCTGGCCAGCTTTCTGTGTCTGGCTGACTGAATCTCTGGCCTTGCTGCAACCCCCTCTGGCAATTTTAATACCCACTAATCGATCGCTTTGTGCCAACAGAGGTGGCGTCTACGCCAAACTTTAATTATAGTTGTTTTAGATGAAGAAACATATGTCATATTAGGTATTCTGTGTTTTTTTAATGCATTTTTCGTCAGAGGCTAATAAAAATTCTACAGAGTTCCAGCACTCTCAAGTGAGCGTGTTGGACACTACATTAATATTACTGTTAAGACAGGGAGATATGCTACTAGGGACACGGTGGAGTTTAAGGGGGAAGCTAGAGTGCACACGTCCTGAAATTCAATTTATAACTGTGTCCTGGCTGCGATTTCAGTGGCATTAATGGCACAGCAGAGCAAGAGAAGAGATGGACAGAGATGGATGAAATATGAAAAAGAAAAGAGGACAAGGAGATTTTGACACAAGCTGACATCAATTTATATTTGAGCATCATTATTTCCCAATTTGAAGATCTCTGTAGTTAACATTAAGATGGTCTTGACTTCACAAGCTTCAACATCTGTTCTTGTTACATGTTACATCCTGTTTCCTCAGCAGTTCCATTTTGTTAAAGCATCGAACAAGCAGAGTTCAATATTCAGAGACAAAGAAGCTAATATAATCCATCCTTTGTGGGTGAAATTCTACTTATATCTGATTTTGCTTGCATGCTGTGGAAGTCGCAAAACACTGGATCCTCATTCACATAATTTGCCACATTAGCAACATGAAGATGCAGGAAAATAAAAACAAGCGACTGCACACTGTGTTCACAGGAGTTGGACTCGCACAAAGTGACTCACATACAAACAAGATAATGATGCAGAACTGCAAAACCACGTCTAGACTAGTATTTCTCACCTCCTCCTCTTCTTCTGTCGAGCTCAACATTCTGCCATCAGAGCTGGTGGCACAGCCTGGATGTCAGTGAGGAAGTGATGTTTACTGAAGCGTCTGACTGCAGTGCTGTGTGGTCGTGTATGAGATCCTCGTCTTCCTGAAAGCAGAATATTACATTTAATGCAGTTGACAGAAAGGGTTTGGTGCATGTCTTCAGCTATTTAAAGGTAGCTCACATGTTTGAAATTCAGACAAATTTGCTGCATTTCACCACATTTAAGCCAGAAATTAGTGCAAAAAACAAAAAAAATACTGTTTGGCAAAGCGTGCCCATTTTAAAAACTAAATACCAGTACAAATGTTAATCCCAATGTAAAAATGTTAAATGTTAAAATGAAAAAGTTAAATATTAATGTAAATGTTACATTTAAATGTATATTTAAATACATTTAAATCAGTAAACGTACTTCAAATTTTTTGTAAACATTTGATCTAAATGTCAAATGTTGTTTACCTTCCGGCTTATCCTTTCAGAGGTCGCCACAGTGGATCAACTTTTACCAAGTCACACATTTGGTTTGGTAGAGATTTTTACGCTGGATGCCCTTCCTGATACAACCCTGTATTTTATCCAGGCTGAGGACCGGTACAGGGAGACCCAGACCTAGGCCCCCTCTAAATGTTAAATGTAAATGCAAACAATAAAAGAATAAATCCAAATGTTGATCCTAAATATTGTTTACTTCAAATGACAAGTGTAAAATATAAATGTAATTTAAATGTTAAACATAAATCTTATTTGGAAAACTAAACCACATATTTAAACGTTTAAATCAAAATTGTATTTTAACATAAAATCGAAACAATTTTTTTTTCCACTTGAACAGACCCAGCAGGTTCTTCCTTTGCTGCTTTTCTATGCATTTTGTTCAGGCCTCTTTAAAGGACGGGGCCCAGCAATGGTGTTTATCTGTAAGGTTTACATTTGAACATTAGGACTTTGTTTAAATGTAGTACTTGTGTTAAACATTTAGCTTCTAACTAAAAAATATTATTGTTTTTTTCCCCTTAAATGTGAGAAAAATGTAGCACATCTATAAAAAGTTGAACACAACTGATAACATTGAAGCTAATCTTGATTAGATGCAAGTTTACGTCCAGCGCCTCATAGTTTGTCGTGTTCCGGCTGCATCAGGGTCTCTTTGTTACCTGCAATAAAACAAATGGATGAAACTGGTTGATGAGGTTAAGGACAGGAGCGTTGAGTCCGCTGCTCCTGCCCAAAACTCATTAAAGGAGTCATAAAAGGAAGTAATGAAAATCATGACCGGTGTCATTACTCGTCCACAGGAGTCCTCTTGACTTTCTCCTCTGTGAGCGAAACAGAACAGACAGCTAAATGAACGTTTGCAATAATAATGTTACAAAACCAGCGCTGTCCTTTGTGTCCAAAGCTGCTAAATTAAAGATAAGGCCATTGCTTTTGCGTCACCATTTACACTCCGTCTCTGCTCTTTTGTGTGTCTTTGTTTTTTATTAGGATGACCACTCCATGTTCTTTCAATTTGGCCCCTCCATCGAGCAGCAGGCCTCTGTCATTCTCAACATCATGGAGGAGTACGACTGGTACATCTTCTCCATCGTCACAACATACTACCCGGGGTACCAGGACTTTGTCACAAAGGTAACAGCATCACTGACACTGAGTACAGATTTACACATTTTTGCAATTTTTTTCTTTAAAACATAAAAAAAGTGTGATCGAGATTTCATTTATTTTTACTATAAGTTCACTAAAAAAACAACATTTTGCTTTCAGACTCATAAAGCAATGAACCAAATTGATGCTGTGAACAGGTGTGCCTTGTCAGAAGTTAATTACTGGGGCATCTTGCCTTCCTAATGAGGTGGACTCCATCATTTTAGTTGATGTGCAGTAAAGAAGTCTGTTCTCCTAAAACAACAATCTGTGTTTGCTTTGAGATGTGAAGGTCAAGTCCTGCTTTTTGATACTTTTAAACTTGAGTCATGACATTAAAATACAAAAATGATGAAACGTTTTAGCCTGGAAATAACAAAACTGATATTGTATTACAGTATAAAGAAAAAAAGGTTTTAAAAGATCTTTTCCAGGAGGGACCCCATCTGTGGTTTTGATTGAAATTTTTTTCTTCTGTTCTGCTTTTCACGGAAGGAAAAGAACAGTGTCCCTGTGTGTAAAAGAAAAAAAAATAAACAAATAAATACTTAATAACTTTATTTACTTTTCCTATTGTCAGATAATTATAGAAGAGAATTGGCCTGATTTGTTTGTAACTTACTTAGCACACAGTTTTTCAATGCTTCCTTTTAACTTTTGATCAAATTATTGTTCTTATAATATATTTTTTCGTTTTTACTTCATTCTAATTTTTTTATACTGTCTTTGCATGAAGTTGCTTCTAGCCAGTAAAGTCTGATGACAAAGCATTTCCACCAAATGTTTTAACTAAATTCAACAACAACTATCATTTTTAAAAACTGTTTTTTGAAGGGCCTTTATCATGTAAAATCAATTTCTTGAGATTTTAAGTGTATCATAATGTTATTTCCTCACAACAAAATTACCTCAAAGCAGTATTTTGCTCTATTCACGCATTTCTGAGTATTCCTCTAACAACCCTACTCTCTGAGCACCAGCACGTCAATGAGTGGGTTCCCACATTGTGATGTCACAAAGTGGGGAACAGCTCCTTCCAGGAAGAGTCTAGGATGCCAGCACCGCCCCCATGCTAACACACACACACACACACACACACAATTGTGGTGATTGGCAAAATGCTTTCCTTTTATATCCACAATATGTACATCCATCTTTGCAAAAGTTTGGATGTTTATTTTCGTGAAATGGGCGGCACCCACGAGGAGCGAAAGGCGGTGCTTCAGCAATCGAGTCGTCTTACTTCCCGGGAAATGAGCTGAGAAAAGAACTCATATTTCATAAAAAATGTGTTCTTTTGTGTGCCATAGTTTACTTTCAAAGGCTTAAGAAAAGCACGATATAGACCTTTTATTTTTTAAATGATGGCTGCATGATGTGTTGATTGTATCACTCCTTCTAACAGCTTATGTTCACACGGCTTCTTATTTTATTGTTTAAAACAATTTAATTTTTTGCTAGGTTTTTTTGTGTCATCTGTCACGTTTTGCAACTTTGAAGAAATGTAGTTTCTAATTTTGATCTACCGTACTTAAAGCTGAACAGCTTACTTGGCTGTGCACGGTGAACTCCAAGACATGTTACTTGATGACATTGAAGGTTTTCTAACAAATTTTCATCTTAAAGGGCAAACTGTTGACTTCCAGGTTGAAGCACATTTATAAAATAACTGATACAAGTATTGAGTTTTAAAGTGTTTCAGTTTTGCTGCCACGTTGAATTACAAAGTCACTTGAAAAAAAAATCTCTGACATTTCAGAAACTGCAAACGCTGAATCAAAGTTGTTCTTTTCTTCACAAGAAACTAATGAGCAGAAGAGAAACATTCTTCAACATCAGTGTCTTTATGGACAGATTCACAAACTGCATCCAAAAGAACATTTATTTACTTGAACACAAAGAAAAATCTTGAGTTTGTCACCTAGTCCCCTTCATGGGAGTGACTAGTCTCATTTGAAAAAAACAAAACATGTTGCTTGGATTAGTTTTAGATATAACACATTTGTCTGCTTGAAAGAGTCCTTTTTTATGGCAAACAGCTTTAAATGCTTTAAAAAAGGGAGCCTTATACAAGTGAGGCAATCAATGCTTTGTGTAACAATTAGACATTTTGCAAAATTAATGCAAAATTACAAGAGTAGATACTAGTGTTTGAAGCAAAATTCTGGCTACTTGAAAGAATTATCTAATTGTAGATGTTCTCCATGTTTTGACAAAATAAAATCAACCTGTTGCTTTGACAGAATTATAAAAGTGAATGTCTTAGTAATTTTACTCACTGAACCATACCAGCCTTTAGTCTTTGACTACTTTATGGAGTAATCCTCTTTAATTAAGCTTTGAAGTGCATTTTTTAACTTATTAATAGTTCAAAACAGACATTCACTGTAATTGCTTTGTCTTTCAAAGATTCGGAGCACCATCGAGAACAGCTTTGTGGGCTGGGAACTCGAGGAGGTTCTTTTGCTCGACATGTCTGTGGACGATGGAGATTCAAAAATCCAGAACCAGCTGAAGAAGCTCCAGAGCCCCATCATTCTGCTCTACTGCACCAAAGAGGAGGCCAATACAATCTTCGAGGTTGCCCACTCCGTTGGAATCACCGGCTATGGCTTCACCTGGATCGTCCCCTCACTAGTAGCTGGAGACACGGATGTGGTGCCAGCAGAGTTTCCAACAGGTAAAAACCTAATCAGGATAAGGGATGGATAATTTTTGGCAGTCCATGTTGCAACAGAATCCTCAGATGATTTCACATGTTTTTTTTCTGCAGAGGACTTGCTGTGTCCTTTATTATGCATGCAGCTTTGAAAACATTTTGTTTTGCACAGTCAACTAAGGCTGTTTCTAGCACAGAGCCAGCCTCTTTCATCACTTAGGCTGATTCCCAGGAGCATCAGAGTTGGCCTTCTTTTCACAACAGACTTATTGAACACAGAACATGTCTTTACATAAAATGTTGTTCAAAGGGCAACTTGTCTCTTCCACAATGAACCACATCTGGAAAGTAATTGGAGCCAAGTCAGTTCACCAAGCAACCGCTAGGCAGGTTTAAGTAAGCCAGTCACTTTTCAGACCAATATAAAACGGGCCAACTTTACTACACAGGAAAACAGACTTACAGGCATTTTTTATTGTTTTAACCTTTATTTGGTATTGAACTTGCACACAAACAGGGGCGTGGTCTTGATTTGTACGTGACAGTGAAATGTCATGTCCCACTTATTGTCTGATGATTGCCGACCCTGTTTGTCCATTTCTGAAAAGGTCAGAATTTATTGGAATTATATCCTATGAAAGAGGCTGTCTGGTGGGCAGTGGTTAGCGACCCTGCCTCACAGTAAGAATGACCCCGGTTTAAGTTTGGCTGGGGGACCTGAAACAGAACACCAATGGAGGACCCTTCTGTGTGGAGTTTGCATGCTCTTTCTGTGCTTGCATTTTTTTTTTTCCTGGTTTTCTTCCTCCCACCATCCAAAAACATGCTAAATTGTCCCTAGGCGTGAATGCAAGTTTGCATGGGTGTGTGAAATGTGACTCTGCGACAGACTGGCGACATATCCAGGATGTCCCCTTTCTTCGCCCACAAGTGGCCGGAATAGGCCCAGGCAGCCCCGTGACCCCGTAAGGTACAGGTAAAGGTAAAAATTGTGGAAAAATGGCAGAAAAAAGTCCTTGAAGACACACTCAGATCATCTTTTGCAACATCTATTGTGAAAGTGTTCACAGTGGTCCTTAAATTAGGATTATGCTGTGTGTGGCCAAAATAAAAAAACTGTTGTCTTCGGGTACAGTTTCTGCAGAGCATCAGTAGTTCATTAGAAATTTACCACTGAGTTGTGGGAGGGACTGGTGGCGTGGAGTAAGCCTGTCCCCACTTCCTATAATCCCTTTTGTTTACTCTCTCTCGCACTACTTTACCGTCCTTCAGATCCCGAACCTAACATTACCTGTGCAACAATAATGGCGAGCACTATTGGAGCTATTCAGCTGTACGTTTTTGGAGTCAGCTCGGACAAGGAAAACAAAGATGTACATGGATCTAGTCACCTGCAAGTGGGTGCATCAAAATGGAGCAGAGCAAAGAGCTTGTGACTTCGATGTCTTTTTCAAATACCATTTTGTGCCTGTTCCTGATTCCCAAAGGTTTGAACTAATCAATACTCAAAACGGGCATTTTAAGCTTAATTATCTTTATTTATGTCCTCCATCGTCAGAAAAATGCCACACGAACATGTTAAAAACACCAAAACATAGTTTTCATTGGAGTGCATCTTTATTTCATCTTAATAATCTGTAGGTATGTGACCAAATTTCTATAATCTATAATCTCTTATGAAGTCTTCGGCACAACTGTTCCTTTCACTTGGTATTGCTGCTGAGCAGTAAAACTGTTTTGTCAAAAGTGATATTTTACTTATACAGAAGAATCCTGGTTCCATACAGTGAAAGCCGATGGTTGTTTTTTCCAAGTCAGTGTTTTTTTTACTGTGTGTCATAAAACAAAGTGACCTTTTCAAGCATTATTTTAAAACCTCTTTGCCTGCATCTCCTCTTTTTACACCATTGGCTGTCCCTCTAACCTTTGAAGGTCAAACTTGGACCCAAAGTGGTGGCTAAATTAAGGTGCATTAACCACCAGACCTGCTCACGCTTTCTTTCCGTCAACCCAAAGTTTTGTTGGATTCAACGCTTTTAGAAAGGCCAGTTTCCAGTCTGCACCAAACCCAGCCAGGGAGGAGATCTTGCTGGGGCTTTTCATGACTTCATGCCTCACAGTGGCAGACTCTGGTGTAGTGCAGGTATTATTTTCACGCCAAGCATGTCACTAGTAATTTATTGGTGTTTGGCTTGTTGATTTACAGTGAAGGTGAGATATTATGCCACTGTCTGTCCCCGGGGAATGGTTGCCAAGCAAATCTTTAAGATCGCTGTACCGTTCAGGCCCCATAACTCAAACTTTTTACCTTTGCCTCCTTGTTGACATCTGCGCTTGATTTACTTTAAATGGGAGTTCGCTCCAGGGAGTGCGTTTTTTGCTTTTGTGTAAGTTCTGCATTCATTTGTCTGTGAAATGTGCAATTGCTTTTGGGCCTAATTTGATAGAGAAAAATAACGGGGGTATATAATCAAACTGCACGTTTGGCAGCCATAGTCTTTTCCACTAATGTTGATGTGTGAGCTTCTTCTAAATGAGGGTTCCAGTCTGTAAATTTGATGCATTGCCACATCACTTACTCAAATTGCACAACCTTTCTTTTGATTTATGTTACTATGGACATAATTGCATGTAGTTTGTGTGCAGTGTACACACAAACAAACCAGTTAGGAGTAATTTTTAATGGCACAAATTAAATAAGACATAATGACAGATATTAAGCAAAAAGCGTATCCATCCATCTTCTACCACTTTAGCAGAGTTGGGTCATAAGGGCAGCAGAGGAAGTGGTAATGCCCAGACCACCCTCTCCACAGAAAGTTCTTGTAGTTCTGCAGGAAGCACTCCAATGTGCTACCAGGCACACAGAGAAAGATAGTCTCTCTAGGGCATCCTGGACAAACTCCTATCAGCCACTTACATCCAGGGTTTTATCTTTTCGGTCATGACCCAGAATGTTTTGACCATGTTGATCAGTCAATTGAGAGCATAGCCTTTTGGCTCGGCTGCTTTTAAGTGCAATACAGTGAATGCATTATTTCAGCTGCTGCACCAATTCACCTGTCAACCTTGCGCTCCATGCTCCCCTTACTTGTGAAAAAGCCCAAAGATACTTTAACTCCTTCACTTCGAGTAGAAGCTCTTCAAGTAGATCCCTTTCTCTCTTTGGGAACCATGGCTTCTGACTTGGAGGTGCTAAATTCATTCCAGCTGCTTCACTCTTGATCACAAACTGCCCCAGTGCACCCTGACGATCCTAGTTCAATTAAGCCAATAGAACAAGGTCATCTGCAAAGAAAAAATTTGAAATCCTGTGGTCCCCAAACCAGACCCCCTCTGACCTCTGACTGTGCCTAGATATTACGTCCATAAAATTATGAACAAAGCCATTAATAAAATGTATCCTTGGCCGGAGTCAAATATGCACTGGGGACAGGTTTGATTAATTTATGTTGTTACAAATTCTTAATTGTCCTGAGTAGTGGTGAGTAGCCCTGAGTAGTGGTGCCTCGGACCCCTTATTTTCAAAAAAATTCTTACAGAACACCATGACCAAAAAGATCAAAGGGTTCCGGACCGATCATGTATTCACAAATTGGGCTGCAAGCTCCCTGCTCCACTCTATTCTGATTCATCCAGTTGTAGGTGGCTAGATCCATTAATGTCCTCATTTTCCATGTCTGAGCAAGAATCTGGCTCAAAACTGTATTTCCAATATTGCACACCTTTTTTGTTGCACCGATAATGTTGGGTTGGGGGTGTGAGGGGTGTAAACTAGTGGAACAATACATAAACAGATGGATGACAGGAGGTGAGGGCAGGCTTACTCCGTACCAACTGTTCTGCAAATTTCCAATGAACTCCAGCTGCTCTGCAGAACCTATGTCTTAGAACAGAAAAATATTTATTGATTTTGCCTAAAACAGCATAATCATCATTAAAAGACCAGTGTGACAATTTTTAACAGATCAAAAGTTGGATTTGAGAGACTTAAGGTGTTAAATGATGAAAGAAAGTTTGTGAAATAAAAATTGGGGACTGCCTGGATGTGTTTATGAGATTTTGATTATTTTTTTATTGTGTTGAGTATTGTTACACAATTGGGTATTGTGTTCTGATACTTAAAATTTTTGACACAATAGATAATCGGTCTGGGAGCAAAAAACCACACTGAGACATCTCTAGTTAGAACGGCAGTTGTTGTTGTGACTGTTTATAGTGGTGGTCTTGGTCTGTGACCAAATCTTAGTCACTATATGGAGCAGTAAAGGGCTTTAACCATTTAAACTGATAGTCAAAAAACCGTAGGTTAGTTAAATATGCACCTGCTAAGTGGGTCTAAATTGTGGTGTAGGGTCATCCAGTAATTTGATTGATAAAGTTTGGTCAGTTTGGAATTGAAGAGTCACATCTCCACCCTCTTCTCTCAGTCCCTCTGATTGTCCTCTATTTTAGGGCATCACTACATCTTCCATATGCCTCAAATCCTCTCCTGCTGGAGCATTTTCCTCAACTTTCACTGCATTTGGATCTGGGTTACTGCTGCTTTCTTCTCCTTTCCCTCTCTGCCCTTCTTATACCACTCTCTCTTCTCTCACTTCTCCTGGCATTGCTTCCATCTTTGTTCTTTAGACTTGCAGACGAATGTTGTGCACAGTGTGCTAATGAAAACACCCAGCCTGTGACATCATCCACAACAAGACGAGTCCAAAAATATCTTCTTTGACGTTCTTCAATTGAATGGATGGATTGGATTTTCCATGTCTACATTAAAAAAAAGTGTGCATGTGTGTGTTAGGGGCAAAAAGACAGCTGGCTCTTGAACAAGAGAAGCGGCAGCTGAACCTGTCTCTGCAGACGTGCGATGATGCACCTCCATTTTCACGCTGCTGGTTAACATTTTCCTGTTGTGACATTAAAGGTTGTCTTGACGGAGGTGCAGGGGAGAGCACTTGTTTCCGGTGCACACAAACATGCAAAAGTGTTCCTGGATTCGTCCCCATGAAATAATCCAAGTGAATGTGTGTAAAAGCGAACAAGCGATGGGAGCAAGTGTAGGAAAAGTGTCAACAGTGTGTGATTTTTAAGATGTGGTCCTGGAGGAGCTGAGCTGTCAGTGCAAAAGCCCCTTGAGGAGGGCAGGTTGCCAGGCTGCCTGTCTATTTAAGCCCACTGACATGATAGTGGACTGCCTGACATGTGGTCATATGCTGTCAGAGAAAAGCAGACCAACTGACCGACAGATGGATTGCAAGATAAACTGACTTTTACTGAGAACTGTGATCCTGAACCCAGTGACATTTAACAGGCAAATCCCTAATTATCTATTTTCGGAAGTCACAAAAGCCTCTGGAGCTACGTCAGGACTCAGCTGTGATTATGTTTTACGCATTTCGGATTTCTTCCAGTCAACTTCAACCTCCTGACAGACTTGTTCTGTTCTTCAGGCTTCATTTGTTGACTCAAAGTTATGCACAACTGAGCAAATACAAACAATGATTTTATTCATTTTTTAACTTAATTAGAATATTTATTGTGCAGGTTGTCAAATAGAGGGGTGCAGTCCTAGGGCATAGAAGATTTTATAAAATATGAAAACTTTTACATCCATCTATGTTCCTAATTGGTGAACCAAGGGCCAAACATTTGTGCAAAACTTGTAACGTCTCATTTTGAAGGGTGGGCAAAAAAAGCCTCGTTTAAGCAACAATGATTGCTGTTCTTTGTCCCACTGTTATTTTTTACCAGAATTTACAAAAAAAAGGGTGTATATATTCTAATATTGGTTTAATTGTTTTCTTTAGTCCATCCTGAAACAAGAAAATCCAACAATGTCTAAACTGAAAAATAAAGAAATAAATCAATAGACAAACAGAAGCACAGAACAAGAAGTATTGTTGAAACTATTTTGGCCCACTCTTTAAAATGATTGTTTTCTGTATTTATTGATGCACAGCTCTCCTTAGTTCCCAGCAAACCTGTTCACTTGGTTTGACTCGGAACTCATTCAGCCATTTTCAGTGACAACTTCCTGGATTTATATTATTTCACCGCGAGAGTGGGGGCCTAGCAATACTCACTGCAACTGTCTGCTGTACTAAAGACTCTATGGTGCATTTAATAGCTACAACGTGCTCTGATCCTGCGGAAAACAAGCCCGTATCATCACCAACGTGCTTTTATTTCTCTGTCTTTATTTCACAAAGCAATACTCATGAGACCATCCAACCATTTTCCTTCTCTCTCTGCTCCTGCTGGGGCTTTAACAGGTTTTCAGACAATTTCCTTGATGTTACTATAATATAATATTTATATCATGCAACACATTAATCATTGCTAATGTTGTTTGATTACATTTATGCCTATCTGGAATAAAATATGTCTGAGTTAGATCATAAAAATCTTTACCAGTTTAAACTTTTCCCTAGTGTTGATGTTGTTACTTTGTTACAATGTTATGTTGACGTTTCTTTTGTGTTTTCTTTGTAGCACGTTAAGATGAGCTTGGATGAATTTTGGTGTTTTATATCAAACGTATCTAAATTGTACGTACAAATACAGATTGCAAACTTTGTCTATCAAAGAGGTTTTCAAACCAGACTCTTTCTTTCTGGCCACTTTCAACCCAAGCTCTATTTGTTGGCTTTCCTTCAAATCCAATCATAAACTTCCTTCATATTTAAAATGTATGTTTCTCTAAGCACTGTAGTCTGACTTTTTTTGGTAAATTTTCCAGAAAATTCACTTCCAAGAGATCTTTCAGCTATTTCCCTTGGAGAAATAATTTTAATGATGAGGAGGATGAAGGTGTCAGTGCACAGGAAAAAGAAAGAAAAGACAAGATTTATGTGCATTTGTTCCAGAACAAACAAAAAAAAACATTTGGTTTGAAATACAACAAAACAGTTGTGGTTATAAAAAGTACTTCTGTGCCGGTCCCAAGCCCGGTTGCCTTGAGAAGGTTGCGTCAGGAAGGGCATCCGGCGTAAATCATTGCCAATTTTACCATGCGACTTGTTCGCTGTGGCGACCCCTGATGGGTAAAAGCCGAAAGAGAAAGAAGAGTTGTGGTTATAAAAAGTACATCATTGTAAACCTAAAGAGAAAAAAAACTTTTGGTGTTTAAACCCAGAACATTAAAAAAGGCACCTTTATTGAACTATTTGAGCTTTAGCTAACAGAAGACACTGAAACCTTCATATAGATCATTTGGCCACAATTTGTTTCCTCTGTTGGTTAATTTTGCAATTTATATTCACAGGGAATAGCCTAAAGAAATATGGTTATTTTTTGTTGACGTGTTATTCCTATCATGACAAAGTTGGATAAAGGTGGAAAGATTTCATGTAATCCATGGACACCAGTGAAGATCACAAATCATTGAAGAAAAAAGGTTCAGCGCACGGTCTAGTGGGTCTAGATGACCCAACTCCCAACGTTAAAGTGCCTAGGATAGCACAAGGGTTAAAGATGTTTTTAAATAACTAATTAGTACAAACTTTTACATTAACAAAACAGCAAATTAGGAGTTCTTACTAATCATCTTCAAATCTTTTTAATGTGGTTCTAGAATGTGTCAGAGCAATAAAAGTCCATCCATCCATCCATCCATCCATCCATCCATCCATCCATCCATCCATCCATCCATCCATTTTCTTAACCCTCTGTATCCCTGTCGTGGTCACGGACTGTCCCGGCTACTGTTTGCTGAAAGCGAGGTACACCCTGGACAGGTTACTGGTCGGTCGCAGGGCCACACAACCACACACACACACAAACGCACACACACAACCACACACGCAACAGACACACACACACATACATTAACTCACTCAATCACTCACTCATGTTTTTGAACTGTGGGAGAAAGCTGGAGTGCCGAGAGAAACCCATAGATCCACAAGGTGGACTCCACACAGAAAGGTCTCAGCTGGGATTCAAACCAGAACCTCGTCGCTCTGGTTTGGGAGGTGAGATCGCTAACCACTACACCTCCGTGCATCCTAAAATAGAAGTCATCCTGCTAAGTTTATTTAACTTCTGTTAAACACTTGTTTGTTAAATGTTGTCTATTTGTTTGTGTTGTTGTTTTAAATGCACTATGAACATTTAAAACCAAAAAAGGGGCACAAACGTTTTCTCATGCCTGTAAATGACTTTCTGATTGGAATACTGAATACTTTGAGCTCTTGTTAGGCAGGCCTAATTATTCAAGGATGTGTGATCAGTTAATGGTTACGTTATGTGTCATTACTTAATCCTGGGATAATTAAAAATGGCTCAGCGATCACTGTTCGATCCTCATCTCCTCTGAGTGTCAAAGTATTCCCGGGAGAGCCACTGAACCCCATGAGCTCAATGGAGTGGAATTATAGACAGAACTTTACATGTGCTGCATAAAGAGGGCAAGAACTTTAGAAGAACTTCTAACACAACCCAGGACTTGAACAAGGTGATCAATTTTGTTTTTTTAGTTTTAAGGTTAAATTGTGCTGTTCCGCCTCAGCTGTCACTCAGAATGGTGAAGAGAGGGGGGAGGAATTGAAGCTGCTGTGTAAATCATGGGTGCCTCGCTGCCATCTCAGCAGGATATTTATTTCCAGTGGTCCATTTGCACAGCAGATAGCATCAGAACAGATTCCACTTATCCCTCCTCCTGCCTGTTCACTAAAGTGCAGTTTGAGAAAAGCTGCAGATGTATCAAATCAAAGAGCACTCAGCTGCTGAAAATTATTTCCCAAACAGCATGTGGACTCTTAAATCATAACTTCTGGAAAGATTGTGCCACCGTTTAATTGATATTGTTTTTTACTTTAAGTCTTTCATGAGCGTGCATTCATATCTAAATTTTTATTTTAGCTTTGAAGTTTTGCTCTAATAATGTTCTTTTATGGAAACTAAGCAGTCTTGTTTATCAAAAATGTGGATTTTATGTTCGTGGTGTAATCTTACTGGATTGGGTTTTCAAAAATAATTAGCATTTTTTAAATTTTTGCCTGTTAACTTCATTTGTGGAGGGGTCAGTTTATTGGGATTTTGTTTTAATATAAGGCAGCTCAAAACTTAACTTACAAAATCTCATCTCTTTGTTGGAATTTTCCACAAGACGCATTTGAAATTCTATTATCTTGTGATGATAGATTTTATGGCAGAGCGCTAAATCTTGACCAAAAACATAAAAGGAATTTCTGATATTTTCAAGTACTTTTAACATGTAAACATAATAAAACTAAAGTGGATGAGAAAGCCGGAGCTGTGTTTTGTTAGATGATTGCTGAGTTATCTGTTCAAATAGATGCTTATATTTTAAGCATCTTTAAAGCCAGAGAATAGGCACCCTTATTAAAGGACCCTGGCTGGAAGGCACAAAGAAAGGAGAACTACAACAAACATCAAAGAAGAACAGTCATCACATAAGCAGACAAAAACAAGACCAACAGAATCAGATATTACATGGACTAATGGACAAAACATCCAGTTATTGAGACTCTGTTCCTGATTGATCTTCTTTTCTGTGATCAATTCCTTTCCTTTCCCATCTCTTTGGTGTATCCACTCAGGTCTTCTCTCTGTATCCTATGACGAGTGGGATTACGGTCTGGAGGCGCGCGTCCGAGATGGCGTGGCCATCATCACAATGGCAACTTCCGCCATGATGATGGACCGCGGGCCTCACACCTTGCTGAAGTCGGAGTGCCACGGAGCTCCAGAAAAGAAGACCCCCATCTCAGGCAACCCCAACGAATTGCTCAGGTAGGAATTTGACCCAAAAGGAAAGTGAGATTACTTGAAGTGTTTAAAAATAAGGAGGGAAGGAGGTAGAGTTTCTGTCAAACTGTCATTAAAAAGCTTTGATCGGAACATGTGGTTGAAGAGCTCCATGGGAGTTCTCTCTGCTTGTTTTCGAACTGTCCACTGTGGTGCCACTGCTGTGTAACTGTTGCCATTTGAGGTGGGTGTGGTCAATGCAAGGACAGTGTGTACATGAGAGAAGCTTAATGCCACGTCACACTGCTGCTACATACAGTTTGTGCATTGTCCACATTGTCCATGTATGTAATTTCCATCTTTGTGATACATGGATCATATATGTAATTCCCGTTCGTTGAATTACGTAGTTTACTAGTATTTTACGTAGTTTATACGCAATTATTACGTGAATCTTATGCAATTGTATATGATTTCTGCAAGATGCATATGCCAATTTGGGATTTTCCATGAACGTTCCACTTATGCCCATGTATGTCTAACAGACTTTTCAAGCATGTACCACCAATGTATAAAGTTTATATCGCCAATACGATGCACATATCACACTAAAATTATGTAATTGACACAGAAATCACTAATAAATTGAATATAAACAGTGCAATGATCACACATGGATCATGCATGATTCGCGTATTGTGTGACGGGTATGTACATTGGCTGATCATTACTCCTTTAGCAGTCTATACTGAATGGGGGGCTCCCACTCCTCCGGGCAGGGGGGTCAGGTCTACTCCGGGGTGGTGTCCGGCGCCGCACAGAAGGTAGGTAATGGGAGGGGACTGGGTACAGCAGGCTGGATGCACGTCGGGTCCTTCATGTGGATCTCCCCAGCTGTGGGTCCCAGCACCTGTACTGGTCAGCCCTCTGTACCAGTGCATGCAACTAAAGTTTTAGGAGCATATTCCAATTTTATCATAAGATGCACTACTGATTTGCACTGTGGGTTTTGTATTTCTTAACCCACTCAGACCTTAAATCCATTCCTCACTTAGTTTAGCTTGGATGGTGAAGTGAAAGTAGTGAAAATGTCAAGGTTTACTTGAGGCAAGTCCTTTGAGCCGGACGAAGTTTGGTAATTCAATCCACAGCAGAGTTTGGAAAAGCTTCACTCCTGCACAACCACCAAATGTTGGTTAGTAATCACCTTCACTCACTCCATAGAAAATGGTTAAATTGATTGACGTTTAATGATACTACTTCACTTGCTCCAAAAATTGATAAATTGATTCATAATTTTTTCCTAATGTAACATAATTTTGGAAACATATTTTTAACTTTGATACTTGATCAGATTTTGCTATGAAAATCTCTGAAACAGTGTTTTGTCAATTTTACTGATATAGTATTATTTTTTAATGATATCAATGACTTTTTTAAGTAAAATAATTCACATAAATTTTGGATAACTGATCTGCATTTGCCATGTTGATTTCTAAAATAGTTATTTTTACATAATAATTAAGTCATTCATCTTTGTCATGTGCTTTATTGATACTTAATGATTCTTAATTCTGTCTGATAAAAGCTAGGAACCGGATAATGATAAATCATGTCATAAAATGGTTACGGTATATTGGGGTGGCATTATATAAGTTCGCTTCCTTCCACTCCCTTTGAAGCAATATTTATTAATATGACTAATTATCCTAAGTTTGATTCGTCGTTGTATGAATGTATAACTGATGATTGTATTGTTTTTGTGTATTCTTATTTGATTGCTTGAAATAAACCATTTCAAATAAAAATAAAAAATCAAATCAAACTCCTGAGCTCCACAGAGAGATACAGGAGGTCTTTGGTGCCGATAGCAACAAGACTGTATAACGCTGCTGGGGGGAAAGCATTGCACACTGAATGTTCATTTACCTTTTATTCTCCTTTTATTGTTTTTATTAGGTTATATTTTAAAAGTTTTGCTTTTTTTATTCTTAACGTGTGTTTTAATGTTCTGTGTTTGTGATCTGTTGTGTGTATGGGGCAATAGACTGCCAGGTAATTTCTGTCGGGATCAATAAAGTATTTAACTACCTATCAAATTAAACAATCTGAGGAAACATACTCTGGTCTGGGCACAGCCTTAAAAATGTGAAGTTCTGAACTTTCTGAACTCAAAAAAGTCACAGTCGCAGTTCTTCTTAGGAGACATCTTAAACATAAAAACTCTCATTTAAATTTCCCAACAAAGTATGCAATGCAAAAAAAATGTAAAACAAATGAACCAAAAAGTCCTTTGACTGTACAGGATGTTGCTTCTTGAACGCAGCATTGCATCATTGTCAGATCTTCACAAATTCAGCACTTTTCCCAGGCGAACTTGAAAATGATGATGCACAAGGATGTGGTCATAGCTCTCATGTAATTATTGTCCTTGATTTAAACATTTGCAGTGAATGTTCGCGCACATGTGGCACTGACTTTTGAATGATTAAGCAGAAAACACAGTAGCTATACCTGCGCCGGAACGCTCACCTTCATCCGCACATGCGGGGATCAACGCCACCCCCCAGTTTAAATGAAGCCACAAGTACACAATGAACTCCCTACTGCCTCCACCACCAAACTCACCCCCTCAGCTGTCCGTCTCAGCGGCAGGTCTTTCTGAACCGGTTGTGAAGCGTAGCGTTCAGCCGCGCTTTTGCTCTGCACACTAATTGGTCCCAATGGCGTTTGAGGCAGCGAACGCTGTCCCCTGAGTGAGCTCCAAAGTTCTGCACAACGTTGCATTCAGGAGCTGCTTCACTCTGCATGCCTGCTGAATGTGTGTGGGCCTTTGCGGGTCAGACAGACTCTGGAGAAAGTCATGTTCCCCTAGGTTTTATGGTATCAAGGCTTTGCACAGAAGTAGTTTTCTCATGTTTGTGATTAGCTGTCTTTTCTCCCTCATGTTGCAGCAGCTTAATCAAAGAGGAGGTGCTTTATAAAGTGCTTTATCTCACAGTCATTTGTTTGTTTTGCTGTGCTCCAGCTCTTTTTAAATTATTGCATTTGCTTCACCTTAGAGATCCATTCCCTGGTTGGATGCCTGGTTCTAGTCTGCCATCAGCTGCTTTTTTGGTCCCAACCCTTCTGTGCTTTTTCCTGCCATGCACCTTCCTGTTCTCTGCTCATCTTAACCTCATCTTTGTTCTCTTTTGCCCCTCAGTCTTGTCTTTTGTTCCACCTTGTCTTCCTCTGTGCATCTACTCTCCTCAATCCTGCCCTGTTTATTCTCTTCTGCTTTGCTCCAGCTTATCTTCTCACACCCTCTCTTCTCTGTTTCTGGTGATTTTCCCTCTCATCTCCACTGTTCTGCCCCTCCCCGTCCATTGTCTGCTCTCCAGACCTGCGGTTTTATAATCAACTTAGCTGTGTCGTTGATTAGATCAGTTGCCAGAGCTGCTGAGATCCTTCGCCCCTCGCTGCTTTAACTAAATTTGTTTGGTGATAACCTTTGTCTTCGAGTGTTCAATCAAGAGATTAGCAATTGGCCTACAGTCTATATACTTGAGACAAAATGAACAACCGGTTTCCATGGCCTACTTAGCTGGAGGAACGGCCTGTTTCATCCTCTACTTAATTCTAGGGAGGTGTAAACAAACAGATAAGAGGGCAAAGAGTTAGTCCAAAGGTTCATCTGGTCTCCAAAAATATGTCACTTCTGGTTTCAGACATCAACAAATTCAAACATTTGTTGAATTTAAGCAAACGTTAAATTTAGGCTGGGTCTCAGCATCCATCAGATCATGCTGCTAATGATTTCATTTGAAGGTAAACTTGCAATGCTTATGAACCTGAACTCCAAATTTTGCTTTTAGAACTTCCACTTCAGAGTGGTTCGACTTTGTAATGTTGAAATAGCTACATCTTCTCCTCAGCTCTCAGGTGTAGAGCTGTGTGTGTGTTATTTTTGGGGCTGTCTGATCTGGCAGGGTAAATGTCAGAAGAAAATTCAACTACCTCAGAAGATAAAAAAAATAACATGGGGCCTGGGAAGAGACCAATCCGCAGACTAAATATCGATTTAGGTTCTTGGACGATTTAAAGGTGTTTCGCTTCTCTGTGTGTCAGGTTGGGGGGGCTGGGGAGCATGAAGGACCCAGAATGCAGAGACGGGAGGCACACGGTTCCAGGGCAAGGGGTTTAATCACAAACAAAAGACGCTGCAGAGCAGGAAAACAAAACTAAACTCACTGTGGGCAAACCATGAAAATGGCAGAAGGGAAGAGACGATAGAGACGTTACATGAGAGACATTAATGGACCAGCACAAGAGGAAGGCAGAGACAAGACTTATATACAGACAAGACAGACAAGACACAGGTGAACAAGATCAGGGCAGATTGGGACCAAGGAAGTAAAACTCAAAAACATGACAAAACAGGGACCCTTTCAAAATAAAACAGGAAACAAAAACCTTAACATGACCAACAAGAAAGAACGCAAAAACCAATTGAAAGAAACCCGAACCATGACACTGTGAAGGTCAGGCTTGAAGTGCTGCTTGATGTTTATCTGCATTTCCGCGTGGCTCAAGTAAACCGATTCCAGTTTGGAAACTACAGCTGTATGCATGATTCATCACATGTCTTTTTAAAGTTATTTAAACATAAACTAATAACTGGTTTATTTGGTTGAAACAAATCTATTACTTTTTCCCACGTTCCTTACTAGAATTAATATTTGCTCAAATGATTCAATCTCATGGCTTAGTCACATATCCTGTACGGGGGTCGACATGTATGGAGCTGCAGGCTTTTGGGGTGTCTGGACCCGTAGAGGGTCGTAGAGAGGAGCGGCCGCATCTTAAAGGAAAAACAGGTGTGTCCTGCTGTTCCTTTGAGGCTTGTGTGTCCATCTTAAGGGACGTCGTCAGAATGGAACGTACCATTATCGCCATTATCTATGTAGTAAGTGTATTGTGAAATATTTATGGGGATGTTGTAAGATACAGGGCTGATGCAGTCAACAATGCTTTGTTCTTACAAATAAGGGCAGTTGTGACTAAGGCGTTATTCAATCTGTGAACTTATTCTTCCAACGCCTCACAAATTGTGTTTTCTGACATCCCAAAAGTATGCTGTGTCAAAACAAACCTCATAAAACAGCAGAAAACATCCAGAATGATGGCAGAGCTCTTTTAGATTTAACAATAACAGTAAGAAAGTGCTTATTTATGATGTTTTCCACGGAGATTTGGTTGAAGAATTCAGAAACTAGTGATGGCTGATGGGTAAAGTCTTGTTTAAATGCTCACTTCTCAAAGTATTAATGAATGGATGAGATAAAGGGCCTATAACATGCAAAACCAAATTTTTGAGCTTTAAAGTGTTTTATAATGTTATATAATAAATAATTCATTTAAAAAAATCGTTCTTTAGCGTGTCGAAGTTAATTTATCATCATAAATATGGATATAGTTCACTTTGAAAGGCTTAAGAAAAGCACTATAAATAATAATATAATAATAAATTCTTTATTCTTTTATAATAAATGATAGGTGTTTCATGCATGAAAAGGCAAGAATGTTATCTGGACTGTCTGACTGTCTGACTGTGATGAAGCAGCATCACAGGTTGCTCTCTGTAGTTCACACTGGACACACTCACCTCTGACATGCAATGATCCCCGCCCACGCACACACATTAATCGCTCGCATTTCATCACACTGATAGCCAATTTTGCTTGAATCTAAGTTTTTTAATAGTTTTTTCAAAATAGATTTGTACTCACCATCAAGCTCTTTCCACCGCCGACTTTCAAACGTATTGTACACATTTTCATACATATCCATTCATACCTGACAACAGGAAGTGACATCACTTGTGAAAATTATTTTTTTCCCAGTGCAAATAATGTTTGTTTCCAAATCAAACATATTTGTGTATTTCAAAAGTTTATTATTATTTATTATTATTATCAAAAAAGTTTATTTTTTTAAATAATTTTGGTGTATCTTTAAGAGTTTTCTGAATTATTTGTGAGGGAAAGGTAGGACTTTGCTTAGGAAAAAAGACATTTTTGGTCAACCAGCCAGTGGGAGGGGCTAATCCTTATAGGAGGGGGAGCTTTTCCCACTTCCAAAAATTGTTGATGTATTTTTCTATTATTTGGGACCAAGAAGATCCCTTTGTTTTTGTTGAAATTTCTGGCTGTGCCAAATTGATTTTGAGTGTCTGTTTTTTATGTAAAGAAGAACGCCGCCCCACTGTTTTCAGGAAACTGTTGAGATATTTTGAATTGATGATTCTTTCTTTTTTAATGCTTGTTTAGTACAGCTGAGTGACACTCTAAAAGGGAAAGAGACATCACTTCACCAAGAAATTAAAAGCCCATTGTTGCCCCCACTATGAAATCCCATCCAATACCATAAAACAGGTCTGCCACATGGAATCAGTAGTAAGGGAAGAGAATAAAAAAGCACAGAAAACAAGTTGGGGTTAATGCATCTGTGTGACCATCATGAGTATGACAGCAGCTGCCCTGACCTTGTCAGGCATAGACAGCTACCAGGTCATCTGCTTGGAACTTGAAAGGTGTAATCTGTTTTTATAACAATTCCCAAAACGTCTGTGGGTCTTAAAGAAAAATGGTTGAAAGTACAGATTGACGTCGAACTGGGGACGAATGTGAGCACGCTCAGTGGACTGTGAGGATGGATGCAGCTATGAGCAAGAAGAAACAGAAGGAGGATGTGTATGGATCTACACCAGGTTGACAATGTGCTGCATGTGCAGACACTGATTTGGCACAGATGGGCCCTTTAACAAAAACAAAGCAGGTAACTATAAGCCAAGTATACCAGTAAACAAAACAATGAAACTCTGTGCTTGATTCTCGTCTTTCTTGTGTGTCTCTACTTTATTGGTTCTTTCTGTTAAGAAAATTTTGACAGCTAACAAGCAGAAAGAAAAAATATGACAGTAAAAAATTAAGACAAGTGCAAAAAAACCAAACAGAAACCTTTCTTACCATGTTGAGAAAAATCCTCTCAGGATGTAAACTTCTAGATTTTTATCTGGTGCCATTTTAATATTTTAATAATCAAACTTTTAACAAAACCCCTTGATTCCAGCTGTTTGGTTATTAACTTTCTTAACTCTCTAACGTTGGTAAGCGGGACCTCCGATCGAGCAAAATGTAAAAACCTGTGTCATTTCTTGGACATTATTTTCTGCAAGTAGAAGTATTTCTTTAAGCAGCCTCTAAATTATTGTTGGCGCACAACAAACTTGCCCCCTTCTCATCCTGTTACCAAAAAGAGCTCTCTGTTTACATGCTCTTTCTACACATAACAAATGAGCTCTTTTTCCCAACTGCATTTTTTGTCTGCTCCTGATTTACGGTGATTAGAATAAATACTCAGAAATACTCAGAATACTTTGTTATCTCCTCTATCTTGAAAATGCTACCAGAACATGCAAACACAAAAACACATTTTTGTTGCAGTGCCACAGAAATGTGAATGGACTGGGGGCAGCCCTCTTGTGGCCATAGTCGCTCTGGGTGACATCCACGGGCTGTTGGATCTGGGTGTGTGTGTGTGTGTGGGGGCTTGTTGGCCCTGTCTGGGGAGTGCCTGGGGGAGGGTCCACTATCGGTACAGGACCCTGGGGGTTTGACGGGTCGAGGTCTCCGCTAAGGCAAACGGCGGTCGCCCCAGCTGGTTGGCTGCCTCAGTCCCGTCGAGGCCTGACCAGAACTCTCCCAGGGGTGGCGCCTGGGGGCTGGGGCCTTGGGGCTGGGGCCTGGGCTTGTTCCGGGGGGCAGTGCTTTCTGGCTCCTCTCTCACTGTGTGGGGTGGGTGGTGTGGGGTCTGTGGGGTCGGTGCTTTGGGGGATGGGACCCCTGGGCTGAGGGGACCTGGGCCCTATGCTGGGGGGTAGCTGTTTGACCACTGGGGGACAGTCTACCAGCTGTCCCCGACTTACCCTCTTCCTCATATAATCTCTTATTTGGGTGATGGGAGGGGGGGGGGGGTTGTCAGCCTGCGATGCACCTTGGGGGGAGGAGTTACTTGGCAATGGTCCCCCTCCCATGGTTGCCATATGGAATAGGCCCCCCCCTCTCAGTTTTATTTGCACCATAGACATTGGTGGGGAGGGTGCTTGGACATCACTGTGAGTAATCAGGAGATGTCCTCTCAGTACCATACCCGCCAATTTTAACTGCACCCCCTTAGTACACACACCCTTTAACCCTCAAAATATACACTCCAATACAAACACACATGCATGCACACAAACACCTTCACACACATGCATTTTGCAAGGAAGGTGGGTCCTCGGACCATCTGTCCCTTACCCCATCTCTGGTAGGAGGTACTGGGCCCTTGGCAACAATGGCTGTGTTCCCTGGGTGCTGGTTTCCTGGGCCCGGCAGCCCTCTCTCCACGCAGGGAGAGGGATCCCTGAGCTTTCTGGCAAGGCCAAGAGCTGGGATCACATCACATCTGAGCTGGGGGGTGTACGAGTCCCTGTGGGTGGGTTCTGGTCCTTGCTCCTGAGCACTACGCTTCTCCAAATTGCCAACTGTGGGCGAGCCTGGTCGGGTCATGTTTATAACATGTTTACAACACTTCTTGTGGACCCCCTCTTCCCCTGGGTGTTCTCCCACCCGGGTGGGTGGCTGCCTGGAATGTGGGGCGGGTCTCCCTTTGGGGGTCCTGGCTTGTACCTGGGGTTGGGGCGGGGGTTTCCCAGAACACCCTGGTGGTGATGAGTTGCTTGTCTGGGGCTGTGGGCACTCTTCTAGGGAGGGGCCCCGCGTTGGGCCCTCCCGGCCCAACATTGTATTGTGTACATGTTGACATGTGAATATTTTGGAGCCGGAACAGGTGTGTTTATAACATTTTAGAGTGTGTGTGGACAGGCCCAGCCCTAATAGACTTGTATTACATCAGAACCTCCCCGTAATGTGTATAACCGTTCAGAAACTTGTTGCCTTGTTGTCTTCATGGTTTTACCACCCTCCTCTTTATATAATCACCCCCTCTCTAACATCCCTCTCTCTTCTTCCCTCCTTTCCTTTTCCGTCTGGTCCAACACAAAATATTTTCAAATATGACTAAAATGAATAAAGTTTGGCATCGATTACAAAAGGGGTTTATTCAGACATACCTCTGGTTTGTCTGAAGATTCTTACCTCCCTATTGTTAAAGTAAAATATGTCCAACACAAGAAGCCTTCAGCTCTCATCTGTTTGCCCAGCTGTTGGACAGGACAAGTAAAAAGAAAAGAAAAGAATCTTAGACGGACCAAAAACGGCTAACGGAAGACTTTTGATTCCAACATGGCAAAGGACATATCGCAGAAAAATGGTGACTGAATTGATTTCAATCGCTTGGAACCAAAAGCAAAATAATGTCTACAGGTGACGTCACACCTAACTCGTCCAGATATATTATACAGTCAATGGTGCCCACAGGTGGATCCACAGTTGCACTGGGCAGCCCCTAAAAATGAAAGTGAAGCAATGTAAAAACCAATCCACTCATGCTCATTCCACCCCTTTTTCATGTCTTTGTTATCAAGATTTATGATCCCGCTGTCAGAAACACACAAAACAAATTCGCACCTCTTCTTACTTTCACACTTTGCTCCCCAAGTGTGCAGACAGGAGAGCTGCAGTATGTTTCTCTTCCTCACTCAAACAATACCATATGGGACATGTTGTCATTCCCCATATAGATTCTGCCTCCACAAATTCAATGGTAAAGTAATTGCTCAAGAGTTGAGTTCATTACTAATTGATGTTGGGGTTAATTTATTAAAACTGACTTATCAATATTTCACATGACTCCTCCATTATTTACATCAGAACATGCGCTAAAGCGTATCTGTGTCAGGCCGTAGAGAGCGCTTGTAGCTGTTTGTTTGTTTGATGCTCTGATTTCTGTCCTCAATGAAATCAGTTTAAAAAAATGAAAATGAGACGGAACTAATGAACCTACAATTTGTTCAGAATCGCACATATAGGAGGCAGTTCGTGACGGGGAAAAAGCTGCCGCAGAATTGGTCGGGGCGCCATGATAAGCTTTGAACGTTGTTCACCAGGTGGAGACAGCTGCTGCTCCTGTTTGAATTTTAATTTGCCGTCTGTACAGTACAGCTGAGACAGTCTTCTCTCGCTTACAAGTGACGGGCTCAACAGGATATCAAAACATGGGGAGTCGTGGGCGGCTGAATGTCAGACTCCATCTTATCATGCAGTTCACACACAGAACGAGCAGAGGATTGCTATCATGCACTTAGCTCAGTGCCATCTCAGAGCATGCAGCCATGTAAAAGAGACAGCTGTGAGGTCCAACTCAATAGAAAAGTTATCACCTGTTCAAATATGCCTGTCAGACAATACAGTTATTTACATTTCGGGCTTCAAAGAAACAGTAATAAAAGCACAAAAAAAAAGCCTGGATCAGTGCAAAAAAATTTAAGAAACAGGATCTCACATGTTGTTAAGCACGTGAAGAACTGCAGGTCTTCTTCTGACATAAAAAGTAGTCTAGAAAACATAAAAAAGAGCTAAAAGGGAAAGATACGGATTAGTTAAAATGACCTGGATTAATTTCCAATTTAAGGCTAAACTGAGGATATTTTTTGCTTTCTTTTAATACTAAGATTGTCTTTTATTGATGAGTCACAGCTATTTTAGAAGCATAAGTTCTTGATTTAGTCTTTTGCTGCTAATAAAAAAAAAGTCTATGCATCCTTTTTTTTAGCAAATCAACATTTTTTTAATCCAAGCACTAAAGTACTTTTTGGTTCCAGTTTGTTGAACGGTTTTGGAGTTTGAATAAAAACAGTTTTTAACTAGAAATGACTCCTAAGGTCAAAGAAAGGGCCTGAAGCCATGTTATGTGTATTAGATATGAATACTCTGTCATCTATTAAACTAAAATCCCACAAAATTATCAAAGAAATTCAGATTTCTGCTTTTCCGCAGCCCGCTCGTCCTTTTTTTGTATATTGTTGTGCATCGTTCCCACTGATCGTAATCTGTGCATCAAATTTGCATCCACTGTCTCTCTTTAGATGCACATCAAAAATTTGCTGCTCAACACTTGTCCGAAAATAGCGCTCCCGCCATAAAAAGTTTAGCCTCATCAAAACAAGGAAGCATTATGTGCAATTCTCTACACAAAATGCACTGCCGCTAGCCCGCTATCCCGCTGGCCCACTGGCCCAACATCTTAAATACTAGATACTGGCGCCCCTCCCTTGGGAATTATGCTCGGTGTAAACACAGCTTTAGTGTCGTTTTGCTGTCAGTCTACAACTTCTTTCCTCTTCTTCGATGCATGAAGGACACAAGACCAAATCCTCTTATCAGCATCGACTGTAATATCTGAAGAATTTTTCTCTGTTTCCTGAAAACAGAATTCTTTCAGATAGGTGGCGTTGTATTCTGGCCATCGATTGTTGCAGCTTTTTTGCATATTTGACTAAAACATCTGGATTAGCCAAAAGACTTCTGATCCAGTTTCCGCAATAACCCGGAACAAATTTTTCAGTCTCAATACACAAAAGTGAGCCCTGCTTCTCGAAAAAGGAACCGCTCTCGAACCCACCTTTAAGGTGGTTTCAGTTTAACTACAATCGGACTGTCATGATAGGATGTCAACACAGTAGTAAAGAAGAAGCCATGAGCCGCGGACAAACGTGAAGCAACCATGAGACACAGAAACTCATTGAAATTTGGTCAGCTGGCAGCAGCACATGAATGCAGGCTGATTAAAACAACTTTTAACGGGATACACATTGCTTCTCACACTGTTCATGTCATAAACACTTATCAGCGTAACTGCGTATTTGTCTAAGGTCCAGTCAAGGTCTGAGAACAGACCAAGCACAAGGTTCAGGACATGATCCAGACCAAATTAGGTTGGACTTAGTCCATTCATAGGTCTGGACTAACAGACTTTTCCAGTATGAATGCATCCTAAAAGACAGCCTCTCTTGTGTGCGTCCCATTGAACCTGACGTGTCACAAACAGTCAAAGTAAAAGAGGCAAACAGAGTTTTCCATCTCATCAATGATAAGGACCTTGCCTCTTCTTCACACAGGTCTTGTGAACCAAACAAATGCAAATGCTGATCAACCTTAAGGATATTTGGTTTTCATGTAGAAAGCATCTGTTGTGGGTCTTTTGATTTCCACCAATGCTGTCATTCCATCATTTCCAATTTCTAGGATTTTTACCATTTTTCTTACACAATCTGTAAGTAAACAAACAAAACAAATCAAATTGATCAGTTTACATACAGGAAAATGTTAGATTAACGGCTGATTTCTCAAAATTCGCAAAGTATCTTTAAAAATAGTTAAAAAATAAACTATTTTTATTTCAATGGAGGTAAGAATCCTGGAATATCTTGAAAGGTTCAGGGATTTGAATGACCAAAAGTCTTAGTTGGATCAAGTTAAAAGAGCTGAACATTTTAATAGCTGAATGGTTTAAATAGCAGAAAAATTGTAGAAGGAATTAAGCGGCAAAAAATGGCAGAAGATACAATAATTAATTAATTAATTAAGAGAAAAAGGAAAACAATGGGTTGAATGTTACATTAAGTTACTAATTAAATAATATGACAATAATTGTATTTTTGGTCTGCTTGTTTATCTCTGATTTTAGTGAGGTCTCAGCATATAGAAGGAAATGATGGACTCTCAAATGGAACCTGAGTGTTCCTAGCAAGCGAAGCTTCTGGATTTTTTTTTGGTTTGGTTTTTCCTGAATGCTCAGCAGCGCTGGGGGTCCGACCATTTGTGGGAGCGCTTACGCTGCACACGGTGCAGGAATACCTCAGCAGGTGCCAGAGCGAGAGGGCGTGCTGTCCTGTTGCTGCCTGGTACGCCCCATCCCCTCCCTCGTTCCCTCTGAATCCCACCTCCCTCAGTCTCTGTCTCTTCCCCACCCTCTGTGAGATTACAGTCACCATGGTAACGTGGTGCACTGGCTCTCAAATCACAGTGGTTGTGGTTGCTATAGCAACCCAGTTACGCTTGTTTTGTGGCTTTTGGTGTGTAGGACTCTATACACACACAGAAACAGAAGGTTTTGCCAGTACGACTTATAGGGGCCAGGGTGTCAAGTACTTTTGAAAAGGCTTATGATTTATGCAAACAAACTCAATGGACTTTGTGTCCATGCCAAGACTCTACAGGACGGGGGTGTTAGCTGGACACGTGGGGCTGCATGAGCAGATATTATGCTGGAGGTCCGTGTTCATCACAGTCCATTGAAAGTGTCAATATTTAACACGGGAAGCCAGCACACAAGCAACCAGTAAATTACAACAGACATGTTGACACCACGCGCGGTCAAACTCACCCACACCCTTTTTTCCCTCCTTCTCTTTCATCTCCATACGTTTATAATTTTGAGGGCGCCGCTTCCATGGAAACAGTCACAGTAGGAAGAGTTAGGAGTGTGTATGAGAGAGCGATGATTTCACCTGACTTGAAGACTACTGTTCTCTTGTACACATGCACCCTCGTGCGTGCGCACGTACACACTCCCACATGCGTTAGCAGTAATCACTGCCAGGGAAGAAGTGCTGTGGAGAGGCTGAGCGCTGCTGAGCGCAGGAAAGGAAATAATCATTTCACAGGATTTTGTCTCGAACAGTAACAATTATTGCTCACACCAATAAAAAGCTGCATGGCTGCGTTTCGCTTGCAATTTTAAATTAACCTGAAAATTAATTCAGAATCTGTTCAGGCAAATATGTAAAATTAAAAATTTTATGACAAATCCGGAATGTCATTTTGTTTCTTGGTGTGGTTCATTCAATTTAAAAACATTTCTTGATTTGCTTTTTAAATGTAACTGTTTGGGATTTTTAATTGACATCTGAGCTAAACTGGTTGCTGTTTTGTGCCTCCAGTTTAGGAGTGGCTCAGCCTCTTCTCTCAATCTGTGTCTTAACTCTGCCTCCCGCAGTTTCCAACATGCCTTAAAGCTAAGCTAAGCCAAACTAAAGTTCCCTCATACTCAAGTGAACCGATGTGACAAGCTTGTGTTTTAATGTTTGAATCAGACAAATGTGATTACTGAAGACTTTGTTCCTCACCAGAGAATTCCTTCAATACAAGGTTAATAAAGTTTAATGTGATTTTCTTAAACTTATCAACGCAAGTAATAGAAGGAGAGATGATTTGCTGAACTTCATTTCCCTCATTCCCGCTTTATTGGAGCCATTTTCTGTTCTGCTCAAATGTTTGTAAAAATTGACTAATCAGTCACATGTTCATTTTGCTTAAATAAGAAAGTTGATTGATGTCTAGCTCATATGACTAAAATTAAATGAATGCATTTGAAACCATAAGTTTGAAGCTGCGTTGACACAGAACGGGATTTGTGCATCAGGAGCGTCCAGTTACAATGTTAAGTCAATGTATCGATATGAAAAGAGGTTTTGCGGCTTATTTAGTCAGCAGCAGCACGTTTCGGTTTTCACGACACGGGTGGCATGCGTATCCAGGGTTCAAATATCTAACTTATGGGATAGCAAGTTGTCCAACAAGGTCACAGAACGACGGAAGGACCACTGAAGGCAGCCGTCATTCAGACGCGGCTCCTGCAGTAGATGGTGATGCTCGCTGTACTCGGACAGTCGCTGAATGACCTCATGACCTTGGTGTGAAATGTCTGTGTGGTGCAAATTTAGCTAATCTTGCTCCAGGCTTTTTCTTTCAAAGCTTTACTCCTATAAATGGAAGACTTTATGTCAGATAATTCCAGCTGGGCACAAACCATAATTATTATTTTTCCCCCCCATGATCAATTTTCTAACAGTTGGAACCTCATTGAGTTAAAAGGAACGTAAAGCCCCAAAACGGTCATAGAAACTTTTCTAAGTGTGAGTTTTGAATGTGGAAACCCAAAACTCATGTTTATTTGCGCTTAAATAGACTTATTGCGGAAGGTAGTCACTGCAATGCCCAGGGTGGTGGGAACGGGAGCATCAAGTTTATGAACACATTTTTGGACAAATTTGATGCAGATTAAAAGAGAGGCAGCAGATGCATATTTGAGACACGCGTTTGATGTGAACGTAACATCACAATGAGCTGTTAGGTCCAAACATCTCATTTCCTGAGTCTGTAGGATTTTGTGTACGTCCATTTACACTGCATTGCAGCCCAAACAGTTGATTAGCCTGGAAACTTCAGTGCAGTCCAGCAACAGTGGGAATTTAAACAGAGTATAGTGGAGATCAAGAGCAGAAGGTAAGATGGTCAGGTTCTGTCTTCTTTGTCTTCCTGTTTTGAGGTGGTTTGGCAAAACATGCAGATGTTAGTGTGAGATGTTCTCGGGTGGTTCGGTCCATTCATATAAACAAGCCCGACCCGTTTTTTTGTGGCAGTGTTTATCAGGAGAGAGTCCACTATCGAGATGTGTCCATGAAAAAAATGTTTTGGAGCTGTTTGACGACAATACATGATGATTTAAAGTGTAAATAAGACTTCTCTGTTTCTCTGCAGGTACCTGATGAATGTGACGTTTGAGGGCCGTAACCTGTCGTTCAGTGAGGACGGATACCAGATGCACCCCAAGCTCGTCATAATTCTGCTCAACAAAGACAGGCAGTGGGACAGGGTGAGACGGAAACACTAAAAAGCATGTGTGTTTGTGGCTTTCTTTAGGTTTTTCAGAGGATGAAAGAGGAAATTCATACAAATTCTGCCTCCTGACATTCAAGCCAAATCTGTCTCTTGGTGTTTACATTGGAGATGAGCAAAGCGTCTGAATCCAACAACCTTTAATTCTCACTTTTTATGCATTTTAAGCCTTAAGCTTCTTAAACACTCCACTGATTAGATACTATCAAGCCGTTGAAGGTGCCTTTGAGTGGTTCAATTCAGCAAAAGCTTCAGGAAACTGATTTACAAAGAATGCACGTCTGCAGCTGCTTCATTTAAAAATATCACAAAATCAAATTCCGTCACTGTACCGCGCTCAGAATTGCTTCTGTTCTCTTGTCGCAGTTTGAAAGAAAACATTTAAGCGTTGTGCTGCTCAAGTGTAATGTAGTGCACACAGCTGCAGATACAAAAAATCCTCCATCCTATTCAATTCCCTTATCTTTCTGCTGAGAACAATGCTCTTTAAATCTGTAGTACACTGAGAGATCTATTCAAAATGAGGATGTTTTAGTAAAGACTGATGCTTTTCTTTGCATTTGTGGAGAATGAGTTGAAAGAATTTTTTAAGTATGACTTTGTAAATACAGAGGCATAAAAAACACATTTTCTTTCTGATGCCTAAAAATGTTGTAAATATTTAATGTTTCACTGTGATACCACATAGGTTTGAGCTACTCACTGATCTGAATATTTTCTCTTGAGTATAATTTGCTCTCAACATTTCAAAGCTCCAAGCTTTATGATGAAAAGTGTTTTTAGTGACTTTTATTTTGTGTACTCATTTTCTTACTGAATGATATATTTGAAAAGCAAGGATCTTAGCCAATATTTCAGATCTTCTCCCCAGAATACAGAAATGTCTTTAGAATTCGGAATCTGGTCTTTTTAGTTTGACCTAAAGAAAATAAGATTCTTATAAAACAAAACCTGAAGCACTTTTATGTTGTTTTTTTTTGTAGAATTGTTCCTATCATTATGTCTATTAGCCACAAAATATAGCTATCTACGTTTTCAAGTCTTTGTTTCTCACTCTTTTAAATTTATCCTAATTCTCTTCTTTAGAGTGGAATTTCAAAAGCAAATAACACTAATAACATGTTTCTTAATAGCGCTAATTATTGAAATAATGAGATTCAGAAATAATTCTAGCAAATATCAAGGTGTCCCTAAACTGCCATAAAACTAAAATGCTACCAAGGTTTCCTTTGATATTCTTAATCAGAACGCTAGGAATATTAATTGCAGATTATTAATGTGTTATTTTGGTCTTACTGTTGGGAACTGTATGTACAAACTAGAGAGCAGCTCTCGTCTTCTCCTTTTAATCTGATGGCTTTGTCACAAAATGTAAATTGCCTCTACAGACTCCATTTTCTTCCACTAAGACCTGCAGGTACGCTTAATTGCTGACTTCAAACCGCCTGTAGGAGTGAAAATTACAGCCTGCCTGTACAAGTAAGCCCAGAGATTGACTGGCAGTCTGTCAACACACGGGGATCGGCTTCAACCCCCACACAGCTTTAAGAACAAGCAGTCAGAGATCCATGAAACTGAGAGCTGCGAAAGGATGCACACTTTCTGTGTTTAACATCACGTGGGCACAGTGAGACGGCTGTGCTGCAAGAGGGAAGCTTTTAACACAACACAGCAGAAGACGGTGGTGTGAATAATAATAGTATTTATTCAAAGTCGCTCCAAAAAACTTCACGTGACCTGATGTGACCCCACCCCTCCGTACATTATTCTTTTCTGTATCTCCGTCCTGCAGCCGGACTCTTAGCTGCTTATTTTCTGTATATTTCACCATCTCTGCCTCTCTAATCTATATTCTGTCCTCTGATCTGAAGACAAGGTGATTCGCTCCCCTCTTTTCTTCCAAACCCCCCCCCCCCCCCACCTTGGGCTCTCTACCCCATGTTTAATTCTTTGCTCGCCTCCCAGCTGAATCTCTTCCCTGGGATCCTAATGAGTTCCAGCTCCTCCAATCACCCTTCCACTCTCTGCACCTTTGAAGTGTTGTGAAGACTCTGGTGGTGTCCAGTCCTGTTGGCTCCCCTGGAGGAAGATTTTAACCCTGTTTTGCACCTTCTTCTTCTTCTTCTACACTCTCAGCGTCTTTCTCTGTCACTTTTTACTCCCTCTCACCTTTCCTCTGTCAGGTAGTAAAAGGCTGCATCTTGCTCCAGGGAGCCTCAGCATGTTTAGTCCAAGCTGCATTGCCGAGTTTGTGTTCCAAAGGGTGGAATGTGTCGAAACACAGTTACATATTTAATGAGTCTGCAGACTCTCCATGCCCTCCATACATGCATGTACGTGTTCCAGAGTTATCTGAAGATCCAGTTCCGCCTCCTTCCATGGGTCTCCACTGACTTTAGTGGAAGGAGTGCATACTGAGTCATGGGTGCAGCCATGGGAGAGAGGTATCAGGAGTGGGTGACAGTTGCTCAGCTGAGTGAAACCTCAGAGGTTAAAGGGCCCTTCAGCCACACAGCTGGACACTCATCAATGGAAGTACCATCACTTTGCATTTAAATACACTCCTTCTCCGACATCATGCTCGCTCGTTCTTTCTCCTCAGGTTCTCCTTCTCTGTCTCTGCAAAGTTTTTATTTCTAATTTCCAATGACTCTGTGTCTACTTTTCTCTCCCTGCACCTCTCACCTCGCCTCTTGATCTGAATTCTGCTCTTTCCTCAGGTTTAGTCCTGTCCTTCAGGTTAACCTTGCACTCATTCTCTATTCAGGGTTCCAGGCTTCTACTTACCTCCTCATAATCTAATCTTCTTTTCTTTCTTCTGATATAATAAATAATTTGCCAGAAACACAAATAATGACATACAAAAGGGGAACGCAGAAAACTACAGTAAATTTATAATACAATGTTTTCTTTTGGACCACTCCGACTTGGCAGAAAGAATCAAATCTAAAACATTTTTCGTTTACTAAAACATCTACTAAAAACTAGTTTAAAATTGTTGCAAAGAGAAAGGAATGGAATATTTCAAAATAAACACATTACAACAAAAGACTGCAATAAATGTATTACAATGTATTTGTTTGTTTGTTTTGCAATGACTATTTAGTTAAGTATTTCAGGATTATAACTTTGGGGATTTTAGTTGACACTAGAATATTTAGAACAGAGGCTAAAATTCTGAAACAAACAATTGAATTCTAAAACAAACGCTACAACTCTGAAACCAACGCTAGAATCCTGGAATGAACGCTGAGACGCTGAAACAAACGCTAAAACATTGAAAAAAACCCTAGAACTCTAAAATAAATGCTACAACGCTGAAACGAACACTAAAACGCTGAAATCCACGCTAGAATTCTGAAACAAATCCCAGATGCTGAAACCAACGCTAGAAGACTGAAACAAATGCTAGAATGCCAAAACTAATACTAGAAGGCTGAAACGAATGCTAGAAGGCTGAAACAAATGCTAGACGCTGAAATAAACGTTAGAATGCTAAAATTAAGGCTAAAATTATGAATCCAACAGTAGAATTCTGGAAACAAACGTTAAGTTGTCGAAACAAATACTAGAACGCTTAAACAAACGATAGAATGCTGAAACAAACACTTAAACGCTGAAACCAATGCTGGAATGCTGAAACGAACGCTAGAATGCCGGAACAAATACTAGAACACTGAAATGAACGTTAGAACACTAAAACAAATGCTAGAAAGCTAAACAAACGCTGAAACAAACGCTGATACGAACACTAGAATGTCAAAACAAATGCTAAAACGCTGAAACACACACTAGAATTCTGAAACAAACGCTAAACGCTGAAACCAACACTAGAATGCTGAAACAAATGCTAAAGTGCTGAAATAAAAGCTAGAATGCTGAAATAAATGCTAGAGCGCTGAAATGAATGCTAGAATGCTTAAATGAACGGTGAAATGAACCCTGAAATGAACGCTGACACGAACGCTTGAATGCTGAAACAAACACTAGACGAATACTGAAATGAACGTTAATACTGAACAAATGCTAGAACGCCAAAACGAATGCTAAAATGCTGAAACGAATGGTGAAACCAATGCTAGAATGCTGAATCAAATGCTAGACTGCTGAAATGGTCTAGCAATAAACCCTGAAACGAATGCTGACACGAACGCTAGAACGCTGAAACAAACGCTAGAACACTGAAAACGAACACTTGAACAATAAACAAATGCTGAAACAAACGCTAGAGTGCTGAAACAAAGGCTTGAACACTGAAATGAACATTAGAATGCTAAAACGCTGAAATGAATGATTAATAGAATGATAGTATGTATGATGGAAGGATTGATACAATGCTAGAACGTTAGAATGAACAATAGAATGATAGAATGAATGAAAGAATAAAGGATAGGACATACTATAGAATGTTGGAATAAACAACTGAATGCCAAAATGAAGGATAGAATGATTGATAGGAAGCTAGAATAAACAATATAATGCTAGAACAAAAAATGTTTTGTTTTAAAACAAACAGCAAACAAAGAATTGATCAAACGTTATGGTCCGGTATGGACAATTTTTCAGATGAGCCCAAAATGTTTGACATAAGCGAAAAAAGGATTAAATCATTTTTCATCCCTCGTACTGAGCTTGCATTTGGAGGAAAACTCCCTCCAGCAGGATGGAACCTCCAGCAGAAACAGTCTTGGTGGGGACGACCATCTGTCGTGACTGGCCGAGGTCAGAGAGGACAGGAAACACAAACACAAAACAGAAACACTGGAGCGTTTGTTGTGAGACAGAGAAAGTAAGAACTGCTACAGTCACATGTATGGAGCAGAAAAGAGGAGTGTCATTGCATTCCTATGAGAAGCTCCAGCGGACAGGTCTGCAGCATCAGACTAAAGGCGTGGTGAGTCTTAACTCCAGCTATACTGACAGAGATGCGGTCTTTTTTCTAAATTTTAAAGTCCACTTAAGTTAAAACAAATAGAGTGAAACATTTAAAGTGCCTGCAGCACTTGGGATCAGATCGAAACCTTTCAGAGAAGTTTTGGATCAGCCGGACAATGAAGAATCACAGTCATCGGATCTTAAAGTGAGAAACGCTTGGATTATTTGCCATGCGTCACTCTGAAACAGGATGTTCCTGATTTTAATGTCAAATAAAAGAAAAGAAAAGGCAGCTCGACAAACTTGATTTACATGGCAATTTACAATGTCTTCCTCAAAAATTACACTGAGGTCTCTGGCAGAAGAGCAGGCATGGAAGAAAAACAAATACTTTAGGTGTAGATTTGTATGTCTAGCATGCATTTTGAAGCACTGTGGATGTGTTTTTGTGCATCTCCACAGGTAGGTAAATGGGAGAACGGTTCCTTGTCTATGAAGTACCATGTGTGGCCTCGCTTTGAGTTGTATGGGGGGGCGGCGAACAGGGAGGATGACCACCTGTCCATCGTGACATTGGAGGAAGCTCCGTTCGTCATCGTGGAAGACGTGGATCCGCTGAGCGGCACCTGCATGAGGAACACCGTACCCTGCCGGAAACAGATCAAAAAAATGTAAGAGTCACACTGAATAGCAGGAATTTTAAAGTGAAACGTATTTACTCCCTTTTCACAAAAAACAAACAAAAAAATGTCTCTTTTTATGCAGTAATGAGACAAAAGAGTCTGGGATCTACATCAAGCGCTGCTGTAAGGGCTTCTGCATTGACATCCTGAAAAAAATTGCCAAGACGGTTAAATTTACATACGACCTTTACCTGGTCACCAACGGAAAACACGGCAAGAAAGTCAACGGAACCTGGAACGGCATGGTGGGAGAGGTGAGCGGATGGTGTTTCTTTGTGTTTGCCTCTCTGTGCTGCCTGTTTGCATTGATGCAGCCCGTCATCTGTGTTGTCCATGTGGTGACGCTGGCCTTCCACTGACAACAGTCAGTCCGTGCTAATCTGCCAGGTTTCACAGTTCATCAAATAAAAGCCTGTTTGTGTCTCTGAAAGTCATGCAAATGTACATTTTATGAATGACGCTTCTGAAATGTGTTAGTCAAGCCAGCAAATAAAAGCTGTACCTAAATCTCACTTTGTTGTTCAAAAGTGACTCAAAGTGTTTTTTCTACTTCATGTTTGACCTTGTGTGTCATATAGAGGGGTGGGTCGAGTCAAAATTATTATTATTATTGATGAATTAGCATATTTTGTTTTAAAACCTCAACCATGTAATGCCTACTAAATCAAATAATTGAGAGAAAAATGTGTTTTTAGGTAATTAAGATGTTTATAAAAATAGGGAGCCGGTTTAGCTCGTGCTGGTTTGCGGCGCCTTCCGTCTGTGAAACCAGGGTTCGACTCCGGGCTGCTCCCTGTTCCCTTCTCTACTTCTGTGCCGGTCCCAAGCCCAGTTGCCTTGAGAAGGTTGCGTCAGGAAGGGCATCCGGCGTAAAACATTGCCAAGTTTACCATGCAACTTGTTCGCTGTGGCGACCCCTGATGGGAAAAGCCGAAGGAGAAAGAAGAAGATGTTTATAAAAATCTGTGCGAAAATAAAAAAAATAAATTGCATATCGATCACATCAATTATGACACGTTGGGTGATTTGCTTTATTTATTTCTTACAACAATGTTAGTTTAACATACAAATATTTACAACACCCTGTCTCAAATTTAATTCACACATTTTTTATCACAGAGGAACTGTAAAATAGTGGTCTCAGAAATGCACGAGTTAAATATGACACGTTTCAATGTTTGAATTTCAATTTGAAATCCAGTCTGTATTTGAGAGGGCTTTAGCTGCCTCTTCACAATAATCCAAAAAAGGTTGCAGGAATAGCAGGAAAAGTAAAGAACATTTCCTTCAGTGTTAGAACTGGATAATTAAATAAACCAAGTCTATTTTCTGTTCATCCATTTTTTTAAACCTGCTTGGTCCCATTAGGGGTCAATGGGTTACTAAAGCTTACTCAGCTAATCTTTAGTCTCAAATCCATCGCAGGGCTTTTAGTCTTCTATTTTCTTTCATTAGATTTAGCTCTTGTCAGACAAGTGGCGGTTAAAGGTGTTGATGGGTCGCATCCGACAGGTTTGTTTGATTAATTCACTCTTGTTTGACAAAAGAAAAATCAAACCAATCACAAAATTAAATATTATAGTGAATGTGGGCATTTATCAGCAACTGTTATCTATAAAAGTACCACTTGTAACTCCAGGGAGCTGTTTATGAGAAGTGATCAACTTCAGATGAGCTTTTTGGAAAAAATGATTGCAGAGATTGAGATGTGTCTATAAGATGTGAATGAAACCAGAAACATACCTGACAGAAAATAAACTAGTTCACAAAGTAAACGTATAAAGGACAAAAGGCATTATAAACTAAGACAACTTTATAAAAGATCGAAACCAGAAAAAAGTCAAACCAAAGCAAAACTGTAAAACATTTATAAAGAGACACCTCTGTGTTTTCAAAACTACAGCTTGTTTCCTAAAGCCTTTAGGCTTTCAGCACAGTAACACTACCTTTACACAAAGCCACCTTCTGTACAGAGTGTTTTTGTCCTCTGAATTATGGGCTTTTGTGTCATCTATGTGTCCAAACACCTTAACAGTTCTGTCAGATGGGTAAAGCATCTTTTCTCCCGGGTGTCTATAACTCACTCAGATGCAACAATTCCCTCTAAGGCGTTTCTGAACCATTGTTGGCCTCAAAGCCAGGCTGTGCTTGACTTTGTGCTTCAGCCTCTGACAGCCAGCTGCGCCTCTGCTCGCTAATTTTGTCTCCTTGTTAATGAGGGAACAAAAATCGATACCCGAGCCCGCTGTAAAAGGTCCCAGACTGCAAACACGCCGAGCGCCTCTTTGTGTAGATGGTATCATCGTGTGCAGAACTCTGAGCAGGGAGAAGCTTTTCCAATTCAGTTTACATTCATCTGACTCACTCCTTACGTAAAGGTGCGACAGCCAGCCTCTTTAGCAGGCATTGTAAATGCGGTCATCAGATAGAAACTTTCACCCTGACTAAAAGCAGGGTAATGCCTCCTGTCGGCCTCACCTCCACAGATGAACAGTCATTAGAAAGAAGAAGCTGCGTTCCTATCCGGCTCCTGGAGATCAGAAACATTCACGCACCGATAATTACAAACGGAGCGTATGTGGGCAAAAATCCAAAAAGCTTGCAATTAAAGCCCTCTTCATCCATAGTTTCATTAAATTCTGACGTGTGGTGCACTTCGCAAAGCTGACCTATGCCTCTCCTGCTGGCAGGAACCCCGAAAACTCCAATCCATTTCAAACTGTTAATGCGCAAGTCGCTGTTCTACTACAAGCAAGCTCCCTGAAAGCCTTTTATACAATTTGTCACAGTTTGAGAAGACAAAAGATCAGAAAGAAAGGAAGAAAATGCTCTTTTCAGTCAGATTTCCATGGACTGCGCAGACTTGTGCTGCCCCTCACATGCCTAATCTAAAAACATCAGAGGCAACACACTTGATTACACAAATTCAGAGTCGCACAAACGCACCAGCCAAGACGCACACAAACCAGCGCAGATCTCTCGCTCAATCATTCTGAATAACACCCACATGGGTCACTTTCATAACACAGAGAGAACAAGTCGTAGGAGGGAAATGCAGAGAGCGAATGGAGAGAGGGGAAGTGAATGCGCTGCTAGATGCACTTGTTCTCCTCCCCAGGAGAGAAGCACATTCATGCACACACAGACAACATGCACATCTGCACGCTGGTGGAATAAAAATGACGGAAAAGTTAGAAACACATGGTGTCAAACATCTAGATACTTGAAAAAATTGCAGATAATGCACAAAACCTATGCGGGTTATTATGATTATCCCGGTTTAGGTAGGAAACAAAAGCTTTTTGCTTGTCTCTGTTTCCTTTTCCCCTTCTGTGACTCACTCCTGCCTCAAAGTGCAGCTCTCAGACGGAGCTTTGACTCAGACACACACACCTTACAAAGTGACAGAGACAGCAGAGACAGCCTCAAACCGCCTTCCCCCGGTGCTTTAAAGCTGTAACATTTGGGGCTAAATTTACAACCTGTGCAGGGTTATCGGGGGGGGGGGGGGGGTAGAGAAAGGCATTGGGCCGGTTATTTCCGGGAGCTGTGGCCCACTGTGGTAACCCACTTTTCTCCTCGCTCCCTTCATCTTTCTCCCTCTTTCTGTCCCCTGGCGTGTATCACGAGTGTCCACTCAGAGTGTGTGGAAAGTGCTTTGGCCTTCAGTCTCTCACAGCTTTTTTGGTCTTACTTTCCTCTTTTTTCATATAAATCTACTTCCTGTCATGTTAGCTTATTTCCTAAAGTACATTTTTGACAGCTAACAGATGGAGCGCCTGTGTCTCCTGCATGCAACATGCCAGTGTTTGATAGATGTGCTTTTAAATGCTGGTGCGATCCTTATGGATGCTTGATAGATGTCAGAAACAGATAATTTCACTTTCACTTTTCTTTTTTTCTCTCTCATAGGTAGTGCTAAAAAATGCCCACATGGCTGTTGGGTCCTTGACCATCAACGAGGAACGCTCTGAAGTCATCGACTTTTCCGTCCCTTTCATCGAGACAGGAATTAGCGTCATGGTTTCCCGGAGTAATGGCACCGTTTCACCATCAGCCTTCTTAGGTGCGAAATCTGCAACTACATGAGGCCAAAGTGGGAAAGATGTGTCAAAGGATGACATGCATGTAGCCACTGGGTCTAAGAAATAAAACCAAGGGAGAGCAAAAAAAAAGCCAAAAAAAAAAGAAATCTGTGTTGTTTGTTTCATTGCTAGGTCCCCACCTCCAGTTCCCGGACTTAAAGAAAACCAAGAAATGTCAAAAGTTGTTATGCCTCAAATAACCAGTGAAGGATGGTTTTAAACATAGAGCATTTCTCCATTGACTCCAATGTAAAAAAGTTTAACTTTACACCAAAATAAATCTTATTTACCGCTTGTCACTAAAACTTTGTCTATTTTTAACTCTTATTTAACGACATGTTTAGGGTCAAAACAGGACAAAACCAAACAAATGGAAATTATTTAGCTTTTGAATATGATGGAGTTTCCTCCCAGAATGCTAAACAGCTGGGAGCAGTGATAGATCCCTTTCCTCACTACTTAATGGACTTTATAAGCCATTTACCATTTCGTAGAGCTTTCAGGATCTACAATTCCAAAATCCAAGTCCCTAAAAACGACCCTTAAGTATCAGAAAAACTAGTGTGCATCAATGCTCACTGGATTCCTGACTATGCACTGTGTCAGAGTAACTTGGCAAAAAATGTATCTGAATTTATCTTTCATGAATCATCCAAGTTTTCACCTTCAGAACCCAGTGGATTCATAAAAAATCTTTGAAAAATGTTTATGAGGTTTTTTATTTCGGCAAATGGGTGACGTCATATTTAGTGTTTAAAAAAAAAGCAGTGAGTGTGTGTGTGTGAATTTTGTTAATCTCCAGGGTACCGCATAGTCCCACACTGTGTAGTCTTTTAGGGGTTAGTGAGGGAATTTGGACATAGCCCATATCTTTAGAGAGTCTTTCATGATTTCATCCAGTTTTACTTCATTAGATTTTGACCTCAAAGTGGACTTATCAAGTTAGAAAAACTTGCAGTGCTTTGGCACTTTAAGGACTTGCAATAAAATGTCAGATAATGTGGCAAACTGCTTATTTTCTCTTCTTCCACTCTTTGTGTTTCTGCCCTCTTACATTTCCCACTCCTACTCTTTTGCTCTGCTGCTTCATTCCTCTTTTCAATCTGGTGCACCACATTTGCATCTCTTGCCTTCTCTTGCTTCATTTTGCCTTTCTCTCTGCCGCCTGCACTCCCGTAAAACTCTTCCTCCCTTTTTTCTCTAACCTAACCATTGCCTCCTCCCCTCTGTGCCCCCCTTCCCCCCATCTCCTGTCTTACCCCCTCTCCCACTCCACAGAGCCGTTCAGCGCTGACGTCTGGGTGATGATGTTTGTCATGCTGCTGCTGGTGTCAGCTATGGCCGTGTTTATATTCGAGTACTTCAGCCCTGTGGGCTACAACCGCTGTCTGGCTGACGGCAAAGGTGAGAAACCTTCAACTCTGGGCACAGAAGCAGACATGGAACCTGCTGGGGGGTTTCACTTGTTTTAGACGTGACTAAACCTGGGCTTTTCCTGCTTGTCTCTAAGTCCTGTTACCTTCTAAACCTTTCACTCAGTTTGCCCAAAATACACCCAATACTAGAATTAACTTCTAAATTTATCGTCAGTGTTGAGTAAATTTCCTTAAAAAAGTAATTGATTACTTTACTTTAGTTAATTGTAATTAAATGACTTTACTCATGTGGCAAACTGCTTATTTTCTCAGGTTATAAGAGACCTCACCACATACACTCTGTTTAAATATCACCTAAACATCCTTTGTGTCTTTTATCTTTGTTTTTATGTTTCTCACTGTGTGCATGTTTTTCTTTCAAATGATTTTCTACTGTGCATGTTTATTTTCTATTAATGTAATTAATTGATGCTTTGAGGTTTTTAGGTTGACAATTTTAACACCTGTCTGGGGACTACAAATGAAAAATATCCTTTAAATAAATGAATAAATAAAATAAATAAATAAATTCAAAATTATTTATTTTAAAAAGTAATGCACTACTCGTTACTTTACTGTTTTCCCACTCGTACAAATACTCAAGGGCAAAAAGCTAGCACAACCAAGGCATCTTTGTCTTTCATTTAACTTTATTTTCATGACCTTGTGAAAACTTAACCTGGTGTAATACACAACTTGGCTCATCAAATTCAGACAACTTTGTGAAAAATGACACAAAAAAATAACATGTGGTCTATGCCACTGTTTAAAGTGGGATGTAAAAAAAAGTCATGTATTAAGTCTGATACTGAGCCGTTCTTAGTAATAAATGCATCAAAGTAAAATCCACAAAATAAAAACATGGAGGCTACACAAGGGCAACTACGTTTCTTTGCACCAACTCGTGAATTTTAACAAATGAACATGTACATAAAAATGTCCACTACAGATGCATTACATTCAAACCATTCATTTGCCAAAGATTAATGTGTTTTTACTTATCGTTAGTAAAACAGTGCTGTATCTCATCAACACAATTTTCTCAAATTTTTTGTCTGAGAGGCTGATTTTCCTTTGGGTCAGAACAAACTGAAAAAACTGAAAAGCCTTTCAACTGGTGAGCTTGATGGTGTTGGGGTGTTGAACTGCCAAGAGATGTCCTTGATTCTAGGGATCTCTGTAAGAATGTCCATGTCCATTGATTTTAGGTATTTAATTACCTCTGTCTCAGCAGTGTATGCGGTTTGCTCCTCCACCTCAAAAGCAAAAAAGTCATTCTGGCTGGAAGGGCCAGGTCCCTGCTCTGCTGGGCTCACCTGCTGCTCCTCAGGGATGCGAGCCCGGCAGTCTAAAATGAGAAATCTCCTCGCAGCATCTCTCTTTGTTCATTCTTTGAGCCATCTGACCTTGAATTTAGGCAATGTGACAGCAGCAGAGAGGGCCTGTTTGCTGTCTAAGATGGCTGAAAATCTTTCTTTGATTACCTGTAATGAGAAAAAACATGAGTCAAACATGCACCAACATATTTCACTAGTTGCCAATCTGACAAATGTGTTGTGACTATCAGGCTTATATTTAGTATGCACGTTCAGTGTATTTACCTGTATAATAGGATCACTTATGCTAGCTGTCATGCAGGAGAGGCGAACAATTTGGACATAAGAATCTCCAATGTTGGTAGGAGAATGCCATAGAAGCAGTTTTTTTTCTCCTTGTAGTATATCCAATGCCAGCCAGTGGTTTCAGCACTGAGCAGTATTCTTTTAGGAACTGATACGCTCGCTCAGTGAGACCTTGGATATCCAGTGTAACCCTTGTACTATCCTAGGCACTTTAACATTGGGAGTTGGGTCATCTAGACCCACTAGACCAGCCAGCCTGCTTGGGGCTCTTGAACTTTATGATATCTTTCTTATTTTCATTGAGACAACAATAAAACAAAAGTCCCCTTATGTTATTCTTTTTTTTTATTTTGACCCCTCTTGTTAATGCAGGACAGCAAACCTTCAAACTTGGTCAGACAGAGAACACATTTCATGCACCTAGGTGCATAACAGCTAATGGGACTTTAAATTGAATTTTAAATACCTGCAGCCGACAACAAAATCCAGCCTTGGACGCAGCATGGTGCCATCTTCTCTTCTCCCCCTCCTGAGCTTGTGCACGCTGAACGGGGCAGATCAGGGAGCTTGACATCACAACGGCTCATTAATTTAGACAGAGCGTCTGTTTGATTGATAAATTCTCAGAAGATGAAATGATTCCTTATTACTTTTGTTGTCTTTCATAAGAAAAATGCCATTTAAAAATACCAATTAATCAATGAAGCATGTTTTTGGACTGTAGAAGGAAGCCGGAGTGCCCGGAAAAAAACCCACACATACAGAATGGACCCAGCCGGGATTTGAACCAGGCCCTTCTCGCCCTTCTCGCATTAAGCGGAGTCACTTTAAAATTTTTAAGCTACTCATTCACCAAATTCCAACTTCTGTTTTGTCAGAACAATGACAACAAAAAGAAAAAAAAATTCTTTTAATGTCTATAAATTGAGGCTCCAAATGCACTCTGGATTACCACAGGTAATTTGCTTCTTCAGACAAGAGAGCTTTTGATGAGTAATGCTCCAACCCGTCATTTGTCCCATGCAATCAAGAGCAAGCACAGGCACTTTTGTGGATGACGCTTTCTCTGCGACAACAGTGCTCTGTGATGCACAGGGAGTCAACCGCACAAGAACTAACAGACACCATGGGCCATTTGCACACACAGTGGAGTCTTTGTTCTGTGCTCTTGTCTTTTTCTTTAAATTTTAGCTCCAGCAAACCTCCAGTCATGCTTTCTTTAAACCTTACAAGTCATTTGCACTCATTTCTATGTCTACCAAAATCACATGTGAGCTCTGACAGCAGTAGACCAGTTTTGTCTTCGACCTTTCCGCTGGAAAAGATGAGGCAAACGCATAGAAAAGAAAGAAAATCAATGTCTCCCACAACTCCATCTCTGACGTGTCTATATATAGACAATGGCTATCTTTTTTCATTTTTCTCATCCTCCATCACCTTCCAGAGAAGACGCACTCCTCCCTAAAGCGCTGTTCTCTTCCATCTTTCCTATTTTTCCCTGATATAGTGGGAGTTTAGTTTCATTAAAAAAGAACAAACTGAGGTTTGCAGTCAGAAGATTGAATGTGATGGCCAAGTAGCAGCATTTTTGATTCATTTAAGCAACTTTCTGACAAACTTCATAAAGGATCATTTGGCTTGGGAACGTTTGTTTGTTGATGACCCAAAGCAGGACCCAACAATCCACGCCCACATACCCACTCCTTACCCACACAAACAAAGGCACTGCTAGCCCCAGTAAACTCCAATCCTGACTCATTTCTGCCATGTTTCCTTTCAGAGCCTCACGGTCCATCTTTCACCATTGGTAAAGCGATCTGGCTGCTGTGGGGTCTAGTCTTCAACAATTCTGTGCCGGTCCAAAACCCCAAAGGCACCACCAGTAAAATCATGGTGTCGGTGTGGGCCTTCTTTGCTGTGATATTCCTGGCCTCCTACACTGCCAACCTGGCTGCCTTCATGATCCAAGAGGAGTATGTGGACCAGGTCACTGGTTTGTCAGACAAAAAGGTAAGGTGGAGGGTGTGTGTGTGGAGGGGGTCTGGTCAGTACATTTGTCGTTCTGAAAATTCACGCCAAAGCGTTTACCCGTCTTTTCTGTCTGTTCTCTGCAGTTCCAGAGTCCCAATGACTTTTCACCCCCATTTCGCTTTGGTACAGTTCCCAATGGTAGTACGGAGAGAAACATCAGGAACAACTATCCAGAAATGCATTCCTACATGACCAAGTTTCATCAGAGGAATGTGAATGAAGCTTTGCAGAGCCTGAAGGCTGGGTAAAGACCTTTGCAATAACATTTCCTTTGGTTTTGTGGCTTTTTACGTAGCCTGTTTGGATTAGGTAATGTCTCCAGGCCTGTCCAACACAGAGGAACAACTGAAAGCTCTGTGCTGGTGTTAACAAGTGCTTCACTGATTCAGCTCCAGAGCTTTTAAATAACTCATACGTGTTCACACAACTGCAGTCATTCAATACATAATTTTATGTCTGAATACTCAACCTGCCAGGTGATAGATTTATAGTTTAGTCATTCGATTACTGCATGGATATATATTCAGTGGGGATCAAAAGTTTAGGCACCCCAGCTAAAAGGTTATATATACTATTGTGCATAAAGAAGCCATGGACACATCAGATCACAACCAACCCAACTACTACTGTGCACAGGTGGGCTCCACCCTGGACAGGTCACCAGTCTGTTACAAGGCACATAAATATCATAAACTTTCTTTTTCAATGCATTGTATATCAGGATTAAAAAGGAAAAAAATTCCACAAAACCAAACTCTTAAAGGTGAGAGGAAAGAGACAAAAACAGTGTTTCTCTGCCATAGAACACAAGTTTCTCACCGCAACAATAACTCGTCCATTAGCAGATAACGAGGTTTAAAGTGATGGGGGGGGGAAGAAAATACATTATAGACACCCCCAGAGCAAAAGCAACAGAACAGAAGCCAGCATAGCTCCTCACGAGGCCGCGCTTTGGTCATGTTTTTTTTAAAACACGAGGTATAAAAATAAATCGTACAGAAAATAAGGGAATAAAAACAATCAGTGGAGCCCCTTGTTTGTGCTTTAATCTGTACAAACATATTGCAGCTGATTAACCCTAATAGTACTTTCACTCCTCCTCTTCAGTTTTTATCAGGTGTTTCTTTCCACCAGTTTGTGTGCCAGCTTCAGCCTCCGCCAAACCAAGTGGAAGTCTATTACTCTTATCAGCGGCTTAGTGCTATTTAGCAGGTTAATTGGAATGTTGTGGCCACAATGTTTGACTTCTGAAAGCTAATTAATTGGAACCTATCTATGCCTCTCTCTTCCTCCTTCTCTCTCTCACCCCTATTCTGTAGCAAATTAGATGCATTCATTTACGATGCAGCCGTACTGAACTACATGGCTGGCAGGGACGAGGGCTGCAAGCTGGTGACCATTGGCAGCGGCTACATCTTTGCCACTACGGGATACGGCATCGCCATCCAGAAGGAGTCGCTCTGGAAGAGACACGTGGACCTGGCCATTCTGCAGCTCTTTGGAGACGGTGAGAGACTACCGAGATGTTTCCTCCAGTGTGATGAGACCAATAGGTTAATGTAGTGGACTCTGTCATGCTAAAGTACGGTGGCCCTGAAATCCAAAACACACTTACAAATCACTCAATGCAACAAAAAAAAATGTATTAAAGCTCACAATGAAAAAAGCAAAACATATAATAAAAAAAACATTACATTTTAGAAAAAACAAATAAAAAAAAAACAAAATACGATTCTAAAAAAAAGAAATGGAAAAAAAAGGAAACTTTCGGAAAACAAAAGTAATTTCCAGAAGCAGTAGGTCATCACTGATTGGATGACGTCATTTGATTTTTTACCTTTGAGTTAGACATCAGAGTTTTTTTCAAATATGTTGTCAATGTCTGCATGCTAATAAAAATGTGATAATTAGTATAGAGCAAACCCAGTATTGCTTTACGACAAATAACTTTCACTTGAAATGATGGACAAACGTCATCATCTAACCATCGATGTCCCACAGTACCTTCTTTTTCCGGTTTCTGATTGTGTTTTGCTTTTCAACATTTACTTTTGATTTCTGGAAATGTTGTTTCTCGAAACATTTCATTTATATTACATTGATTTTATTCTGAATTGTGTTTTGATTTTTTAAAATTACATCTTGGTTTCTGACATTTTTTTTTTAAATTAAAGTGTTTTTTTAATCATTTTCTTGCTTTTTTAACTGTTGTAATCGTTAATATGTTTTTACATTGAGTGATTTGTTGATTTTTTACCTCTGGGCCACTGTACTAAAGGGGTTTCACCAAGTTGCATTGGGTGATTTACACTGATTTTAGTAATAAATTACAAATGTTTTGTTTGATACAAAGAAACATTCATAATCACGTTGCGTTACAGAAAATTCTAATTATTTCAATTGCTTAAACAGTTTAACTTTGTATACTAAAAACCCCCAGAAGTCCTTCAATCTGGGTAAAAGAGGTTCAGCAAGAAAAAGCCCTTAAGAAATGCAGTCATAAAGAGGAAAATAAGAAGGCCATTATTAGCACAACAAACCTGGACTACAGCTTTTAGATCCAGAATTATTTACCTCTTCTATATGGAGTCCTATACTGTTCATAATTAAATATGAACAGTATAGGACTCCATACATTTCTGGAAGACCTCTGGCTCTGGAAAAGTACCGGCAGCCCTTATCCCATAAGAACCCAGACCCATTTTTCCTTCAAAATAAAATTGTGTATTTTACCCCAAACCAAGTATAGGCCACAGAATCCATTTCTGAAATTTTTCTGTTTCACTGATGTCACCGTGGGTTCTTATGGGTAAAAAAGGGAAGGAAGCAAAAACCATGAGAAGAACCTCCAACAGCATATTGATGAACCTAGATATCCAATAAGGTAAATTCAAAATAAATGTAATATACAACTGTTTTGTTTACACCTTATTAACAACTGTAGCATTTTAAAAAAAATCCCCAAATTTGTCATTATTGACTTACTTTTACTTATAAATGAAGTCTGTGTGCCGCGTATTCTGAAGAAACACATAGATTACTTTTTGTAGGCCTGTTCCTTTTCTTTCTTCAGTTTTAAAAGTGTCTGTCTAACTGGAGATCACGGTCAGTGACGTGTCTAAACAAATTGTCAACAATATTTCCACAATAAATTCACAACTTTTTTACCAAAGCAACGTTGGAAACCCACAAGTAATAGAATAGACATGTCTGAAAATGAATGTATTACTTTTCTTTTTAATTAAAAAAGTAGAATTTCAATTTTTATTTATTTATTTATTTATTTATTTATTTTTTAAACTACATTTTCACCTGACTGCACGTCACTGCTGTGTTGGTCTAAGAGCAAAATTTGTGTTCAGAAGACGAATCAACAAAACTCAGATCGCATCATGTTCTCCCTTAACCAGGCATGTAAACAAAACAAATCTTTTTCTGTATTTGCCAAATTGTCCATGTGCCTGGACTTAATGACATTTGTTTTTAGTTTATTGTACATCTTTTAGCCCTAAGCATCTATCATTGCTAATTTTTTTATGAAAGCAGTATCCTTTAATATCAGGTTAACACAATGATGAGGATTTTATTATCATTTGTTGAAGCAATAATCTAATCTGTAAAAATTAGAGCTTGGTAGTAATAATATCCATTTATCCTCCAGGAATTCATTTAAGGAATTCATTTTCCAAGATGGATATGAAAATTTGGGGGGTTTTTGCCTCTCAGCTGACTCTAAGAACCTCCACGTCTGCTGCTGCCAGGGTGTCATCTGCACCCACGTATGCCACACCAGCACGTCTCATTGATGGCGTGAAGTTTTTAATGATTCATTAGTTTTGGTTTCTGTACATCTTTCATGCAGATATTTGGGAACAAAAAGGTTAAAAAAATGTTACATTTCCAAGGAACGAGTTGTAACCTTGAAAACTGACAAAGAAGAAGAAAAAAACTAAACCATTATGGTGTTCTTTTGTTTTGCTTTTAGAGTAGATGTGTTGTATTGCGATCGTATTAACGAATCACTAAATGCAAAAACATTTTTAAATATCAAAGTTAAAAAAGCAAAATAAAACCTCAGAATCCAAAATGTAATTAAAAAACTATTAAAATAAAAATAAAAAAATAAAAAATTAAATGTTATGTAAAAACACAAAACAGGTCTTTTTCTATAATTTTGGGTTAATTTTTACAATGTGATGTTTTTCTTCTTATTTGTTTTGCTTGTCATGATTTTGTATTTGCATTGAGGGATTTGTTGGTGTGATTTGCACTTCAGGGCTATCGTAGATATTTAATAACTAGATGCTGACCAAATAAATAAAATTATACTTGAAGTTTATTCGCCACCTTGACAACTAATACGAAAGCTCATGTCTAGTCATGCAGGAGTAACTTCTGCCTTGTTTCAGGCTGTGCACACCATTTCTGCAAAACAATACAACAATATTTTGATCTGAAGAGCTCAGCAACAATTCAGGCTTCCGCGTTAGAAACTCTTGCATTCATGTGTAGCTTTGTAAGTTTCTACAACCGTTTCCAGGCTCTATGCAAGATTCACCAGATTGCACCGCGTTAACATTTCCTACCAAGCCCCTTCCAACTGTAGATGGCGGACACATGCTAGTATCGGATAGTGACAATCCAGTGTGAAGAACCATGGGCTAAATGCGCGGTTAGCCCATTCTTGAACAGCTCCATTGTTGGGAGTCTCCTCTGTAGAAGGCTGTCCGAGCTTTGAGAAGTTTGTGCTTTTGAGATCCACATTTGAGCTCTTCCTGCTGGAATGACTTTCTGATTGAGTGGCAAATAAACTGAACTGTGTTCCAAACATCAATGCAGTGGCTTTGGTTGAGCAGGTCAGCCAATGATCAAAGGGTCGGGGGTTCGATCCCCGCTCCCCCTAGTCAACTGTAGTTGTGTCCCTGGGCCAGACATTTCACCCTCCTTGCCTGCGAATGCGTATGAATGTCCCAGTGATGGTCAGAGGGGCTGTAGTTGCTAACTGGCAGCCACGCCTCCCTCAGCCTGCCCCTGGACACCTGTGGCTACAGCAGTAGCTTACCATCACCAAATATGAATGAGGACTGAATGAATGATTGACACATTGTAAGCGCTTTGAGTGTCTGGAAAAGTGCAGATAAATCAAATCCATTATTAGAATTGTTTTATGTAAAAGTGAGCATGATTGATGATTTTCAATCTCTTCATTATAAACAGATTTAGATGCTGCAGAGTTGTCGTTCAGTTGCTGTTCAGCATCACATCTCAATGCAGCTTGCAAGCCATAATAGACGTGTGTGTGTCAAGGTTTCTGTGTGTTTTGTAGTGAGCATCTTTGGACGTGGTCCATCTTGTTTGAGCACCCTGAACCAAGAGCCTTCCGGGAGCCTCTTATAGTGCGTCCCAGTTAGGACGCCAGCATAGCTCCCGGTGTTTTTGTGTGTTTGCTCGCACATGTGAATATAGGTCAGCCCTTTGAAAAAGGGAGTATCCGTGATTACGAAAGTATTCAGATTATAGTTATTTATGAAGCAGGTTTACCTTTGTCAAACCATAATCTACCAAGACACTCCTCTGTGTTGTTCCTAACTCACTGATAATCAATTTGATTAGCTTAGTGTTTAGAATCATAAACTTCTACATGTATGTCCATTTCCACACGGGTTGCCTTGGATTAAAAACAATTGAGGCAGACCTGTCTAAAGCTTCTCAGGATTTCAATGTGACTTTGCCCTGGCTCTCCATTCACCCCACTCCTGGTGGCCTAGAAACTGATGGAGCTTAAGTAGCTCTGTAAGAAACATGAAGGGAGTTAGAATAGATTCAAAAAGAGCTGAGCAGAAAAGATGTCTCAACTTTCTTGAAAATTTAACTTAACTTCAATTCTTCATAATCGCTGTTACCTGAAAGGTTTTACCTTAATCCTGTTTCATGCTTTTCTTAAGCCTTTCAGAGTAAACTATATCCATGTATATGATAATTAGGGATGCAATGGCACACTCAAATCTCAATTCGGTTCGGTTCAGAATTTCATAGGGCTCGATTTGATACATTTTCGGTATTTTTTCAAAAAAGGCAGAAAAAAAATTCTTGCGAAATGCATTTATTGGTTTTATATAACAATAATAAAATTAACCTATGTAGGTGATTTGCTATATAAAATAATAAAACTATTAGCTATCAGGAACCAAAAACTTTGGATACTTAACGCTGGCCTAAAAAAACAACATTTTACCTTGCACATTTTTTTTCTTGTAGACCCGATTTTTACAATCGGGTGATGCCGTTTTAAGTGCGTTAACAGATTAGATGTGTCATCTGTGGCATATGCTATCTTCTTGTAACAATAAAATGTCAAGACACAGCATTTGACTTATTTAATTGTCTTTTCCTTTCATCCAAACAAAGCTAAAGTGTTCTTACAGATGAGAGCGTGGGGAGATGGGGGGGGTTCCTCCAGCTCTGGCCGCGCGTCCACATGATACTGTTGACATGCTCACTGTCACCTCCGTTACCCAATATCTGTTGAACCTCCTGCAATGAGGTTTTTGGTCGTGGTCGGAAAACGCAGGGGAGATCACTCCTCCGTTTGGACCCTCAGAGCCTCCAGAACAGGTTAATAAAAGAACCAGTCCCCGTTCTTTTAGACGAAACCCTTACTGTTCCGGCGAACTGAGCAGCACACTCTGAACGTGCGCTCACACACACACTCTTGCGCTCCCACGCTCTGCCCCCCCCTCCTTTCTACCGGCGCGCGAGCGCAGACACCATTGTTCTCGGCGGAAACTCGCATTTAACATTAGTTCCACCTCGGCGCAAAGTTAATACATTTTTGGGGGGGGGGGGTAAATAAACAAAAAAATCAAAACAAACCAAAATGGTACAAAAGTGATCCGAACCGAAATTGCTATACCAAAAAGATTCGGTCCAAGTGCTGTAATTTCCAGACTATAAGCCGCTACTTTTGCCATGCGCTCACAGCCCTGCGGCTTATTCAGTGACGCGGCTAATTTATGGATTTATTTGCCAGCCGCCTTGAGCATTCTTTCTGTCTCGGAGCGGAGGCTAAATGTGTGATCCAGCTTTGAGCAGCAAGCTAATTTTTTTTCAATACACCTATAAGCAGGCAAACAGCATGGACTTGACTTCAGGTCTTAGACACTTCAGTCATGGTTCAACAAAAAGAAACACCCATGTCCAGCCTCATCCCACAATCCTTTGGTGCCATTAGACCCAACGTGCATGTGATCGCCACTACAATATGATGCAGCTTTCAAGTTAGAAGCAATCGTTAAAAGCAATCGTTAAAAGCAATCGTTAAAAGCAGCGTGAAAAAATCCATCATCACCAAAAAAAGCCGGTCTGCAGCGTGACGGAGAGAACAGCGCATGCTCAGGAGTGAATTTACCTCTGTGTCACAGTGACACTAGCCCATCTATTTAGCAGCTCCGTAATATAGAGATGATCTTTTAAACGTGCTTTTAATATTGTTATGGTTATTATGAAGCGCCTGTTCGCTCATCATTTTATTTTTAATCTGTGTGGTCAGTGTTTTTTTGTGGCAAAACGAAGCCGGAAGAACGGTTAGGTGAAGGCTAACGTGCACTAACAACAACATTTATCCTTTAATGAACATAAATCGATGCGGGAAATGCCGCAATCTGCAGCTTGGCTGCATGTAAATATGTGGGAATAACATCCGCCTTTATTTTGTCGGAACACGACTGGAAACACAAATCCACGTGATCGTTCTAATGGTTTCTAAGGACTGAGCGGAAATTTGCTTTGAAAAGCTCACACCGCCCAAATGCCGTTGTGTGAGATGGAGACATGGTTCTCCTGGATTCGGCTGCTCGTTCACATAGAGCTGCGGGACAGATGTCAGTCTGAAAGCTCCCACATGTAACATAGCATCCTCTCCGCCCCTCAAACACAAAATGTATTAAGTCCGATTGCTCTGCACAGACCCGATTCGCTTTCCCATTCTCCCCTCCTACCACCAACTACCACTGCTGCTCCTTGCTCATTCTTAAACACGCACAACAGTGTGGCGACCCAGGGGTTAGCCCCGCCTTAAGCCCCTAAGACTCATGGGAAGTGGGGAATCGCGGGTGTAAATTTCCTCATCATAACTGAGGGATGTAATGTTGATTATATGGTTACTGTTTGTAAATTTATGAATGATACCTCAATTGTCAATAAGTAAAAAAAACAACAACAAAAAAAACCATAACTGAGGAACTCGTGAACAGAAGTCCGGTGCTTGCTGTTTGGCAGATGTGTGTATGTTCAAAGACATGGGCTGTTGCAATGAGACTCCTCCCACAGTGAGAGCAAAATCTGTCTCTAAATTGGGAGTATGGATATGCAGTGTCAGGCTGATCACAACATGTGGCTTGTACAATGATGTGGCTTATGTATGTAAGAAGTAAACTTCTTTTTATTGGGTGGGTGTAGCTTGTAATCAGGTGCACTCTATAACCTGGGAAATAACGGTATGTGTACTGTTGCACCCCTAATGATAATTTATCACCTGTAGCACAATAAAAAAGACTTTTATTATGAAATAAGAGTTATTTTTACCTATGGTTTTAGTATAGTTATATGTGTGCAGCACTTTGGATGTCTGGAAGATGTGAAAGTGCTATATAAATAAAGATTTGATTGATTGATTTTTGCAGCTCATTTTCCTACCCGGAAGTACGAAAATTCAATCTCTGAAGCACTGCCTTTCTCTCCTTGTGGGTTCCACCCTTTTCATGATGTCAACCTAGAGCCCGCCTCGGCAGCGTGTCTGCGTTTTGACTACAAAAACAAACAACATCCAAATTTTTGCAAAGATGAATGAGCATATTATGCAAATAAAATGAAAGCACTTTTGCGGATCACTGCTAGCTTTGCAGAGAAAGCGGGTGTGTCTGTTAGCCTGGGGCCGGTGCTGGCAGAGCAGACTTTTCCTGGAAGGGGCTGTTCCTCACTTATCTACGTCACAATGTGAGAACCCAGTCATTTTTGTGGACAGGGAGGGGCTGGTGCTCGGAGCGCAGGCTTTAGAGGAATACTCAGAGATGCTTGAACAGATCAAGTGCCGCTTTGGGGTTGGTTTTTGTGAGGAATTACTATAATAATACACTCAAGAGCTCAAAAAAGTTGCTTTTGCATGATATAGGCCCTGTGAGAGCTTTACATACCTTCAAAGACATTGTAATAATGACATTATTAAGCTTTCCTACTTTTGGTTTCAAAGCCTCATGTTATATAGAGCTCCCCTCTTTTAATTCGGACTAATTAACTTTACAACAAAGAGCTAATAATAATATAATAATAAATGTTATTTGTATAGCGCTTTAAATGGCACACAAAGACACATTACAACACATGAGCAAAAACAGCTAATAAGAACAGAGCTAATAAAGAAGATTAGCAATCAGTTTATGACATACGTTCTCTCAAATTCTAGTTTAAAAAAGTTGAAGCTCCTTTCACACAATGGAAACCCATCTTAATTTAAGCTGAAAGGGCAGAGAATAATAAAAAAGTGCGGTGTCTTGATTTGGTATGGTTTGCTGTCTGACTGCACTGTAAGGAGTCTCAGGGTGTATTCAGATTAAAAAAGTCAGTTGGTCTGGAGTGAGCTTAATGTGGTCTGGATCAAGTCCTGAACCTTGTTTTTGGGCTGTATTTAGACTGACTTCAAGTTGACTTTCATGTTCTGGACCAAAGTTTGGAAACACAACCATGTGACTTGTTTGGATGTTGTTTGTTTTTGAGGGGAAACCGCATAGCCGACGCCTTTTCAGTGACCTTGCAGCATGCCTCCACTGTACCAAAGTAGCAAATAAAAAGTGTTGTACTAGACGTTGATACTGACGTTCAAAAATGGTCAGCAAAATATAAAGTTTCTTTATTGAACTATCCTGACAAGGATTGCAAAGCACAGTCTTTCTATTATTCTTTATCTGGTTGATTTAAGCTTTGGTCCAGAACAGGAAAGTCCACTTGAAGGCAGTCTGAGTGCAGACAAAACGCAAGATTAAGCTGACTTGGTCAGGACCAACAGACTTTTGCAGTTTGAGTACACCTTTCAATGCGATTACTAAGAATATGTTGGCTATGAAGGTTCAATGATAAGTGTCTTTGACGTGGAGATTGTCGAGATCACTTAGCAAGAATCAGTTTTTAGTATTCTGTGGTAGATTGAATGAATGAGAGTCAGTTGTGCAGCATCCAGGGAGTGTGCGCTGGGGTTGCTGGCAGATGTAGTGTGGTTAGAACTCTGGAGATGGTTCCCGCTGCTGACCAGAGGGGGAGACAGAGCTCAGACAACTGACACTTGGGTCTTTGACTAGCATTTGGAAACCTCTGTATTAGTTCTAAGGATGAACCTGAAAGCCGAAGACAGTATAGACTGTTAGACACAGTCAGTATTCCTTTCAAGTGATATTTTGGAATTTGACTTTTACTCTTTAAGACTTCAAGAGACAAGTTTATTTTTATAGCGCATTTCATATACAAAGACCATTCAAAAGTAGCAATTTGCCAAATCTCATGCTATACTCAAGACAAATTTGCTTTAACAGAGTCGCTCTGCTGGGGTTTAAGTTTGCATACAGAATGGCTTATTTACCATTTTTTATTTGATAACTTGCTAAATGTTTTTGTAATTTCTAAACAGAACTAAAAAATATCCTTATTAACAATGTGAAATAAATTAACCTAGAAATAAGCAAAAAGGCAGTAATTCAAATAAATTGAGGTCTGTGAATCAGGATTACTGTAGACATTTAGAATGAATGGGAAACAGTCTTTGAAACATTTCAGCTAACAGACAGTGTGAGGCTGATATTCACCACAGTTATATGTTCACAAATAAATTAGTTGTAATTTTAATTAAATTATCCAATGGGTACTGCCATTAAGAATTATATCGGATCTAAAATACAATGATATGAAACAAATTAAAGTATGTGGTATCAGGGGATACTTTTTTGCTCTCAGCTAGAATTTTTACTGAGTGATGCTCATGTAAACAATGTTTGAAACTTCTTTACAATAAAATAGTCTTTTTAGTTAAGGTTCAACTTAGTCCAAGTAGATGATAAAAAAATAATGATGTATTTGTTTGTGATTGGGCATATCATTGGGCGTTTTTCTTAATGTGTTCTGGTTCACAGTAACTGGGAAATTACAGTTGTGACTAGCATAATTCCCACAATCCATTGCTTTTCACAATGAATTCTCACATTTCATTGATGTTTATAGTAAAATACTGTAAAGCAGTATGTATGTCAGTTTGTATGCTGACATTGCAGTAAAATACTCCTCAGTTTACAGAAATCTGTTACAGTGTAAAAGAAACTTCTGCTAAATGTAAAAGCTTATTAGTGCAAATGTTTTTTTGTAAATGTTATGATTGTAAATTTGAGAGTTAAAAATGAACACAGATATTAGTCTAAGTTGGTTTTCTTGAACAGTGAAAATTACCTAAAAAGCGTGTGCGTCACTTGTGAAGTGACCATGGTGGCTGGGTATAGGCTCCAGCAACTGAATGACCCCCCAAGCGGAACGATGGATGGATGGATGGATGGATGGATGGATGGATGGATGGATGGATGGATGGATGGATGGATGGATGGATGGATGGATGGATGGGTGGATGGATGGATGGATGGGTGGATGGATGGATGGGTGGATGGATGGATGGATGGATGGATGGATGGATGGATGGATGGATGGATGGATGGATGGATGGATGGATGGGTGGATGGATGGGTGGATGGAATTTGTGCTTCACAATATTGGATCATGCTGGATGTCTAGCAGATGCCTGTCATAAATTTCAGTTTATTCAGGCACTATTGTTGCTTCCTTTCACTGGTTGAATTCAAAACGTGCTCATGCAAGACAGAAAACATGCATGTTGTTGTTTAATGGTGATCTTCATTTCAAGAAAAGCAACCAAAAACCATATGAAGCATAAAAAAGTCAGCTTTGTCTGTTGTTCAGAACGGTCTCAGCCATCATTTATCAACAGATGGACATTGCAACTGACTATGAATGTGTGGTTGTATGGGCAGAGCGTCCTCCTGAGGTTAAGTGCAGCTGAAATGCATTTTTTAGCTCAGAGGCTAGACAGTGCTGCGCCGCTGGAGGAGTTGAAATGTAGCAAGCGTGGCTGAATATATGATTAATTAAGTGGCGCCTGTCGTGCTCTTGTCTGCTTTGATTGAGAGAAACTCGTGATGAAACAAAAGGTGACCCAAAAAAGACAGCAGAAACTCGGAGGCTGGCATCAGACCAGCTTCATTCAATAAATCAGTAGATCAAAAATGCTAATAAGAAATATGTAATTATCGTGGGAACAAAAGCACAAATGCGTGAAGCACATCTCAGCGCTGTACTTCCCTTTTGACCATCCTCAGATCCTTTTTTCTGCATGCTCTCCCCTCTTCCTATGTTGCATCATTTTCTTATTCCTATTACTTATACTTGTTATTACATCATTCCCTTTTATGTTTTACATATATTTGCAATGTCTTGAACCTATTCTGTACATTTTTGGACACAAAATAATCTGCATTAATCTTATTATGCCTCTTTTTACCTCCACACCATATGTCTCTGTCCTCCTGGCTTTGCTTTGTCTCCAATTTCATGACATGTCTTCCACACAGGTGAGATGGAGGAGCTGGAGTCTCTGTGGCTGACTGGGATCTGCCACCATGAGAAGAACGAGGTGATGTCCAGCCAGCTGGACGTGGACAACATGGCTGGTGTCTTCTACATGCTGGGTGCCGCCATGGCGCTCTCCCTCATCACTTTTATCTGTGAACACTGGTTCTACTGGCAGCTGCGCTTCTGCTTCATGGGTGTTTGCTCCGGTCAGCCAGGCTTTGTCTTCACAATCAGCAGAGTAAGTAGAAGACTGTATGAAAAAAAAAAGAACTTGAATCATATAGATGGACCAAAAGCACAATTAAAGACGAAATCAATCTGTTCTGAGTTTACATTTACATACAGCATGAGAAAAGGTGACCTTTGACACATGTTGATAAATAAAAAAAAAACTAGTTTCATTCATTTTATTTAAAAAGGGCCATTAATGACATGCGTTTCAAGACATAATTTAATCCCAGAGCAGAAAAAGGTCAGAAGCTAAAAACTCAATGACTAGGAAATAAAATGTGTCAAAGTGGAAGCTAAAAAATCAGACACCAACTTCAGCCTCATTCAACTTTTAAGGTGCGACTGATTAATAAAAGATTAAAACGCTCACTAAAACTGGGATATTCTAAGTATAATAAACGTGAATCTACTATTTACACAAATTTATTAGCAGAGTCCTCATAACATCAAACAGTCGGTTGCTGAATATTATGCATTATTATGGTCTGTAGGAACAACTGTCAAAATAAATCCAAATTCTTTACAGTGCATTTTTTTAGCAAACTGTGTTCTGCATGTATTCTGATTGACTACCGACCATCTCTATCAATCTCTTCTGTGCATATAATTTGCCACATTAACATAAATCTTCTATCGTGATTAGATCTATGCTCTTATTCTTTAATACTGGACTTACTTGAACCTTCATAGTTTAAAGAGAGAAAGGTGTGAAAATGTTCATGTCTGTCTGAAAAAAGTGAATAAAGTCTGCAGTGAGGGGTTTTACTGTCTTTAAACATTTGTAATCCTACTTTAAAGTAATTTATAGATTCTAACCCCTGTGATAAATGAGGGAATATTATATATTCACCTTAACCAAACAGCAGAGTGAATTAATGTTCTCCTTTCATTCTAAAACTCAGGCTTTTCTTCTGCTCATGAGGCAAACATTTACAAAATACTCAGCTGAAATCAATGATTCACTATACAAAAGAATCAGCCACCCTACTGGCAGGGGTAGATTACCGGATCTCAAGGGACCCAAGTCACCCCAAGGTGTTTGATTTGCATAGGAGTTGTTGTGACATGGCTATGGTGTAATTGACTACATGCCTCTGAAGGTGAGCTGCTGCAGGCTCAATCACATGGCGAATTTACAGCTCGTACTGCATGCTGCTGCGCTCTCTCTCAGTTTGATTTGTTGTTGGTCCTAGAATGCAGAGCTGGAAAAAAAAAACTCTGATTTATGGGTTTGCTCCTGCGTACAGTTCTGATGATTTTGTTTAATGTTAATTTCACATTGTTAAAAGGCGTGCACGAGGGGTTGCACTTGTTGCGAAAATGTCAGTTGACTTTAATTTCACTCGGCCTTGTTTTCAAGGATTGCATCAATATCATTTGAATGGGGAACAGATCAGAGGCCAATTAGGCTTCATGTAACACTCACCGATTGTTCTCGTTTACAAAAATGACGTCTGTTTTTGCGGTGATCTGACAAATTAAATGAACACTGTGTGTCATCAGAAACAGATGGTTCAGTCTGATCAAATATTCAGAACGAAACACTTGGATGGGATATTTTTGTGGACTTGAAGACCCACTCTGATCATCTTTTAATCTATTCTAAAAGCGTTTCCAGTGATCTTTAATTACAATTATGCTATATGCAATTATGCTACAATTATGATTCACAACTTGAATGAAAAAATACTCAGAAATACAATTTTTGGCTTATTTTTTTTAAATAATCTATTTCATCAGAAAACTGCCACAAGAGATATTAAAAACACCAAAAAACAAGATTTTCATCCGACTGGGTCTTGAAGCCACTAGTAGAGCTGGGTTAAAAATAATCTAATTATATATTTATATCAAATTTTGCTTTCTTCATTCTGATTCACGAAATCCTAGGTCATTCATATCTCTTTTCCTGAATTTAAAGATCTTCAGTTGATAAAGAAAAAAAAACTGAACTGTTCATTTTTAGCAAAAGCAACACCAATTTAGTCATGTAATCTTTGTCTGGGTTAGATTACTTGTTATATGGAAACTCATTCTTTTAATCAGGCAACAATGTTTTTTTACCGAAGAGAAGAAAATTTACATTGAATTTGATGATATTAAACCATGAATCAAAAAGTAAGTCATAACTTGAAAATTTCCAAACAAAGCAACTAAAGAACAAGCGCCACTTCTTCTTCCTGAGTCTCACTGTATTTCTTGATGTGATTCTTTGTTAAATTCCAGTCTAGATAAAGCTTATTGTTATTACTGCAATTTAATTCTAGGAGCAATAGAAATGATGCCCTTTAACATAATCGTTGGGTTCATTTGAGACAAGTTCATCTGCCTGGTGTTAAACTGTAAAACTGAAAAAGAGAGTTCAGACTCTTTGTCATCTGATCATGAATAAAATCGGTTTTTTTTTTCATACCTTCAAACTGCACCGGGGGTAAAAATCTAAAGGAGGAAAGGGTCTTGTTCTGAGATTAAGCTAAGTAACAGAATGATTGTCATTGATGTTGTGGGAAGAAAGAAGTGACAGATTTGGTCGAAGGTGGGCTGTAATCAGAACTCGGATGCAGTGATGACAAATTATGCACAGCAGCGGATGACAGAGATGAAGTGGAGATGAGTGGATCAACCCCGAAAGACAGATTTAGGTGGAGAAGACTTCAAATTCATCAAGATTCCCTTGCCATTTTCTTCTCTCATGTTGCCGCTGTTCTTGAGCCTTGTATACTTGATCATTAACAGACTGTGAAATTAAAAAAAGTAATAATATTATCTGTAACAACAGTATGAGGAATGAAGCTTTTGTGTTGCAGTGCAGTGGGCAGAATGCAATTAAAAAGAAAACAAAGAGCTGGAGCCTGGAGATTTGTGAAGACTTGCATCTAAATCGTCGGGATGAGTTGTCAGTAGGATGACACCTCATCCCCGGCCTGACCCGCATCACAAAGGTCACCTGGTCTTAGAATGTTAGCTTGACACGTAGCACCGTCATCTTTCCTTAACAATCTGCAAGTGTTCGGGGGAGATTAAAAATGGAGTAAAAAGCGTGTCGGGAATTGATCCGATCCTTTACGGCCCTCATCTGTCACGCCTGGTTTACTTTCAGCTGAACATCCATTTTTATCTGGATATTGTACCGTACATCACTGAATGCAAATGGAGCGGTTCATCTTTCTGTCACTGTACGGATCAGCTGCTTTCTCCTTGGTGTGGCCGTGTTCTGTGATCGAGATTGTTTTGTGGTCAATGGCACTGAGGGCTCGTGAAACTGAGGTCTTTAATAACTGTCAGAGGAAATTGTACAGCTGAATTCTAATCACATTGATTAAAAGTATTGACCATTCGGTCTAAAGAGGTTTTTTACGGCTCTTTCCCTTTTATCAATCACCCACCATTGAGCCACAGCACTCTCAGTGAGTCCTGATACTATTTGCTCGGTGGCGATTTTTCTCATTTCAGTGACTATATGACTAGTGTCCATAAATTATACAGTGTCATACCTTGTATGTCAGTTCTCTTGCCATACAATGCTGTATATTTACTGTCCTCTCATTTACTAAAAGCACAGCCCAGTCACAGCATAAAGTGATACTTGTTTCCTATTAGCATCAAGCTAATTCACAGGGACCTCTTTTCTGTTTTTACTCATTACTAACCTTCAGTAAATTTTACAGTTCCTATTTTTTTTCTCTCTATTGATATTTAGATAATCCCACTAGAACTATCAACTCTCCTTACACGGTGTCCACACATATAGTGGAGGACATAAATATTTGATCCCTTGCTGATTTTGTAAGTTTGCCCACTTAAAAATAGATCAACAGTGTGTCATCCTAATGGTAGGTTCGTTTGAACAATGAGAGATAAAAAAATGACAAGGAAAAGACACATGTCCACAGAATCGGTTCATCAGACAGACTCCAAACTCTCCAACATGGGAAAAATGAAAGAGCTTTCAGTCGATTTAAGGGAGAAGACTGTAGACCTGCACAAGACTGGAATGGACTACAAAACAATCAGCAAGAAGCTGGAGGTTGAGGTGACAACTACTGGTGCAATGGTGCCAAAATACAAGACCATGACCATCAATCCACTTTATGGTCTGGGGCTCCAAACTACATCTCACCTGGTAGGGTTTCCATGATCATGAGAGCAGTGAGGCCACACAAGAGGAGTTAGTTGATTATCTAAAAGCAGCTGGAACCACTGTCACCAAGAAAACCATTGGGAGTACTTTACACCCCAATAGCTTAACATCTTGCAGGGCTTAAAAAGTCCCAATGCTTGAGAAGGCACGTGTGCAGGCCCGCCAGAAGTTTGCCAGTGAACACCTTCATGATTTAGAGAGTGATTGGGACAGATGAGACCAAAATTGAGCTCTTTGGCATCAACTCCAACCCATCCTGTTTTGAGGAAGAGAAATGCTGCCAATCACCCCAAGAACACCATCCCAGTTGTCAAGCATAGAGGTGGAAACATGCTTTGGGGTGTTTTTCTACACAGAGCTATTTCGCCGTGTGGATGGGAGGATGGGTGGAGTCATGTAATGTCAAATCCTAAGTGAGAACCTCCTTCTCTCCACCAGGAGGCTTGGTTTTCCAACAAGATAATGACCCACAACATACAGTTAAGATACCCAAGTATAGGCTGAAGAGGTCATGGAGTGGCCCAGCCAGTTTCTGGACCTCAATCCTAATGAAAACCTATAGAGAAAACTAAAGCTCAGAGTTACTAAACAACAGGAAACCTGCTCATGAAATACAGGAAACGTTTGACCTGACAAAAGTCGTCTTTCCAGCAAGGGGGTTCGAATACTTATGTCCATCGAATAAATGCAAATTAATGTCTAAAAATTATGTAAAAATGATTTTCTTTGTAACTTTCAATCTCTCGCTGCTCAAAAGAACTCACCATTAGGATGACAAACTGCCAATTTATTTAGTGGGCAAACCTACAGAATCAGCAAATCAAATACTTATGTTTTACCCTGTGACAGAATTAGTGCACTTGCAGGGGACCAAATATTTTATGGTGCTCTGAGAATTGAATCAGTTTTTTGTTTTTTTTGCTTTGGAGAATCTTTGTCTCTGTGTCTTCACGGATATTATAGAAAATGATCCTCCAGTTTGTTCTGTGTGCCATATTTCTGGTAGGTGTACAGACAAGATTTAGAGGTCTTTACCAGCAGGAGGAAATTGTGTTATATTATCCCCCTTTAATCCTTCTCTTTTTTCCCCTTACAGGGCATCTACAGCTGCATCCACGGAGTGCAGATTGAGGAAAAAAGCAGTTCTGCTTTGAACTCCCCATCAGCAACCATGAACAACACCCATTCCAACATTATGCGGCTCTTACGTACTGCCAAGAACATGGCCTCTCTGTCTGGGGTGAACGGATCGCCACACAGCGCTTTGGACTTCATTCGTCGAGAATCCTCAGTTTATGACATCTCTGAGCATCGACGCAGCTTAGCTGGACATTCTGACTGCAAACCTCCGTACTTACCAGAAGACAACATGTTCAGTGACTACATCAGTGAGGTGGAGAGGACATTTGGCAACCTTCACCACAAGGATAGCAATGTTTACCAGGATCACTACCTGCACCACCATGGCTCAACCCTGGGGCTGACTGGCCCTCCACCCAACAGGCCCCACAGTCTTGGAGGCAGTGTGAGTTCCCTGGAGGGGGGCATGTTTGATTGTGATAGCCTCGGGGGAGGGGTGGCCCCCATCTTTGCCACCCAGCCCTGCTCTGCATTGACACACAGAAACATGAGCAAGTTTGACCTGCTGTCCGGACAGACTCCCCCTTCAGGCCAAGGATTCAAAGGAGGACTGCCTGACGTGTACGGGAAGTTCTCCTTCAAGGGCGGTGCTTCAAGTTCCACGTACATCCCAGGACATAGCTACTGTGGAGGGAGGGGAGGGGAAGAAGATGGAAATGTACGCTCGGATGTTTCAGACATTTCCACGCACACAGTAACCTACGGAAACTTGGAGGGTAATGCCAAGAAGCGTAAACAGTACCGAGACAGTCTGAAGAAGAGGCCGGCCTCTGCAAAGTCCAGACGGGAGCTGGACGAGATTGAGTTGGGCTACAGGAGGAAACCCTACCATATCAGTCACCACCACTACCACAGTCAACGCTCTGCCTCCCCACCATTCTTGCCCCCAGAACGAAAGAGAGGAACTGGAGGAGGGGGAAACAATGACGGGAACTCGTATCTTTTCAGAGAAAAGGAGAGCGTCAGGGATTTTTATTTGGATCAGTTTCGTCCCAAAGAGGGTGTCCCTCAGTGGGAGCATGTGGATTTGACTGAGGGCCCTGGGAGTCGAGATGGAGTTGTTGGAACCTGTACCTCACTGGTGCCAGTGGAGGATTTTCTCAAGAGTAAACCCAAAAAGACAGATTCAAAGAGTGGTGGAGGGTCTGGGTTGGCTGGAGGAGAGTGGGAATGCAGAAACTGTCGGGCCAGTGGGGGAGGAGGGGGAAAGCAAATGTCCATCCATGGAGGAGGAAATGGCGGCTATGGCAGTGGAATGGGCTGCGGTTCCTCGGGAGGAGGAAACAGCCGACCAAGCTCTGCAACTTGCATGCGCTGCGAAGGTTGTAAAAAGACAGGAAACCTCTATGATATCAGCGAGGACAACAACCACCTCTTGGAACAGATGGGGGGTGGGGTAGGAGTTGGAGGTATGGTTGGAGGCCCTCAGTCTCAATCTCAGGTCCAGCAGAGAAGGAAGAGTGGAGGACTTGGTAAGCAGTTGAGGCGCCAACATTCGTACGACACATTTGTGGACCTCCAGAAAGAGGAATCTGGTGGGATGGGAAGTTTGATCGGGGGTTTGGGAGGAGGTGGAGGGATGAGTGGACCAGGCATGGTGGGAATGTTGCCCCCACCTAGGAGTGTCAGCTTGAAGGAAAAGGAGCGCTACATGGAGGGTAACAGTCCCTTTGCACACATATTTGAGCGACATGGGGGCTCAGAGAGAGACAGAGACAGAGACCCACTGTTTTATGGAGGTGACAGTCGAAAAGGTCCTGGATCACCATTTGGCCTTTTCAGGGGTGGTGAGGGCCCCCATCGTCGCTCCATTGGAGAAAGAGACATGAGGGACAGAGACAGATCTTTGATGGAAGGAGGAGGTAGGGCAGGATTCTCTCTATCCAAATCCCTTTACCCTGACCGGGTAAACCAAAACCCTTTTATACCCACCTTTGGCGACGATCAGTGTCTGATGCATGGAGCCAAACAATATTACGTGACAAAGCAACAGCAGCAGCAACAAGCTGCCAAAAACAGCCGTAGTGACTTCAGGAGCCAGTTAAGTACAACGACTTATATGCCGGCGCCTGCCTCAGCCGGCGTGATGTCTAATGTGACTCCCCGGTTCCCGAAAGAGCTCAGCCTTGGTGGAATGAACCACCATGGCTCCATGCTGGGGGTTGGTCCCCCACGTCCCTTCAATGGAAGCAATGGCCATGTGTATGAGAAACTCTCCAGCATCGAGTCTGATGTGTAAAAGATGAGGGGGGAGGAGAAGGAGGAGAGCAATACAGGCATCAGATGTTAGGTGTGATTAAGACATTGTACACACATAGAAACCAGAAATGATTAAAAAAAACAGTTCTCAAAAAGGGATACAGCTCTGATGTGGAAGAATGAAAGGTAAGAATGTCAACAAACAGCTGGGTAAAAATATCAGGACATCCTGAGGAGGTGTGGGATGCTTTCTCTTAACTGGCCAAAGCTATTCTGCATCATCATCAAAGAACATTCCCCTCAACCCCATGCATCCCCTAAACCCCAGCTCCATCAATTGTCCCAGCAGTATTTGAGAAGCCACTGTCCTTTGTTGATTTTGTATTGATGCAACATCTCATCTTCGCCACTGGCCTTGTGGTGCGTTGGCAGTCTGAGGGCTCCTGCTGGGTGCTACTGAGGAAGGAATTAACAGTCCATCTGCCCCTGTGTCAAAGCGGAAAGTAGACACTGTCACATTTACCATATCCCCAGCGCCGCCTGGATCTGCTCCCATCCCACTCTTCTTCCTCTAGCCCTTGCTCCTCCTCATCATCCTCCCTAAAGAGCTGTTTGTTACGAGAAATACAATCATGGAGGAAAATGATATTCTTATAGAAAAACAGGGTATAAGAACAACAAAAATGTTGTGAATAACAAAGACGTCAATGCTGTTTATGGTAACTCATGATGATATCACTAAGTTGTTCTTGTTTTCTGTTCTACTAATATGATATTTCATAAATTTCTTGCTATCTCTAGTTGTTTCATCTGCTCCTGGTAGCAGCAGGGTGGTCGTTCTTACTTTGACCAACAAGCCAGAAAGACGGAGTCTTCAACTCCAGTTTTTTTTCCTCTTTCTTTAATATTTTACATCCCTCCTATTTGTGTTTTTGCCCTCTTTGGAAAGCCTGGTTTTCAAGATATTGCAGTTTTTTTGTTGGTCTGAACTTGTGTTACTGTGAATAACAAAGTTTTGTCAGAAGCTGCTGAGTGGATGGACGTGCCTTACAGGTCTCCAGTGGAAATGTCCCCCACGTGTGGCAGCACCAGGACTGACCGGCACACTTTCAGGCTGCTTGTGTTTTCATCACATATGAGCCAAAACCGCAGCAGGCATCGACAGCAGACTGCTGCTGCCGGTTTCAATAAATAATGTAAGGTCTTTTATGCCTTTGTTTAAGAAAACGTTTGGTTTGGGAAGTGTGTTATGAACCTGTTGAATTCAGGATGTCCCAGTGTTCCTGATAGACTGGCGTGTCTCGCTTCACAACAGCCTTTCGGCCACTTCTTTTATTCAGGTTACATAACACTCACCAGACTCTTACTTTTTCAGCCTCTGACTATTGTGTTCTGTGAAAGGCGTTACTTTGAAACGGTCTTAGATGCTCATGCAGAAGGCTTTGTTTGAACATTGTGCATTGATTCATCACAATGTAAACCTGTGAATAAGTCACATCCTTATTCAAAACGAGTTGTGGGTGTAAAGATGGTTTCATTGAGCTGCATCAGTTTCTAACTCATTGTGTCCAGCAGAGCTCACCTCTTAAAGTCCCTTATGGTTGCACCACTGTGGTTGTACTTTGGAGCAGCTGACCTCTTTTCCTTTGTTACTGCAGCTGTTTGACTCTCCATTTTGTGTACTTTTTTTAATGGCTATTTACAACAAAGTTAGTTTCAAAATGCTTCCCAAAATAGCAAGAAAAACAACAAACCAAGAAATAAATATGTAATATAATGCTCCAAATTAGCCAAGCTAGCTACAGTCCAAATGGGTTCAGACCTTTCCAGTAAAATAGTATCAACTCTAATTCATAAAAGTCTATAGTGACCAACAGGTTACATGGAGGCATATTTTCTCCACACTAAAAGATGAAATCTTGTGACCACAGAGAAAAAACTTTTAAAAGCAAGAACAGAAAGAATACTCATTCTGTTTGGCTGACCATCTGCTGCAACCAGATGAGGTCTGAGAAGACCAGGAGGAGATACAAAAAAACAAAAAAAAACTGGAACATCCAAATAAAAGTCAAATGAGAGACGAGTTAGCAACTGCAACAATCATGTACTACTGCACATTCATGGATGGGAAATAAAATCCTCATTACTTTACAGATAGCAGCAAAAGTTTTTGCTATAATTCACTGAAGTGCTTTTTGTGAATGTTCAAGTTAAATGTTGAATGTATAACCATCATATTGTGTAGTGACTGTAATATTTTTGCATTTCTGTATATGTTTTTAATATATATCCTCTTTTAGGGTCAAAACACCTGGCCTCCTTTCCATCAGACGTACAGAAAAGCAGTAAACACAAAATGAATGCAACAAGTACACAGGCATTTAATATTAGATATTAAACAGTTACATGTTGTGAGAAAATAAGAAATGTAACTCTAAAAAGCAAGGACATTTTGTGGGGGGGTTTTTTGGGAGGGGGGTATGTCCCTTTAAACATTTCATGAACAGTTTAAAAGTGAAGTTTCTGCTCTTTCTCTCCTTTTTTTATATTTTCATGGACTTTGTTGATTCAATAAAGAACTTTGTTTTTACATTACTTAATATATGCCGAAAATTTCCCAGTTTAAGCTTCCATTAGCAGCCTAAAACACAGGCTTTAGGCTCTACTGTTCAGCTGACAAACACATATATACATATGGTACAATTCAGCGGGCAGAATTATTTCCTCAACACTGTAAAGACAATTCTGTTCATTTTCAACAACTTTTGCCCTATTTTATACAAAAAAGTAAGTCAGGACAGGTCAAGCAGAGCATTTTTGTTATTCTTCATAAATATGAAGATTATTTTAGTGTAGTTAGCTCAAACAATTTGATTAAACCCATAACAAACTTACTTTGAGAAATTAGCAAACTTGTCTCCAAATGGGAAAAGTTAAAGAGCATCTGGACCATGGTGGAATTACAGGATGTAAAGAAACTCAAGTTTGGCGTTGTACCTCAAACTGAGCCACAAACTATGAATGCAACATGAAAATGAATTGATAAGAAAGCCTAATATGTTTGTGAGAGAGTGAGAGAGCTTCAGAACACAATTTCTTTTCCTGAAACCGTTGCAACCTTGATAGGCTGTCTCAAACGTATTTTAACAGCTCCTAATTTAGTTTCTGTGAGAAAGAGGATACAAGAACGACATTTTGAAGAGCTGCGGAAATGTGAAACAAAGTTGTTAGAAATAAAACCTTAAATGAGAATCTGAAATAAGTGTTTTGATGGAGCTTCCAAGTCTGTTTTATTCCAAATTCCCACAACATTCCTTTTCTACACCTGCAATCTAAATCAGAGTCAAACTTGTCTCTAATTTGCATGATCATTTTATCAAGTCTGACTAGTCTTCAGCTGTTCCTTCCCAGTGGTACACAACCGTTACAGTGCCCTCTGCTGGACACATGTTGCATAACCCTAACAGTACAGTTTGTTGAGTGTTGCATATTTTTATGAAGTAAAACTAAAAATAAAGATGCATCTTATTTACAGGTTTGGTGAGTAGAAAAATGCTTGAAAAAACGGAAACTGAGAAGAAACACTGTCCCGTGAAAACCATGAGGATGAGAATTTGAGCTGTGGAGGCCTCGCTCCTTAAGGAGACGGTTTTTGTCTGATCTTTAGGTGAAGAGGCCTCATTTATTGCACAGAAATTTTTACTTAGTGTACAGTTGACATGCCTTATCATTCCCATTATTCTCTTCTCCAATGCTGTCTGATAATGAGTTGTCATGCTTGAAACAAGGAGATCTCCATCCGGTTTTTGATCTTCGATTAGTTGGAGTCAGAAGGTAAAGGGCTGTGAGATGTTAGCTGGAGGAGGAAATGTGATCGTGGACATCGATGACCCTGATTTTTAGCCTCCATCTCCACACATCTATAATAGCTGTCTCTGTGAAATTGTTAGTGCTGCTTCTTCCCACTAACTCTGCTAGCTGAGTGAAAAAACTCAGCGTTCACGATAAAGCAGGACTGATCGAGTTGGCCTTAAATAAGACTCATCCAGCCTCTCACTATCCCCCATGACTCTCCTAATAAACAGATCGGGATCTCTGGAATTTTTATACGCACACACCTTTGAAAGTTCAGGTCAACCATTATCAGCAAGACAGTGCCGGAAGGAGGCGGAGGTACAGAGGAGAAGAGCGTGGAGCGAGCGTCAATCAGCATCAGTGTGTTCAGTCTCTCCCTTGTAAATATTCTGTTTGAAAAACCATCTCACTCTGTACAGTAAAGAGACAGACAGGATGTAACTTTCACTATGTTTTACAGCTGTTTAAGAAATAAGCAAAACCACAATAAAAACGTGTAAAAACTAGAAAATGCACCAACAAAAATATGCAAAATGTAGTTAACACGCAAATATTACTAGGCATAAGTGATATAATTGAACCTCTTTTTCTTTGAATCTCATGTTAATTCTGATAGTTTACCAATCAGTATACCGATTATGTTAAGAATAATGCTTTTTTCTTCTTTTCACTGTTAAAATTTGAGGATAATTTACTGTAGGTGTAGACGTTTGGTGATTTAAGGGGAAAGGTTTAGTTTTAGCAGTCTTTGTTAAGTTGAATTGTGTTAGAATCTCTCTTTTTAAGGTAAGCTACTCTTAATGCTTTTTGAGATCAATTATCTACACATTTATGTAAAACAATATTACACTTATACAGAGGTATTTGCATATAGAGGCAGTATATTGTGATCCTTTTTTCTTCTTTTTTTCGGCAGCGGTCGCTTTTGCTGCCCGGTTTTTGATCTGGTCTCTTTAACGGTGATTGCACACAGAATTTAGAGCCATCGTCGGCCTGGCCTGTCCTGTTCCCTCTCTGTGTTTGGGAGTGACATCACTGTGGTAAAGGAATTTAGAAAAATATATGTATATAAAAAATGCATTCATGAAACTCACATGTGCATACACTGGATGTTTGCCAGTGTCGATTTTGCTGAGAAATCCAGCACAATAGCACAGAGAAGCCAAGCTGAAATGCATTTGTGCAACCCCTTATTAAAGATAAGCATTTGTGTCTCATCTTATGTGGTTTTGCTCCAAAAGAATCAGCTGGAGTTGCTTTATTTGAATCCATCTATTACTAAACTGTGTTCCTTGACAGCTGAACGCCCTTAAATGTGTTGCTTTCTTGTTTATTTTGCTTAGCCGTGCGTCTCTCCATATGAGGCTGCAAATATTATCTGTAATTTGCTGTGTGCATAGGCAATTTTGTCACCATGCATCCAGAAGTTATTTCCTCTCTCTCATTTTGTGTGCTACTAATTCCAATAAGTCGCTGTAATCTTCTCCTGTGCCCTGAGAGAAGAAACTCTGTTTTTCTCCTCTGCTGCTTTCACGTCCACAGTGGTGATTGAAAAGTGAAAAAATGCACCCTTGTGCACATAAACCCTATTAGGTTTCCATATTTTTCTTACTGGCTGACCGAAATTATTTCCCGTCGTTTGCAATAAATGTCGCCACCAAACTGAAAATGCTCAGATTGGCACGCCGAATGTGCCGATAGATCAGTTCCTGTTTTTAAAGAGCTAAAACCTTCCCTATCAGATGTTCAGCACCTGCAACCAGCACGCAGAGAAAGCAGGGCTTGTCCAGACTCTCCAGCTCCCTTTAGGCCAGACTGGTTCCAGTTTCATCATGCGGGGCAAAACTTTCTGTCACAGCTCCAGAAATTGACTCATTGAGCCAGAACATCCTGATCCTGGAGGGGCTTAAATCTATCACATCAGCTGAGGTTTGTGTTTTTTTTTCTGTCAGGGGAAACTGACGCCCGGGACCAACTACCATCACGCTGCAGGGATGGACATAACAGTGAATCTGACAAGTGAAAACGTGTGAGAAAAAAGCTGGACTTGACTTTAAAACATGGAATTTTTTATGAATGAGTCACTGGTGTGAGTCCTTCTACAAACTGGAAGAACTGAACTGTTTCTTTCCTAGTGTGTCGTTACAAAACCTGTTTACTGATATTATTTATTGATTTACTAGACAATAATGCACAAAAATGTGTTTGTTCATATTCCTTGTTTTCATTCTTCTCAGACCTAATATCAATTAAGTCAAAATCACATAAGGGGTTGCTACTAAATGTATTTCACACATTTATGAAAGAACCGACTGTCACTGAAACAACATAATAACTACGAATAACTGTGGGTGACAAAATTGTACCTTATAAATAGCATCACTTGTATACATAATACTATACAGAAATATTATTCTTGGCCATTCTTTTCTCTTTTTGTGGCCCGTTTTTCTTTTGAAATAATACCAAAACTTTTACACCATACAAACAGAAAACCACACAAAAAAAGTTGTACAGGCTCTGTGTAAATACTGGACACCAGGGAACACTCCCCTTCACCTTTTTTGTATGGAAAACGAACAAAGTAATATCAATAACAAATGGAACCATTTCATGACAAAATGGCAAAAAAGGAAAAAAAAAACACATCATTAAGGTACTTCTACTAAGGATAATATCTACAATTATAAGTGCTGAAATAAGCCAATTCTTTCTCTTTGTACATGATAAACAACTGGAGTGTTGAGTATTATTAATAAAAGACTATAAGTTTCACACCTATGGCATTGAGTCTTTGATTTTTCTTCTTCTTGATTCATGTGGTTTAGCAGCGTCCAACTTTTATGATGTGATGGACAAATAAAGCAAAATAAAGTTACACAACCGTCATAAAACTGGTATTTTCTAGATATAATAATAAACGGGAATTCTTCGTATCTGCAACTTTATTACTGAAGTATGTGAAACAGTCAAGAGTCAGTTGTCGCTTATTAGGCTGAGCGGCTTCTGGTAAGTGGGAACAACCGTCTCCATATTTCAAGGAAGGCTCCTGGTTTTGTCTGTAAATAGCAGCTTTAATATTTTATTTTTTTCAACTTGTGCTGTCCAACAGCTGAGCAGACAGAAATGAGCTTAAGGCCTCTAGTGTTGGACATATTTTACTGCTACAACAGGGATTGTGGATCTTCTGACATAGAAAGGGGGGACCACTGCTCCACAGTAGTGGCCAAACGTTTTAAGTTTGACACAAATATTAGTTTTGACAAAGTTTGCTGCTAAACTGGTTAGATTTTTGTTTCAGTTGTTATATGTTGTCATATGTTTCAAAGACTTTTAGCGATAATTACATGACGTTTCTGCAAAGTCAGTATTTGCTGTGTTGGTCCTTCTTTTTCAGGACCTCTGCAATTCGACTGGGCCTGCTCTCAATCAACTTCTGAGCCAAATCCTGACTGATAGCATCCCATTCTTTCATAATCACTTTTTGGTGTTTGTCAGAATTAGTGGGTTTTTGTTTGTCCACCCGCCTCTTGAGGATTGACCACAAGTTCTCACAGGGATTAAGATCTGGGGGGTTTCCATGCCATAGACCCAAAATGTCAACGTTTTGGTCCCCCAGTCACTTAGTTATCACTTTTGGCTGATGGCGCAGTGCCACATCCTGCTGGAAAATGTATTGTTTGTCACCAAACTTTTGTTGGATTGTTGGAAGAAGTTGCTGTTTTGGTACCGTTCTTTATTCATGGCTGTGTTTTTGGGCAAAATTGTGGGTGAGCCCACTCCTTTGGATGAGAAGCAACCCCCCACATGAATGGTCTCAGGATGCGTTACTGTTGGCCTGACACAGGACTGATGGTGGCGCTCACCTTTTCTTCTCCGGACAAGCCTTTTTCCAGATGCCCCAGAAATCAGAAAGAGGCTTCATGGGAGAATAGGACTTTGCCCCAGTCTTCTGCAGTCCATTCACCATACATTTAGCGGAAGAGCAAGAGTACATTTTTGGAAATAATTAGTTTGCATCTGTGTACTCATCAAAGCTTTTTCTATTTAAAAAAAAAAACTTCCAGGGATGCCCAGCTCCTCTGACGGCAAGTTCTTAATGATCCTGGATGTGAAAACAAACACATATGGCGAAGCGTCTTCTTCCCACCATGCATCACATCCCTGTAGACCTGAGTGTGAGGCTGAGTGCTTCTACTTTGTCTTGTTGTTGAAGTGTTAGGCTGTGTGAGTATTCAAAGTGAAGGTAAAAAGCATTTATGTGGCATTTTTGGTATTTAAAGTGTCCTAAATTTTGTTGGAACCAAGATTAAGCTTTAAATCATTGACGTTTTGTCCTAAGCACTTGAATCTAGTTTCAATTTGTTAGCTTTATTCTGTTTTACTACAGAAATTTCAGCTCAGGTAGTTTGGGTTTTGGAGCCACGAGTGCTTGATTACTGTTTAGCAACAGTAAAAACGTCAAAAGTGTGAGAGACGGATTAAAACTATGTTTTTCCTGAGTGATGAAAAGTTCTGCATCAAACCTGAATCAAACACTCCTGGAATATTTGATGTAGAATCAGTTTTATTATGAGTTTCTATTTAGTCAGTTGTACTGTCAGAGTAAACAGAACAAAGATTTACTGCTTTTACTGCATTTTTGTCAGATTCGGGACTCTAGTAAACGTTAATTGAATAATAAATGAACGCACTGGTTGATAAGAACAGAACAAGCAGCTAGTAGATAAAAGTGAGTGCAGTAAAATGGTAAATTACTATACAATTTCAGAAGCCAGACATTAACACTTTGGTGAAATGTATGGAGGACGCAGAGGGATCTCCTCCTCTGACCTCACCACTCTGCACACCTTCTTCCAATCAGAGGAGTTCCAGCCTCCACGCCACAGAGATGTTGCCCCTGCTGATCCCCTCCACTCTTTCACCTCAGCTGAGTGGTTCGATGGCATAATTTCTTTCTGAAGTCAGTATTGATCTCTGTGGTTTTGTCCACATTCAGGATCAGGAAGTTCTCTCTGCGCCAGACCCCTCATCCGTCCACTTCTCTCTGTAGACTGGTCTGTTATGTCGGCATGACATCTGATGACATCTGACGTCTGTCAGTGAGGAAGTCTAGCACGTGACAGCAGGGCGGTGCTAAACGGCAGGTTTTCCACCAGTTGATGAGGGATAATGGTACTGAACACTGAACTAAAGAGTAGCATCCTGGTGTTTTTCTTTGCCAGATGTGCCAGGTTTTGCTGAAGGACGAATGAAATGGCGCCATCTGTGGAGTGATTTGGAAATGCAACTTGGAGAGGGTCAAAAAAGGGCAGGAGTCTCTAGACCACATGTGTCAAACTCAAGGCCCGGGGGCCAAATGTGGCCCTCCATGTCATTTTATGCCTGCGAGAGCATAAAAGTTTTTACTTTCTTAACATAAAAATAAAAAATTGGTGTGTAATTATTCCTATCTAGTGGGAATCGGACTTGAAATATCAGATTGGGCAACTATACATTACTTGAACACCGTCCATTTAGCCTAACCTGACAGAATCAAATTTAAAAGGATTAATGCTAGAGTAACAAGCAAACATGTGTTTTCTATGCAACTGCAATTGTCACTTTAAAATATTATAATAAATAAATAAATGAGTTATTTAACATTAAGGAGTAGTTACATTTGTTTTTCATTACATTTAGCTACATGTATAAGTTGTATCTGACCCTTTGAGGACAGCCACTATGCTGAAGTGGCCCTTGGTGAAGATGAGTTTGACACCTCTGCTCTAGACCATGAGGGCAGCAGGGCTGAAATCATTTCATAACAGCAGTTTTTGCCACTGCTATAAGAATGAAGGCCCTTTTGCTCAGACCAGAGAGGTAATTTGTGAGATTTGTCTTGGTTCTAAAATAATTCATGTGTTTAGAAATAAAATTACGTTTATAATTACGTTTATTATATGTCCGATTTTGGGTTGACGTTTAAAAAAATGTGGACCTTAGAGACTCCCTGCACCTGTCCGACACCTTTCACCTGAAAACAAGAGAGCTGACAGCTGAAACAGTGGAGCGGACCATAAGTGCCCTTTCAAAAAGGAGTTTGGCCGCCAGATGCAGGCTGTGCCTGAAATCCTGCTTTAACAGCAGAGCAACATTTCAGATGGACTTTTCAAATCATGGGATAGAAAGTAACACTTGTTTTTTAAAAAGTGATGGTGAATGACAGATAGAAAGGAACAATGTAGAAACGATGAGGTTGTCATATTGTATCTTGATTAGAAGTTACCTACTTTAGGCTCCTTTTTTAAAATTTGTACAAACTATTTTCAGATTTACTTCCTCATCGAGCCAAAAAAGAGGAACAGTAAAAACAGTTTTCAGGTTTGTTGCAAATAAAGTTTGGTGCATCTTCATAAAACTAATTTTAAAAATACATATTAAATATATATACAACATTTCTATTCTATTAGTAAATCATTTGAATATAAATTGTCACAAAAGAGGGGTGAGATTTAGTGTCATCGTTCTACAGCACAACCAGCTGGTTAATTAGCTGATTTTCCATGGAGCGTGATTGAATTGACATTTTCTCTGTTGTTCCTTTTACTTCGTCTTCCCTTCACCATCGTTTGACCTTTTTGACGAGCTTTTAAGCCAAATTATGCTAGATTTTTATGGTCGAAGATTGTTAGGCCTTAAAGCTAAGTGAGAAGATTTCTTTTAAAGGAGGCAACGCAGCATTTCTCAGAATTTGTTCCTTAATAGGAAGACTTGATATTGAAATTGTTGCAAAATAAAAAAAATATTTATTGGTCCTTGGCAATACATTTGGCACTATTAGAGAAGCAAAAAGAAGCAGTGTTTTTTTTAACGCTTATTCTTTATTTTTTTTACTGTTTTATTATTCATTAACAAAATGTAGTCACACCTAAACTCAGTGAAATAGAAATGTTAAGAAAAGGAATGAAGACAAAAGAAAAAATGAGCAAAAACTTAAAATATGATAAAAAAATATACATTCATTTTTTTTAAGATTCTGAAGTGTTTAAAAACATGCAAAAACTTTACTTTCTCTCATTTCTGTAGTTTGTGTCATTGCTTCCCCTTCTGTTTCATCTACAGATTTAGTTTTTAGATGAAGGAACGTCATCCATCCTCTCTGGCTCCGCCCCATCACGACTTCCATCTTAGCCAGAGGTTTCAGCTTACATGAATTTTTCAACTTCTCTGCTATGTGCGACTTTTTTTAATTATTGACGGAGATGGCAAAGTTAGGGGAGGATGGTTGAAATATTTTAGGAACATTCATAACTGAGAGTGTGAGGTGGAACCTCCAAAACGGGCACATTTTAACCTCCTCCCATGCTGCTGTAAGTCTTCCAAAACTTTCACAGCTAAAAGTCAATCTCCTGTTTTTTTCTCCCTCAAAACATCAGCCGGATCTTTTCATATGTGTTGTTCTACCCAAATGTTTCAAACATTTCCTTCTTCCAGTTGGACATTGTGAGCTGAAAAGTTTGTTTATTGCACATCAGGCTATTACAAAAGGTAAAAAAAAGGAAATCAAATTTGTAAGTAACAGCAAAGAGTGGGGTGGTTTACAGAGGAAATGTAAAATTACAACCAGCAGATGAGCCACTCAAAGCTTTCTGCATCTTAGTCTTTAGAAACATTGAAACCAACGTCCTTCTCTCACATCTTTTCCCTTTCTTTCACTGCTGGTCTCCTTGATTTCTACTTTTCATGAAGTGCCTGCATAATAACAATTAACAGTTACCTAGCAACACTTTGTCAAAGAGGGACGGGGCAGAAGGATCTGTGTGTACAGTGCTTACATTTGAGTGAAACCACTTTGTTCAGTCTGACACCACATTTGAAAGATTAAGAACAGTAAATTAAACTTCATTCCAGCATTTACTGTAATGCAATGCAGATGCTTTGTCTTGTTAATTTTCTGTTAATGTAAGTAAAACTCTTCTGTGAGATTTAATTTGGCTAAAAGCTGTAATTAACTATAATGACACATTGGGTTCTTCTGCTTGAACATACATCAGAATATGCATCAAGTGCTTCTCCATGACTGATTTAAGTTTTACTTTGACTTTGTTTATTCTTATCATTATTAATTTTTATCATTATTATTGTTACTATTACTGTTACTGTTACTATTACTATTATATTACTATTACTATTATTATTATTTAAAAACTACAATGATGTAAAACAAAAATACACTTTTTCACTCAGATAAACTAAAAAAGGAAAAACCGCTGTAAGTACAGCTATGAACTTTCATTTACATTTAAGAAAACAAAAGTTAAGCTGTAGATTTAGTGATTCAACAACTTGTTTGAATCGAACGGGGGCCTAAGGGCAGGGATGCCAGTATAGCTTAGTCAGTTTGTTAGTTCATTTTTGTATTTTCCTATTGAACTCTTTGTATTCATGATCCTTTTGAGTTCATGTTTTACTTTGAAGCCCATCGAGACGACAGTTGTTGTGATTTTGGGCTATACAAATAAAATTGAATTGAATTTAATTGAATCAAATGAACGTATCATGTCTACAAGGCAATCTTACAGATTATGAGACAAGATAAGTATATCAGTCAACACATCAGAGTCACTCTATCCAACACCTTTTTTTTATTATTTTTTTGCATTTTGGAAATAAATAAATAAAATAAAAAGTAATTTTTTACTCTTTTTTTCAGCAAACAATACAGACAGTACAATATCAAACAACATAAACAACAACAAAAAAGTGCAACAGAAAAAAGAAAGGAAAAAAAATATGGTACTATTAAGTGTTTAAGTAGAGGTTGACTTGTCTATATACCGTTGAAATAATCAATAAATGGTTGCCATGTTTCATAAAAAAGGTTTTCTTGCTGTCTCAATGAAAATGTAATCTTTTCTAAATTTAAGTATTGCATTATGTTTCTTACCAAATGAAGATGTGTTGGGGGAAATTTGCTTTTCCAATGAAGTAGGATTAGACGTCTAGCCAATAGGGTTACATAATTTAAGACATTTATTTGTTTAACATTTAAACAAATTCCAGTAGTTGGCACTCCAAATAATACAGCACTTTTTTGTTCTTTTTTAGGTCAAATATCAGGTGAGAAAGCTCACATGAACTCCTAATGATATCTTGTCTCTCTAAAAATGATGGTCCGATGGTGAGTACATCTGGTTTAGAAGAAGAAAAACAATAATAATTTGAGAATGAGCAAAAGACGAAAAAGATATCAGAGCTTGTTTTAGTCAGCACTGCCTCTAAACCACAGTGTGATTTTTCCAGAAAGTTTAGTCCTCTGGCGTGGTCCTTCAGGGAAATAAAGGCAGAGGAGCCAAGGTGAGAGAGTTCTTTCTTTATTTCAAGAACCCGAGCACTACAATTGCTCCACGCAGGGCACATCAGCACATGACGCCCTCCAACTCTCTCTTTTCATTTCCTGTCACGCTCCCTTTTGAATGATAAGCCCCTCCTATTGGGCGTTGCTCTTCATTACCTCCCAGGAAACATCACAGGAAACAGTCTTACATTCTCTAGCAAGACATATGTAACCCTTGTGTTATCTTAGATGACCCCACCCTTACATTGACGTTTTCTCCCTACCATGACAAAGGTGGATGAAGGTGGAAAGATATCATGTAATCCATGGACACCAGTGAAGATCACAAATCATTGAAAAAAAAGGTTCAACGCACTGTCTAGTGGGTCTAGATGACCCCACTCCCAATGTTAAAGTCCCTAGGATAGCACAAGGGTTAAGCATAAATAAATGAACAGTATGGGCACCACCATCAGCTGACTGTCACATCCTCTCTCAAGAGTTCAGTGTGAAAAAAAAACCCTGATTGTAAACTTTTTTCCATCCGCAGTCAGATTTTTTTAATGGCTTTTTAACATCATATTCAAGTGTTTTATTGTGCTCCAGATGAATGGAGTTTGTACTTTAAGATACTTTTAGATTTGCTTTAGGTTTGCATGCTTAAAGTCCCACTCTGATCATTTTTTGTCTGTTGTAAAAGCGCACACAGTGGTCTTTTTAATTGTGATTATGCAGTTTTTTGCTAAAGTCAAAAAACCTGTCACGTGTTCACCAGAAATTCACCCTTTTATGGGAAGACCGAAATAATCCATCAGAAAACTGCAGCTTATTCAGAGCTCTGCTGCTCGGGTTCTCAGAAAGACCAAAAAAGTAGACCACATCAGTCTAGTTTTGAGGTTTTCACATTGGCTGCCTGTCTGCCAGGGGATAGATTTTAAAGTTCTGCTGCTGGATTATAAAGCTTTGAATGGTTCAGCCCCAAAATATATGATTGACCTCCTGACCCAGTATGTACCAGCCAAACCTTTCCTGTCATCTGGATTCAGTCGGTTGTAAGTTTTTAGAGGCCAAAGCAAACATGGAACAGCGACATTCAGCTTCTATGCTCCGCAGCTCTGGGGCAGAAAGCCTTAGATCAGCTGAAACAGTTTATTTAAATCCAGTTTACAGACTCACCTGCTCTCAGCTGCATTTGATTCATTGTTATTCAAAAGTTTACATCCGCAGTGTTACTTTAAGCTCACTTTAAAGTATTTTTCACCTGTTTTACATTTTTATTATCAATTAGTACCCCTTTAACATGTATTTAATTGTTTAATTTCGTGTTTTATGGTAGGCACTTTAAATTGTCTCCGTACAGGAAATGGTAAGGAAGTTTTTCTGTTCCATCAGATTCTGAATTTTTTCAAACACTTGAATTTTCTGTCTGAATTTGGCAAACTGCCTTGCCTTTCCTCTGAGATGTGGGCGGTATTCTACTTCAAATCATCTATCACCTATCATCTGTAAACCTTAATCTAGATTTCTCTAAGTATTTTTCAAAATATCTCCAATAGATCATCCATGAAAACAATAGCATTTATAAAAATAGTATGATCATTTCACTTGATTACAAAATTTTGGGTAGTGAATTACAGAATTCACTTTTACTCCACTTTTTAGGTTATTTTATGTTATTAGACTTCAAATTAAGCCATGGAGCAGTTTCTTACTCTGTGATTTTAAATAATCAACATAAAAGCATAAAAAAATTTACCACTGAAAACTGAATGTTTTTTTTTTAAAGAAGAAGCTCCCGCCGCTTTATCCAGGTTTCAGGCTTAACAAAAGGTTTCTGGAACAAAAGCCATATTTGGCTGCATGACACTGATTTTACATGTTTTTGAAAGATTTGATGTCAAAGGAGCACTTTAGTTTGTGCATCATTTATTGTCTGGCCACGTGTCAGAAGTGATGTTAAACTGTGAAATTGTGTATTTTTACTTATTGGCACAATTTAAAATTTACTATTAGAAAAATGAGAAGGCACAGAGGCAATGTGGCTCGACTACAATAGTTTGCAAATACTGAAAATACTGTCATCAGTTCATCCAAACCTTTCAAATGATTCCTGCTCCACGCCTTAAACTTCTTTCAATACCAGAAGTAATGAATGACTACTGTTCCTTTGCACATACCGCGATAACAAAGAGTGCGTGTGCTGCTGACGTGACGAGGGCCTTTGATCAAAATAAAGATAACCCCCAGCGGCTCACAAATCGGAACTGTGCATCGCAGAAAGCAGCGTGGAGATAAAGAGAGGCGCAGATGGAGTGATGGAGCATCAAAAAGTGACAGATCGCTGTGATAGTAAAAGACAGAAGGTGAAAAGGAGGCGCTGATGAGAAATGGTTTAAAGAGGAGGATTGAGAGGGAGGTTGCCTCGGCAACTGCAACCAATTTTCCCTGTCTATAACAATCACTTAAACACACATTTTTCTCTTTCTCCATTCTGATTCTCTCTGCTGTTTTTCGTCATTCATTTTCATGTTATATTGGGATGTTCCATTTGTTCTCACTTTGGGAAGCTAAAGATGATCACACACATTTTTTTTTTTGTTAGCAGGATGCATCAGGAACTGAGCTTTCAATCCTGTGACTCCAGCAGAGCTTCAACCTCACACTGATTCCACCTCAGTCTTCCTGACCTGCTATGCATGTGTGCATGCGTGTGTGGCACATGACAGCTGCCTCAGGGTGGTGGAGATTCAGTGTCTAAGGTCAGAGCCTCACACAATGCATGTGTTGAAGCTTGCACAGAGGTGTGTGTGTCCACACAATGCAACACAATCCTATGTTGTATGTGAGTTCACGTCATCTTCAGAAAAATGACACATGCTTAACATCGCAGAGAACGACGCTGTGCTCGCAGTAAACATCTTTATCTCTGCACATGCATCCAGGCTCTATACGTGAGACAGAGCCATAGATCACTCAGAGGGAGAAAGACTGCAGACCCCCAAGGAGGACTGGAGTCATCAAGTGCAGAGGCCCATCATGAGTCACAAGGACAGTGCAGAGATGATGAGGCCTCCATCAAATTTAATGTGCAGGAGTGAGTATTAGAAGACAAGATAGGAGGAGATGCTGAGAGAGAAGAGACCAGGAATCTAAGGAGACCCTCAAGACAAACTGGTTTAATTGAAGCAATCACTCTCCTCCACTTCAAATTATTTAATATCACTGATTTGAATTATGATCTCCGTGTGTCCCTGAGACACACAGCTCTGTGATTCAGCTCTCCCACTCAGCTCTCGCCATCCAGCATGATCCACCTCTAAAAACCCTTGTGCCGACTTGTTACCTGGCACTCCAGCTTTGCACGCTTTCAAATTCTCTGCTTGAGATGCTGATGCCGAGCCAGCCTCCCCCCCACCATTCCCCCTCTTTCACACTCTCCCATCCTCCCTCCATCCCTCCCGGTATCCGTAGTGATTGCAGGCACGGTTCGGGAGTTGCTAGGCAACGAGGAGAGTGTAGCAGCAGGTCTCAGTGTGAGAGAGTGATGGGAGAAAGTGGCAAGGAACTTTGGGAGAGAGCGCCCCCTTCTGTTTACTGCTGGTCACCGGTTCACAGTTTGCCTTGGATAATTTAAAAGCTCTAAAACACCTTTCGTCTTTGAAAAACGAAGAGGTAAGTTTCCGTGCCTCTCTGATTACATGAGATATCTGACATTAGTGGTTGTTTGCTGCATACCATTTATTCATTGAATCATTAAAAATGATGCAAATCTCTCCTCTCTGAGGAGGATGTTCATTTGCATCACCAGATTGATCAGGATTTAAAGACTTCCTGTTGCATGTGTATTTCAGCTAAGCTACATCATTCTCTTTGATCTGAGAGAGTTTTAGTGAGTCTGTGAGAGGCCTGCTGCAACTATGACAGCAGTCAGGGTTCAACGTCCCATTTCTCTGTCCTCAGACTCACATCAGTCATTTATTATCAAAGCTGCACTTATCATACTGGCAGAACACCTCCTGTCCTCCAGACTCTAATTGTGATGTTGTGAGACCCTCTGGAAGAAGACAGATTAAAGACTGGAAAATTACACCAAAGTGTAGCTGAAGAAGCGCTCACTTCAAAGCCGCTGATGGACTGGGACTTTCAAACCAAATAATTTAAGGGTTATGTTTCATCTTATTAAGCTCTTTCAGAAGCCCACTTCTGGGAAGGAGATGATGGCCGCTTGTTTTTTGTGTGACTCTGACTCCATGTGGTCATTGATGAAAATGCTCATTGAAATATTGTGTGCTGTGATCAGCACATTTTAGGATACCTTTCTATTTTCCACTAAAATTTAATCCATCATTTGAAAACATTGAAAGAATAAATGGTTTATAGTATAAACAGATGATCCAAAAAGTAGTACCTCTAAGCACAGAACTATAAGGGTGCCTCATTGTTTAATCAAATGGTTTTAAACCGTTTTTTTTATTGCAACTGTGAAAGTATTGCAATATTGGTATTGCAATTGTGGCCAGTCCTCTAATCACACTGAAATTCCAGCATACATTTTCAAGCCGTTCATGTCACAGATGATTGAGAAACCTCTGTGTTCTTCACATTATAATTACAGATAATGAAACAAGAAACAACATTTTCTAGAGACAAAACAAAAAAACTCAACAATTTGACAAGACAAGGACAACAAAACAGAACAGTGAAGTGCCAAAGTAGTTTGTTCTTTTTTATTAAAATATGTTGTGCACATTTTTCCGTTTCCTTTTGTTTTTCTTTTTATGTTTTGCCAGGATTGCAACATGCTTTCATCCGGCCCCGTTATTTATTGTTTGTGTTGCTTTACAAAAAAAGTTAGGAAAAAAAACTTTCTTTTAAACACATTTTTAATGCGTTGTTATTGTTTGCAACATGTATAAAAATAAGCAGATGCCTGTATTTTGCCCCAAAAGTATGAAGTTGTCAAAATAAGCCCTAAAATCAATAAGAATGCATCTGGACTTGCAAATCTTCTGATGGCCACTGGAGGTTGGCTGCATAAGAGTAAATCCTAATTAAATTTCATACAAGAATATCAAATTTTGCAGCAAAACACACATAATTGTTGTCAAAAACATTTTTTTTCTGAAGTTAGACTTTAACTTATTGACATTACTTGTGCATTAGAGCTTTCTCTAATAGTTTCTCTAATAGTCCACTAAGAGCTTTCCCCAGTTTTTTTTCCGCTGTCCTTAATATACTAGTAGTGGCCATAAAAACTCATTACAACTTAAAAAAGATCTTTTGGACAGTGTTCCAACCTTGACCCCAACCATCAACACTAATGCACAAGAGCTGGCAGGGCCCTAATGCACAAGTACTCCACTGACAACAACGTGTTCCAGTTTTTAGACCTTTAAATGCTTTTTTATAACACATTACCAACTTAGCATTTAAGCTGATAATAAAACCTAGTTATTCGTATTTTAAGATAGTAAGGCCTTGTGCTGCTGTCAACAGAAAGTTGAAGATGTGGTTCTGATTAGGGAGAATAGGGTGAGAGTATGTCAAACACAGTGATTTAAAAATTAGATTTAAACAGCATGGCAAATGCAGCTGTAATGGTACCCTAAAAACACATTACTATTAAAAAAAACTGTGATTTTAACATGCTCTTGATATTTTTTTCTGATGATGGAGGACAAATATAAAGACAAATAAGTTTAAATTTTGCATTTCTGAGTATTTCTTTAATCATTGTGAGTCAGGAGCAGATGAAAAAATGCCGTTTGAAAAACCTTGTAGTTGTGACTTAGAAACTCCAATCAACAGACCATAAGCTTCCTTCTCCACTCTATTCTCATGCATCCACTCATAGACAAATGGATTCATGAACGTCTTTGTTTTCCTCGTCTGAGCTGGCATCTGGCTTTAAACTGTATGACTGGATAGATCTGATATTCCTCGCAATTTTTGTTGCACCGGGGCAGTTAGGTTGTAGTTGTGAGGGGCTGTAAGCTAGCGGTAGAGCATGTAAACACATGGATGATGGGAAATGAGGGTGTGCCTTCTCCCTGCCAACAGTCCCACCCACAACTCAGAGGTGAATTTCTAATCGATTCCTGCTAATCTGCAGAAACTATGTCCTTTAATTTTTGGCTAAAAACAAAATGATCAAAATTAAAAGACCACCGGGAATGCTTTGAAAATAGATCAAATGATGATCGGAGTGGGACTTTAACCGCAGCTTTAGCACCTTAGGTTTTGTTTTTCAGTGTATTTTTGTTCACATATGTGGCAGCGGACCTTAGGTAGTTAGATTCCTAAAGGTAAATCATTATACATTTTTGGATGATACAGTCAGTACAGAAGACTTGTGAATATTATGAACTTAATTTGTTAATTTCCATCTGACTTGCTTCAGTAAAACGATGCACAAAGTGTAGCATATCAAATCATTATATAGTAGATAACAATAGACAATTTGAGACACATCCCATAAAAAGTTACAAATTTGACTTATTTTGTGATTCTGATGCTCTTTTGTTTTTAAAACGTTCATATAGATTTTCATTCATCCATCCATCTTCAGAACCTGCTGAATCCCTTTCGGAGTCACATGGTTACTGGAGCCTATCCCAGCTACTGTTAGAGAAAGGCAGGGTACACCCTGAAAAGGTTGCCAGTCTGTTGCAGGTCGATATATCTTCAAAAATTTGAATATTCTAAAGCAATTTCATTATTTAAGCAATTTGTAAAGAAGAAAAAAATTAGACGGATGTAGAAAAAGTTCAAAATAGTTATTTTTAAAACGCTTACAACATTTGCCGGGCCTCTAAATGGGCTGTAAATCAGAATCTGTCAGCCACAAAACCATGGGGAAGACTGCAGCCTTAGTAACACGAGGGCTTAAAAAGGTTGGCTGGGCATACTAGCACATGAGAAGGAGCTGGAGATCAAACCACCACCCTTCCTATTGGAAAGGCACCCATTCATCTGTGCGAGTCAGCCAGCCCCAAGTTAGTACACTGAACACTGCAGGAGTCAATCAGCAGGAGCATCACGTAGCAAACACACATCTGCGTTTGCAGTTTTAAAGATAAACAGTGATTAGAATTTTTTTTAACCATTGTTTTGAATGGAATTAATGCAACACAGACAACAAAGCAGTGATACGTTGTATTCTGTATAAAAGATGCAATATTGATTTGGTTTCAAATTGGGAGTTTCTTCTGCAGCCGTGTTCTTTCAGTCTCCTCTGTGGAAGATGTGGTGACCTTGTCCATGATGGAAAGAGTCTGACTGTTTCCCAGCAGGCGTCCCTGTTGATTGGACAGGCCTGGCTGCCTGACTTACTGGCTCAGAGTATCATTCCCCTTTATCTCGCCTCTCAGCTTTTTTCACTTCTTCTGGCATTGGAAGTACACAGGTGACGAACGACCAGCCATTCGACCAAAAGAGAAGAAACAAAAGAGCAGTAGAGGTTAGATTAAATCGTTTTTGAAAATTAGAAGGTAAAACAAATCAAATGAAGATACGCAGCTTAAAAATTATCCAGTTCAAGCTCTGTGATGCAGTTGCTATGGCAACTATGATGGAACTAGACGTGTATCTGCAAAGGAATGAAATGTATTGACCTGTTGGTTGGGAAAAAAGATGGTATTTCTGTGATTGGCCGGTTAAATGAGTGGATGCATTCTGGTATTTGTGAATTACAGACTGGACTTCAGTGGTTGTGAGTCTGCCTTTGCCCGTGTGTGCCTTTTGTGTGCCTCTGGTTTGGTGCGGAAGTGCATATGTGAGTGAGACTGCATGTGTGACACCCTGCAGTATATTAAAAGTGGACGGAGGGCATAGGGCACATCATTACTGTGACGAGAGTGTGTGAGCGGGTCGGCGCTGCATTCACCGGGCCCTGTGTGAGTACAGATAAGAAGAGCCAGAGACAACACAATAAATTTAATGGGAGCAGCATTTTGTTTTCTAGCACCTCCCTTGTTATCCTGACAGTAATGACGTTCTAAGAGTGCTGAGTGAGACATCAGTCAACAGAGCGCTGGCTATCATTTTTAACTTCTGCAAAGCAATTTGGCTCCTTTAGGTTTGCATTTAACCTTTATGAGAATGATGCTACCAACGTTTATTTCACATTTTTTTCACACTGATGTCTTGCTTTGTTCATAGAAGACCTAGTTTTTTTTATTCTTTTCACATTGACACCCGTTCCACAATGCATATGGGATGTAATGATTAATCAACCCAATCAATGAATTCATATTTCTACAATCCAACTAGATTGATCTACCTGAGGCAAGTTATCAATCCAATCGACCTATACCATTATAAAATTGTTTCAAAGTAAAACAAATCGATTATATCAATATTGTAAATTGGTATTTGGATTGAGTTTGTTTTACGATAACGTAGAATCGATCAAGTGACATCACAGTCAATGTGTGGAAACACTGAATTTTGCAAACCTGATCATACAATTAAAACAACAGTAGGCTTTGTGAAACTAAAATGTGAATGGATTTGCCATTAATTCGGATTTACTTGTTGGTACACAAATTTAATTTATACTTCATCAATGGCAAGAAATGCAAGGAACCTGGAAAACGTTACCTGCAATGTTTGGTATCTGGGTATTTATCTCTGAGTCACAGTGGTGAAATATTTTGGCCAAAGATGTCCTGGATGGTTGCATGAATGAATGGTTACACCCCTACCATGAATGCATCCTGATGGCTTCATGAGTCTATTTTGCCTTCATTTGGCATAAAATTCTAACAAAAGAGGCCATGGCTGCAAAAGGCATTTGCACTTTTTGGAAAATCTCAGATTTTATGGAAGAAAAACAAGAAAATCAATTATCAAGCAAAAGCTTGATGGTGGGAGGGGCGGTGGAGCGATGTGATGGAGTGAGATGAGGGAGGGGGTGCAGGAATATGAGTGTGTGCATTTTCAAGGCGGTCTTTCTGCTGCGAGGAGGGAGGAAAAAAAACTGTAGTCTGACAGGAAAAAGAATAGCCGCTGATCGAAGCATGGAATGGCTGTTTTAGCGGCTGGGGACGGAGGCTGCATGCCCAGAGATGTGCGGGATTTGCGTGGTTAAGGTGGAATCACCTCAGCGGCGCGCGTGAAAGACGGGAACAAGAGGAGCGGGGAGGGGGCGGGGGTGCGTGGACCTCGCTTGGACCCACAGGCGCCCCGATTGTGCTCCGCTCCCATCATTTTTGGAGGTGAGGACAAAAGAAAGGAGCAAGAAGAAGAAAGTGGGGAAAATCGGAAGAAAGGCCCGGGATTGTGGGTGTCGTGACGGGGCCCCCCGGATTCTCGCCGCCGCTGGTCGGGGTCGTCTGGACTCCGAAGGCTGAGGCGGGAGCGGCGGAGCGGTCGACTCGAGCCTGGGGTTTCCTGCCACAGCTGCGGGATTGTCACAGAACAGCCTTTCAGTCTTCGTGGGGCCTCGTATTGCTGCGTTTTCAGGTATGCATCCAGGGAGAGTTAGCTAGCCTGTCTCTGGCTGACTTTCCTCTGCCTGGCGAATGTTTATACGAGGAAAATAATGTCAGTCTGCGTGACGGCAGTTTTTAACGCCACTCGTTTGATAGAATACGTTATTTGGGCTAGCTAACCCATTTGAGTGGGTTTCTGGAGGGGTCACATCTGCACCTAATCACCTCTCTTTTAGCAGCTAAACGCTGCTCGGCTGCCTCCACAGCTAGAACTATTATAGCAGCTCACAATGTTAATAAATATGACCAGTCTGGTGGAAATGCTAACGAGGGGGTTCTAGCCTAGCTTGTGTTGCTAGTAGCTGGAATATTTAATTTGCAGTGTCTGAGGTATTTGAGCTAAAGCTAGCCCGAGAACAGGCAGCCTTCCAGGGCTAATTGTGATGCGTATACCTCGCTGTTTTTGGCTAATGTGTAGTAGCGACGGCTGCAGTTGTGTTGATGTGACACAGAAATAAAACTAAACCAGCGTCCGATCATCATTCACACTCATTACGGCTCCAGCAGAGATTATTGGGGTTCTGACAGACCCGTTTTTGGGATCGCCGCATTCTTCTCCGTGAGCCTGCTCCTCCCCAGTGAGATGTTGTGATTAATTCGTCCACACAGGGGCTAATAAGTGACTGCATGTTCATCTACATTGCACACACATCACTCTAAGATTTACTGGACTTGCATGTGGGATTTCTTGATCAGCTGTTATTGTCTTTATCGGCTTGTTTTCCCTGCATGTTATCACTTGTCATTAGGTGGCCTTTGTAAGTTTATAACCTAATTGTTGCAGACAAAGGAGGTTGTATCTCTACTGGCTGTTAAACATACCATAAAGGTTGTTTGCATCCATTTAAGCTCTATTAAAAACAAATTATTATCATGTTCGCGTTTGGTTAAGCTTTGGGGTCAATGGTATCTCCACCAGGTTGTTTGTTTACAAGGAAATCTTTTTTTCTTTTTCTTTTTTAGCCACCTTGTTGCCATAACGGTTTCCTACTTTTCTCTTGAACAAAGCTGCTTCTCATGAACTGGAGGAAGCAGCTGAAGCTTGTAATGTTACAGCCACAGTCTGCGTAAAAGCTGCATTTAGAGAGCGTATTAGAATCGGAACCATAAAGACAGTGAAGCATTAGAAAGGCTTTTTAATTAAGCCGCTTGAATGAGCTGCATGAAGTATTGTTTACATTACTCTTGTTGTGGAGAACTATCTAGGTTTCATTTGGACTTAAGTGATTATATTGTATTTGATCGCAAAAGAATGACCCTAATAAGGAATGTTTGACTCACTCTGTTGTAAGATTATCCAAATGTAAATATAACGGAGCTTTCTTTGCCGTGAACTTTATTTGAAAAGTGCTTTCTGTTTCTAACCCTTTTGTTGTTTTGTCTTTTGTTTTTACAGAACTGTGAAGAGCTCTGATCAGCTGCTCATGGAAAGAAAACTTCCATGCTTGGATGGACTGAAAAAGATGGAAGCTGATGGAACCTGAGGTGGACTGAATGGATTACAGTTGTTCTGTTCAGGTTTTCCATGGATTTATTTAAGCTGAAATGACGATATAAAGGAAAAGGAGAAAAAAAAAAGCGAAAGCATGCTGAAGATACCACCACCACGAAAACTCTGAAGTCAGAGGGGGAAAAGGAGTAAAACTACGTACGGACCAAACACTTTTCTCAACCCTGCATGAATCTGGAGAAACATTTCAAGAGCTGACGAAGGCATCCATGGAGTTTTTACCTCTTGGAGTGTTTAGAAAGGATCTGCAATCAAAACTCAGTTTTGTTTCTGGAGCTTTTGTCTCACGCTGGTGTGAGTCAAATCCAGGGAATCTTTCAAATGTAGACAAACTGAAGGGTTGGGTAGCGTAGCAAAGCAGTGTACTTTTTTAAAGATTTAGATGATCAAACTTTAATTCAACCCAGTTTTATTCTTAAATAGCATCTTTGGGTTGAGGTTTCACAGTGCGGTGGATCCATGTAAAGACATTTCAAGTTTAGTGATGTGGATCATGATAACGCCTTCTCACTTCTTTGGATTCACATTGTTGAAATCTGCGTTAAGTCTCTGAAAACATTTTTGAAGATCAAGTTTGAATGCAAGCAGAAGAAGGAAATTTATGAGTGTTCAACCTCATCCTCTACACGTTTTGCTCCAAAAACGACAACATTTATGTTCCTTTGCTTCAGTGGATTTCAAAAGATTTTGTTGTTTTACTGCCTGGCTGTAAACTTTTTTTTTTTTTTTTTTTTTTTAATCTTGACAGCCATAAACTTTCCAGATTTTGATTTGAGTCATTCCCACCATCATACGGACACTGACAGTTTTTTTAACCAATACTTGGACAGATAATGCAGAATTTTTCGAACAGTCCGGCTCCTCCTACCCTCCCCCCCGGGTTTAGTGGGAGAGGTGTGGGTGGACCTTCATATCCCCCTCAGCCGACTGAGCCCCAGATCTCCCCAAGGATGACAGATGATTATGTGGGGATGCAACAGCAAAGCATGCACAGAGGCCTTCCCCACCCAGGTCAGGCCAGCCACATGCTTAGCTACAGCGCCAGAAGCAGAGGAGTTCTGGAGCCAACTCCAACACAGGGTAACATTCACAGCGGCGGCGGCAGCAACAACCCCTACAGGAAGGACGCTATGGATTATTATTTTTCAATGGGTGGAAAGGACAGACACAGACGGGGAGGGATGAGTTATGCCGGAGGTTTTGGGTATCCCGCTATTGATGGACATATATCCCACCAGTACCGGCATCCTGGACCCAGTTCTGCCCCGTCTTCTGGCCTGATGTCGCCTTATCCAGTAGACTATGCTTCAAGTGTTGGATCGTGTGGAGGTGCAGGAGCCTTCTCTCCTTCCCATCAGTACAGTATGAATCAGAGCCCTTCGATGCAGCCAGTGCCGGGAGCTCAGATGCAACACCGCCAGCACGGGCAGAATTTTACTGCTGTCCACCATGGACAGCAACATCGAAGCTATCCACACTCCGGGCACAGGATGACCCCACAGTACCCACAGTACTCTCCACAGGGTGGAGCCTCCACAGGGTCATCAGGAATGTATAGCCCTCCTCTTCAGCGATATCTGGATGGAGCTGCCAACACTGGCTTTGATCCCAAAGTCAACAGTTCTCCCAGTGTCAACTCGAGCTTAAACTCTGTGTCAAGTTCAGTTGCTGCTAACAATGTGGGACTAACGGAGACTGTTCCACAGAGTTACCACACTGCAAACTATCCAGGATATTCCCCACAGTCACTTCACAAGCAAGCCACGCTACAGCACCGCAACTCACAGCACAGTTTAGGTCCAGCTTATGACACCTCTCTCAAAATGCAGCACCAGGGTCCATCTCCAAGCTCTGCTTATGTGAAGCATCATCAAGCCTCTAGTACTAGTATAACTCAACCAACATCTCAAGACATAGCAAAATCCCCAATGAATCCCAGCGCACAGCAAACCCAGATCAACCAAAACTTTAGCCCAATCTCCAACCCCTCTCCAGCTGCCTCTGCATTGCATTCACCAAGCTGTAGCTCCTCTCCGTCCCCATTGATGGGGATTCCAGATGCACACGCAAACCCCCCAGGTCTTGGTTCTTCGCATCCTCCTTCGTCAAACCCCCGTAGCAGCCATAGTCAAGGTAGATTACTGCAGACCATGCCTCAGTTGAGCCCCACACCCAACTCAAATAGCAGCATCAGTAGTTCTGGTAGTAGTGGCAGCCATAAAGCTGTCAGTGTGACTTCTGTCGGAGGGAGCAGTCTTCCTCCAACTGGTCGCAGCAAAATGAGTCGAGGTGTGGGGATCGCATCCCGTGAGGAGTATTCGGCTTCTGCGCTTGATAAAATGCAAGATGCTGGTCTGAATAGTCTCAATGCCTTGAGCTCACAAGTAGCTAATATACCAAACACTGTTCAGCACATGCTCCTCACCAACACAGTACTCTCGCAAAAGAAGAAAGATATGGGACAGATGCAGCCGGGCCCACATACTGTTCCTCAGTCCCTACCAAGGAGTCGAAATGAAAGTATTGCCTCGAGTGCTAGCACAGTCAAAGATGGAAGCGTAGCCGGGACCTCTGATGGCGCCACCCTTGATGTTGGTGTTGATGAAGACTTTTCCTTAGCATCAGGTGGAGCCTCTTCAGGGACCAAGATGGAGCGAGAAGAGCAGCTTTCTGAAGGAGAACATCAGAGAGTGAGGCAGATGAGTGGTGCGAGCAGTGGTTCAGAGACTAATTGCTATAGTCAAACACAGACTGGGGAGCCATTAAATATTAAATCCTCTGATATACCACCAAGAGAAACATCTGCGACAGAAACAGAATTAAATCAAGCTAACGTTCCATCCCCATCATCTCCATCTTTTAGGTGTCAGACGTCAGAAAATGCTCCAACTCAGCAATTATCATCAGCAGGTTCCTCTTCTACAGCCTTTACTGTCTCCAGTATTCCTCCTTCTCAGTCCAACTGTGTCTCACAAAGCGGTATGACATATAATGACAACAGTGGTGGGGAGATAAAAACTGAAAATGAAACTGCTGTTGAGAAAACCCAGAAGGTCAGCAGCCAAATGCAGCAAGATGCAGAAGTCAATATTCAAAGTGACCAGGACAAAGAAAATAGATTGCACTTCGCATCCAATTCACATAGTAATAAGAAGAAGGACAAATGCACATCCGAGGAGCAACAAAAAACAAGCGGCGTCGGTGTGATCGTCTCGGCTCGTTCTGAAGGAAGTCATGCTGAAAAGAGGAAGCATCACCAAGACAACTGTGTGGAGGAGAAACAGCCACACTCAAGGGAGTCAAGCAGTCATAACGGGGAGGAAGGTGTAGACCTGAGTCTTTATTCCTCCCACCACCCAAAATCAAACTCTGGGAGATCTCAAAACCCTCCCCAGTCTGCCCCACATAAATATTCATACCCAGAGTCCACATATGGCTCAGATTTGTCCATGAAGAGCAGAGTGAGGCCTGGACCTGCGGGTGGAATGGAACCAAACCCCAGATACTTGGGGTACCAACAGTCGCAGATTGCTTATGGTCCCATGCATCCGAAAGAATCCGGGTCTGTAGCCGAAGCTTTGGTGAAGAGGGGCCAAGATGCCGGACCTAAAGGTCAGGAAGAAAATTCCCAGATGCAGCCATTCCAAAGTCTTTTGCAAGAAGTTCTTCAGGGTTACAATTTAGATAGACGCTATGGTAGACCAGAACAGGCCTTTCCTGCCCATCATCAAACGCAGCAGCAGTTTTCGAGCAGGCACCAGTTTGGCATGACTGAGGGCACAAGAATGCAAAGTGGATTATCTGAGGGTTCGGCTTATTCTGCCCACATGGACTGCTCAGGAAAGCCCCCAAACCAGAGGCATGGAAATGAGGCCATAGATCTCCAATCTTCGGTCAAAACAGAAGTGTCTAATGCTAAGGTTCCTCAAAATATAGAAAAAACAGAGGCAGGTGTCTCCTACAGTCATTTATTACAAGAGTCCCAGCACACTCCTCCCAAACATATAAACTTAGCCGACTATTCTCTGCCTCATAAAAAAGTATTATCTAATTTTCCCACTACCTCTTCTGCTGTGCAGGAGCTCCTTTTGCAAGAGCCAGAGCCGATAACTGGCTCCGTTGGTCAAAGTGAGGCTCAGAAATCATCAGGCTCCACATTAGCCCCATCAGAGAGGCGCTCTGTCATATGTGATGTGTCGCCAAAGAGACGCAGCACACCAGAGAGGGACAGGGAGGGTGGAAGGGAAAAAAGTCAGAGCGGAGCCTCTGTGATTCAACAGCAATTTTCCTCTCCAGCAGCAGCCAATGATCTGAGTAAAAAGGATCCTAAAGAGAAGCAAGTTGGGAAAATAGAAGCAGCGTCAAAAGAGGCTGGAATGGAGGCTGTAAACGTACAAGCTAAGCATCATTCTAGCAGTGAAGTTAGTGAAACTGACGTGGAGTATCCGTCCAAATCCGCCCATTCATCGGCTGAGATGGCTGCTGACCCCTTCGGGCGAAGCAGCGTGGATATGAATCCTATGGCCTCTCACTCTGTAAGCACCAATCCTTTGTCTTCACCATCAAGACATCAGTCATATCTTCACGGTGTTGATCTGTCAACTAGCAGCAGCAGGACTTTTCCTGGATTCCGATATGGAGATACAAGAGAAGGCAGTATGAGGTCACGTAACAATCCGCATTTTCCCTCTCACCATCCATACCAGCATTTACCCCCTCAGCCTCAAGCCACAAACAAGCTTCACATGTATCCACACCCCCGTGGCCTTCCTAATCACCCGCATGAAATGAGTGACTGGGTCAAAGCCATGAACAGACCTTCTAAGGAGATGATGATCATGCAGCCTGGCTCTTCTCCTGGAAGACATAAAGCCTCTCAGTCAGAGCAAAGACAGCAAGGAACCGACATGCCCAGTGAGCAACTTGCAGGCAACGCGTCGCTCCATCATCAAAGCGGCTACTATGATATGAAAATGTGGGATTCAGCTCACAGCGGAGGAGACTGCGTTCGAATGATGGAAGGGGACTCGTACTACAGAATGCAACCCTCCCCTTCACTTCCACCTCCATCCTCTGCTCCCAGAAGTTCACACGGCCCCGTCCCTCCAAAAATTCCTCATAGCCAAAACGCTGCTGAACCTGAGGTCTCCAAGAGCGGCCCAGAGGAGGCCAAACATCCCTTCCAGCCTCCTTTTTCAAGCTCCACTAAGCTTCGAGCCGATACAAACTCCACTCACCCGCCCTCACAGCTACAGCGTCACACTAAAGCTGGTGTTTCAGGAGACACAAACCCACTAATGCTAAGGAGGAGGGTTCGCTCTTTTATCTCTCCAATTCCTGCCAAAAGACAACTCCAGGATTCTTCTCAGCAGAGAGTAACTACAAACTTAAACCACTCTCCTACTGTTAAACCAGAACCCAGCCATCACCAAGAAGATGACCCATCCAGCTCAGATATGTCATGTCCCAGGCTCTCTTCCCCTCTGGCAGGAGAGACCACCTTTTCACAACCTCTGTCTCCATCAAGTGGTCACACAAAGGCTATCCCTTCCAGAAAAGGAAGAGGGTTGAAGCTGGAGGCAATAGTGCAGAAGATCACCCCAAATATTAAAAAGCCAGTAGGGCATACAGATGATGAGTCCAACCATTACCCGGGCTTTCAATCAGAAATAGCCGCATTCAGTGACCCACAGGAGCCAGACTTGGGACATTTCTCCAGGGCTGCCGGAGGGGAAGATAGTTACATGGAGGAAAGTCACTCGCTAAATGAAATGATTCCTTTTCGAGGTGTTGATGACACTTTAGCTCCACCTGCCTACACCTGTGAACCCCATCAGACACCTCAAGTCGTCAAACAAGATTTTGATTTTGGATTGGGAGCCGCTGTTGCTTCAGCGTCTGGTGACAAGGAAGACTTTGCTCTGCTCGGACCTTTACCCCCTCCTCCCCCGCTTCCTCGCCCAGTCCAGGGTTCTCCCCCTCCGTCTTCATCCGCCCTGTCCGATATTCAGCATTTCACCAACACTTATCAGCAGCTGGAGACACGAAGAGGGGAGCAGTCTGCTGCTAACCTTCTTCGGCAGAAACTTCAAGAAACTGGCATGGGATTTGACGATTACCCTGGCAGTGACTACTACGGGACCACCCCTCCCCACCAAGGACACATGCTGAACAGACAACATCAGATGTCTCAAAGATCCAGTCTGTCGCCGCAAGACTCCAAGCCTCTGGAGAATCTTGTGCCTAAAGGCTATTTCCCTTCTGGTAAGAAAAAGGGCCGGCCCGTGGGGAGCGTGAATAAACAAAAACGGGCTCAGAACCAAGTTCAAACACAGGCCCAGGCTCCAGTCCAGATGCAGAACACCACTCCGAGTGCTCCTCAAGCTCCACCCGTGTCCACTCCAGCTGCTCCCACACTCTCAGCAGCAGCACAGCCTGCCAGCAGCAGCGCCACCCCCACAGCACCCGCTCTGCCAGAGAGCGAAAGCACTCCACCGCCAGACCCACCCGTCCTAACCCAGGTGGTGAAAGCAGATGTGGAGAGCGAGGACACGCTGCCAGAAGGCGAGGTGAAAGCTGCACGCCGCAGACGCAGAGGAGTGAAAGACGAGCCCTCGGAAGCGAGAGGGCGCCAGAGGAGGAGAAGAAGAGTGGCTGTCCCTCCGACACCATCGGTGGCCAAAGATGACCCTGATGAAGCTGTGGGGGGTGGAGGAATCCAAGTTTTCCTGGATCCTAACAGAAGAGGCCCGTTTATCCCACACATACACGTGGAGAAAAAAGTGCCAGAGATCGGGGCAGTGTGTACCATTGTTAATGCAGAGGAGGACAAAATGAAAGGGGAGCGCAGTGCAGGCGGAGGGAAAGCCAGCGGGAGTGGAATAGATTCCCTCCTAACCTCAGCGCTTTCCTCCCAGGTATCCAGGCGAGACAGAGAAACGGAGAAAAGAGACACAGACGAGGTGGAAACCACGCTTCAAACAGGCAAAGCCCTTCCCTCCTCTGGTTATGTCGTTTCAGGCCCGGTGATAACAGAGAGTAACCACTCGGGCCGCCTGCTCTGCTGCCTGTGTCAAAAATGGGCAAATTATAAACACCTGGGAGATCTCTATGGGCCGTACTATCCAGCTGAATATGCTGCAAAGCTGCCTAAGAACCAGCCCCAGATCAGACAGGGTCAGGCCAGCACAGGCAGAACTGGACCAAATTCAGACACAAGCTCCAATGCTTCCAGCACAAACCAAGACACAAAACCACACAGTGTTGATGCCAACAGCCTAGATTTAAACCTGACTCCTGCTGTAAGTACGGCCTCCCCGGCTGGAACAGAGGAGTTGATGTTCATGGCCAGCAAGCTTTTTAACGCCACTTCATCTTCCTCCTCGTCCTCCTCCTCTTCCACCATAAAAACATCTGTGACCTGGGATGCGAATGTGGATAGCCGACCCATCCCTGAGCTCAAAAGAGAGCCAGATATTGAAAGTGAGCCGCAGCAGTCACAGAAACAGCCGACAGATGAAGCTCAGCAGCGCGCTCAACACAGAAAGCTGACCTCCCATCCCCGCTTCAAAAGAAGACACAAGTCCCGGGAAGATTCCCCCAGGATGGTGCCCTCCAACAGCAAGGCATCCCTACCCTTTCAGCCCCCTCCACCCGCCTTGGACTCCCTGGGACCCTTGGCACAACTTGCACAGCTGCCCCAGATGCCCCTGGATCCAGAGGAGCTATGGGTACACGAAGGGTGTATAGTGTGGACCAGTGGAGTGTACCTCGTCAATGGCCGACTGTACGGCCTCCAGGAGGCACTAGATGGCGCCAGAGAGACAGTAAGTGTGGCCTTTTGCATCCTTTGAGCCATTTGTGTGTCTTGTGAAGTTTGTGAGCTTCTGGTTGAGCTCTTGAGTTTTTTTTCTGTCCCAACCTTGAAGTATTTTTTCATGTGCCCCTTGCACTCAGAGCTGCTCGTACTGTGAGATGCTCGGCTCGACTTTGGGCTGCTACAGCAAAGGCTGCACACTACGCTATCACTACCTTTGTGCCATTGAAGCAGGTGGGTAGATGTGAAGAGTGCAGTGGCTCTGACCCAAGATCAAACTGATTTAAATTATTTCAAATATTCTCTAACAAGTTGGCATGCTTCCTTTTCTCCAGATTGTGCTCTGAATGAGGATAACTTCTCTTTGAGGTGTCCGAAGCACAAGGTAAAAAAGGAGAGGTTGGTTTTCATTTATGTAGTTCTTTGATGATCCTCATTTTTCTTTGTATGAAGTTTCACGCCATCACATTAATGCTATTTGTCTTAAATCAGTTTATCCAAAGCCTCCGGCCAGCCAAGGCTGTGGAGCAGTCAGAGAGAGGCTGAGGAAACCGGAGAGAAAGAAGATATACTTGAACCTGGGATCTGTGAGTTTGAGCTCTTCTTGATGCTTTTGTGTCATTGTGTGCTCAGCTATCTCCAAACCAAATCCATCTTTATTTATAAAGCACCTTGCAACAGACAAAATAAAAGCACAAAAGATAAAATATCGACAAAGAAATACATATATATATTTTATAAAACTTTATTAGTCCCTCAAAGGGAAATTATCTTGTTATAGCTCTATTACATAAATCGAGAATAAATAACAAATATACACTTAAAAAATGAATACAACCAATACTTATTGTCTAAAGTCTAGCTGACAGGAAGAAAGATCTGTGAAAGCGCTCCATCCTGCAGCGAGCTCCTCAGTGCAGCCATGATGCAGAGGATGATGATGAAGATGAGTGTCCATGATAGGTTCCAGTTTCAGCAGCATCATCTTCTGACCCACCACAGCCTCAGACTTTAGGGGACATCTCAGAAACGGATGAGACGATGGAGAGGCTGCCAGATCTTCTGACGGGCTTTCATAGCGTGGCAATTAACGAATACAGCATAACGTAAAGAAATGTGACTAAATTCAGAAAAGCCTTTTAAAGCTGAATAACCCGTTGGGTTCTATTTGAAGTCACTCAGCTCTTGTCTGAAAAGCAAACAGGTTAGTTGACAATTTTGACTTAAAGACATTTGAAAGCATTACTTATTCTTTTGGTTTCATTATTTTGAAGCTGTTCAAAATAAATGATAATTTCATGAGTTACTGTCATTCAAATTTAGCTAAAAAACAGAACAAAAACACTTAGCTGGGTTACTTCTTGTATTTTAATTTAAAAAGAAGAAAAATAGGATATTTGGAAGACTTAAAATAATTTCTGACAGGTTCAAGTTATAGCCAACGCATAATAGTAAATAAAGTATACTTGTATAACACTTTTCTACCTTTCAGAAAGACTCAAAGCACTTAACAGCCACAGTAACAGTTACACCATCATAGCGACTCTAAAAGTCTAAATAGTAGACTTATATTTGAAGTACCGTAATTTCCGGACTACAAGCCGCTACTTTTTTCCTGCGCTTACAGCCCTGCGGCTTATTAAGTGACGCGGCTAATTTATGGATTTAATTGGCGGCCGCCATGAACGTATATTCGTACTCGGTGAATTGTATTATATCTGTCATCCGACACCAAGCACAAGTCATTTGTTTTTTAACACGCCTTCAAGCAGCCAAACAGCATGTAGGTCACTTAAGGTCTTAGACACTTCAGTCATGGTTCAACAAAAAGAAACACGCATGCCCGGCCGCATCCTAGAATCCTTTGGTGCCATTAGACCCAACGTGCACGTGATCGCTGCTACAATATGATGAAGCTTTCAAGTTAAAAGCAATCGTTAAAAGCAGCGTGAAAAATCCCCCATCAGTAAATAGAAATGCCGGTCAGCTGCGTGAGGGAGAGAACAGCGCATGCTCAGAAGTGTATTTACCTCTGAGTCATAGTGACTCGGCTGGCTGCACGTAAATATGTGGGAATAACATCAGCCTTTATTTTGTCGGGACACGACTGGAAACACAAATCCATGTGGTCGTTTTTACGGTTTCTGACTGAGCGGAATTTTGCATTGAAAAGCTCACAGCCGCCGTGTGAGCTTTTCGGATAGGAAGGGGAGACAAGGAGCCCGCTTGGCGAGCGCGGAGCAACAAGTGTTTGTTGTGAAAGGAAGCTTCTGACGAACGCGCCGCGCTGAGGCGCGCGCTATTTTACTGGTGTTTTTTTTTAACCAGTCCCGTTAGTACCATAATGCTGCCGCGACACAAGTGGAAGGAGACCGGTTCCTTTTCACCCCTCCATGCACTGCTGCTCCTTGCTCATTCTTAAACACGTACAACAGTGAGGTGAGCCGGGCGTTGGCCCCGCCTTTAGCCCCTAAGACTCATGGGAAATGGGGGATCGCGGATGTAAATTTCCTTATCATAACTGAGGGATGTAATGTTGATTATATGGTTACTGTTAGTAATTTTATGTATGATTCCTAGTTTGTCAATAAGTAAAAAAAAAAAAAAAAAAATCAAATAAAAAAACCCATAACTGAGGACCTTGTGAACAGAATAGAGGTCCATCCTGTTTCAAATGTGGGTGTACCTGGATACATGAGCTTGAGTCAAGGCAGTACCCGCCCACAGTGTGGTTATGAGACATGCTCACTCTGGGAGTCAAGATGTGCCTTGACAAGGCAGCGGCTTGTATTCTGATGCGGCTTGTGTATGTACAAAAACAATTAAGCACGTGAAAATAGGTGGGTGCGGCTTGTAATCGGGTGCGCTTTGTAACCCGGAATTTACGGTATCTGTTAGTTAATAGTTATTTTCTTCTTTTTCTGTTTATGAAACCCTTTTTTTCTGGAGAAGCCAGTCATCCAGTCATGTTGAACAGCCATTCACTTCAGTTTTCTCAGTAACAGAAGCAACATCTTAACATGTAAAACTGCATGTTTGTTTTTTTTTGTTGGGTTTTGATGTGTAAAGTTTCACAACTGTCCTCCTTTCTAAATCCTGGCTGGTGTTCAGGATTCTGTTTATGCAGCACTCACTGATGTGATCCCGATGTCCTCACATCTGTTGTTCCATCACATTTAAACCAGCCTGTCACCATAGAAACACGCTCCTTCCCATCTTATTTTGGTTTGTCATTGCAGGATTTACAATCCTTATGAAAGGTGTTTCAGCTTCTATGAAGCAGGGAGCTCTGGGGGAATTTCCATTGTAATAAAGTTTGATTTGTCAGATACTTTTGTGCTTCATTTACAAAAATATGTCTTAGATTTTTTCTGAAAATGCTTCCTGATAGACTCGTATTCATGTTGTGTTCTTAAGAAGCAGAAATGCTTGGCTCCTCCTGCCTTTGATCCGTGAGTCCAAGGTTTGAAGTGGAAACAGTTCTTCCTCATAAAGATAGGTTTACCGTAGAACACGGCTCATATGAGGTCCTAACACTGGAAAGGCTGACAGGAAGATCCTACTGGTAATTCTGGTGCAGAAGCCGTGATGTGGATCCTTCACCAAAACTGACTGGTCATATGCCAGAAAGCACGCCTCCCTACATTATCCAAACAAATTTTTCCTGAATTTCTGTTTTTGATTTTGTGTTTTTTAAGGTTAGGTGTTTATCTGCCTTACATCACTGCTGATGAACAAACAGGAAGTTGGTTGTGTGTCTGAAACCCCCCCCACATGGTCAGTTACACCAACTTCTCTTAGTGTCAGAATTTCTTTCTTGGATGTAACATTTTTCTTTCTAGCTGATCTATCTTAAGTGTTGTGAAACTTAAAACCATAACCCACTCAAATTAGCAGCCTGGCACTCGTATCCACTTACTTTCTCTTCCTCTCTCTTTTTCTTCTATTTCACCCCCCCCCTCCCCTTTTCCCCCCACACTTTTCCCTTCTTACCTCTGTAAAAATGAGAAAAAATATATACATCTACATCAAGCTCCCAGGCCTCTGGTAGAGGACCCGAGCTTGGGTTAATTAAAAAAATAAGGAGGAAAACAAAAACAAAAGTTTTTATTTTTATAAATATACACCTTAGCTATCAGAAGATATATAACCCTATTGTAATAGTAAAACCTGTCCAACACAAAGGGCCTTCAGCTCTGATGATCTGTTTGCACATTTGTTGGACAGAACAAGTTAGAAAAAGAAAAACACCTCCACCCTCCTGTCAATTTCCTATGGAAAACAGTCTAATGTGCAGATCTTACTGTGCATCCCCAGAATAGATGGTACATTTTGTCTACCACATTAAAATAAATAACTAGATACATTTGTTTAACGGCGCAATGTGTTCTGCGTCCTGATTGGTCGTAGGCTGTGTCAATCAATCTCCGTGTTGGGTCTCCTGTACAGAATTACATTCACATAAATCTTCAATCGTGATTAGGTCTTTGTTTTTATTTTATAATACTGGACTTATTTTTCTGAGGAGGTTTGAAATTTGAGAGTTTAAAGCAGAGAGAAAAGTGTGAAAATGTTAACTTTTTGTCTGAGAAATGGTTATGAAGTGTGTAGTGAGGAGTTCTACAGCCTTAAAACATCTGTCATTGTATATCATAGATTTCACCTATCGCAGGATATTTTTGGAACATAACGTTTTCAAAGTGTTAAGGATGGTACTATGTAAATGTTGCCTGGAGTTACCCATCTGCTGCTCAGTACAGAGAAAAATAAGCAGCTTCCTCTTCATCAACACAGAGAGATCTTTGGGTTTTTGTTTTGCCTTCATACTATTGTTATGCTTGAGTGTGTATTTGCTTTGCAGCATCAACGCCTGAAGCTTGCTATCAAAAAGCTGCAGGTAACGGTTTCAATCAGGCCCAGTGCTCATTTAAACATGGGAATTTCCTTTTATTCTGTCTATAAATTGTTCAGCAGAAAGGTTTCTTTGCATTTGTGTACATAGAAATGCAGTTAGATTCTCAGGCTTCAATGAACCGACTTTGGTTTTTGAAATGAAACCAACTTTTTTCCTCTTCTAGGTTACATTGGACAATGAGAGTCTGGAAAGCGGGACGATGCTGGACTGGCATTTTGCAGGAGATCAACTAAAGGGAATGTACAATTTCTTTACCAGAATCAGCATTATTTACATTCAAGACAATGGAGAACAGATTTTTTTTTTACATTGATCTTTTAAAAAAAAGAACAAAAACACAGAGGAACAAGAAAGAGACTTTGATCAAAGTGGGATGAAATGAGACATCAAGACCAACAAAGGAATTAAAGGAACTTTTATACCAAGAACAAAAGAAACAGACCTTCTCTCTAGGCTTATTTTCATTTCTCAGATGCCCTTTAGAGTTTTTGCCTCTTGTTTAACATCATCTACAATATCGTTTCTCTTTTTTTCGTTTGCTTTGAATAAGTGAACTAGGAGAAAGTTGGGTGTCCAGTTATTACTTTAGTCCTTATTATCATTTTGTATCCTCGCTAGTATTTACTCATATCAAAGGAAACGGATGTATCTCGCATTGTATTTAGTCAAAGGTTTTGTTTTGCATTCCTAGAGAAGGAGAAGTGATGATGTCTGGAATGTCAGGGTCAAGTTTACCACAAAGACATTATTGCCTTGGAGAACGGACATCTGTTGCCTTTAAAAAAAATCCTGTATGAGTGAACGAGGAGCGTGTGAGGAAAAAAAAAAAAACATCTCTGAGTCTTTGATTCCGTTTTGGTCCTTTTGAAAAGTGTTCTTATTTTTCATCGCTGGGGGTTTTTACGGTACAGATAGTAATCATGAAAAATTAGATGAAGAGTCTTATTTTTCAAAACAAAATGTTACAACAGATGGGGAGACACTTCGCAGCAGGAAAAGGCAAAACCGTGGACGAGTGTTTGCCACCTTTATGAAGAGGACAGAAAAAAGATGGAGGACATTGAAAAACGTTGTTCTAGGTGAAACTTTGTATGTGACTTTCTTTTGACTAACACACCTGAGGCGTGGATGCATCATCATCACACCTGTGACTGGGCCAGCTTTCCTGGCCAGAGTGAACTGAGCCAAACCAAGGACTTTTGAACAGTTTGGACGTTTGGTCACACAGACGCTGAATCCATTCAAACCAAGCATTGCCATCTGATTTCAAAGTGAGTCATACATGGTGTCGTCTTTCTCATTTTTTATTGTTATTCTTGTACAAAAGAAAAAAGAAAAAAAAAGGTCAAAGGAAACAGTTACATTATCAAAAACATGCTGTATAACAAACCTGTCAATATGTATATGAATTATGAATACACTTAAAAATGCTTCAATTACCCTCTTATTTATTCTGGAACATTTGAATTTCTCTTGTTAAACCAACTTTTTTGGGGGGAAAAAACACATTATAAGATGTGATAAGTCACCATATTGACTTTTTTCTGTCATGAGTGAGAAAAAAACCAAAAAGCTTCATTAGCACGCCCACATTTGACAAGTCAACTCATTCTTCTCCCAGATCCTGTGGACCTTGTTTCAGGAGGTTCATAGTGTTAATCCCTTCATGGCTTGATTTTTTTTTGCCCGTTTTATGAAAAATATTCTGTTGGTTTTGTTTTTTGTTTGTTTTTTTCTGTTTAAGGTGATGCTAAATTAAGTGGAGTCCTGGATTAGAGGGTGTGTTGCAAATTAACAACGTACAACATCATGGGGTTAACACAAAGGTAGGCTTTGCTGACAACTTCTTCAATATTTAATACAAATTCAAAATTTACCTTTATCGGATTTGATTTACTTTTGTGAACAGTTTGATCCAGTTAAGATGATTATTTTCTTCTGATTTAAATTCCCAAACATTTTGGCCTAGATACTGTATCTGTATGCTGACATCATTCATAGAATGATAAATGAATTACGTTTCATCAACAAGATTCTGAAGATTAAATATTATAGATGGATAGATGGACACTATTCTGCTACAGATCCATGAAGGTTTAAAGAGCTCTTCCGTTGTCACAGATTGAACACCTTTTACTGTTTTTACAAGTGTTTGTGTTCCAGCGATTTAATGATATCAGGCATCAATGTTTGACAGGAACCTCTGTTCGTTTTGACCAGTGAAGGTCTTCCATTCCACAAGATGTTAATATGAACACAACACTGTTCAGCTGGGAAAAAGTTATTCCCAATCCACTAAAACAATGTTGGTCATTGCCCATTTCATGAAGCCCCACAAAGCCCAGGAAACCCCCATAAAGCTCCTTGAAACTCCACAAAGCTCCACGAAGCTCCAGGGAAAAACTACAATGTTCCGATAAGCTCCTAAAATCTTCAGGTAGCTCCAGTACAATTTTAGAATAATGCAAATTTGGACTGAGGGCTTTAAAACACCAAAGCCCACCAAAGCCCTTTACCTTCACCTGCTCAGAGTTGAAGAGATCTTTTTATTTCAATAGCTACGTTTCAGGTGTTTACCAAAAAACATTTATAGTATATTTTGTACTGCTTTGGATTACAGTCATGGGGATATTTTTCTGGAGTTTCCCCTATTTCTTTGCTGTTGTTTTTTTTAATGCGTTGCCATAACAACACACATCTGATCCACACAAGGTTGCATGGAAGGCTGTTTTATAAGTGGATATGAATGTTGAAAAGGCCTGAAACCTACAACTATGTAGAAAAGCTCCGGCAAAAACGCAATTACGATAGAAGAATCCAATACAAAGATAAGACATGAAAGCAGCAAGGTGAGTCGGTGATAAAAAAAAAATAGGGAGTATCTGCGCCTGTTACCAACAGATGGCCTCATCTAGGTGACTCACCAAAAAGCAGATATACCAAACACGTAAAGTTATCTTTCAGTTAGGATCTGTTATTTCTTTTGCAAATAGTACACATTCCATCCTCAGCTATCATCAACGATGCATGCGATTTTTGTTGCCAAGATAGAGTTACAACACTACAATCCAGGCAACATTTCAAGATTTCTGCCACTCCTCTCCCTGTAATTTCCACAGCCTTCCTGCAGTTAGTCAGCTGCTCCAAAACAGCAAATCCAGAGGTCTTGGAAGATCTGTGAAGATGCTTTTTTTGAATTTATGGGTGTATCCAGACTGGACACATTTGGTTTGCTTAAAGCAAACCAGAGCTCGTTACCCCCGATAATCTGGAACAAATTTTGAGTCTGAATACACCCAAGCAGACCCTGGTCCGGGACCTGGAACCACTCACCGACCCATCTTTGGAGATGGTCCCAATCAGTTTGCTCTAAGATTTCTGAGTTTCAATACAATCCATCCTCTGAGCGAAACAACTGAACCAAAACGGCCAACTTAGCCAGTGATTACGTGATCTAAACACAGTCAGAATGTAGCAACAAATGAGCTTTAAACAAACGTAAAGCAACTATTGTCGTGGTTTCAAAGAGGAAGAAGGGTCCGACTCCTGACTTGTTATGTTTATTTTAAAACCGCTGAAAACGCTTCTTACATGCTGTTCTGTGTCTCGTTACGCGGCACATGCAGCTGTGAAATCATCCTAAAAGCTACCTTGTAGTTCCTAAGCGGAATTCTCTCAAAACAATGCAATAACACCACAACAATCAGACACAGCAAGTCATTGAAATTTGATTGGATGAATGCAGGCTCATCAAAACAACCTTTAATCCTTGTGCTATCCTAGGCACTTTGACATTGGGAGTTGGGTCATCTAGACCCACTAGACAGTGCGCTGAACCTTTTTTCTTCAATGATTTGTGATCTTCACTGGTGTCCATGGATTACATGAAATCTTTCCACCTTCATCCACCTTTGTCATGGTAGGGAGAACACTTCAATGGTCATCTGGACCACATAGGATAGCACAAGGGTTAACGCGGTATAAATTACTTTTAACTGTTTTCCTGACGATCTATACGTCATAAAGACTTATCAGCGTGCCTTAGAGGTCTCCTTGCCAGTAACCACGCTGCAGCGAGACTCCACCGGACCAAAGCAGCAGTAAAATGTGTTGTGCCTGACGTTGATACAGGCGTTTCAAACAATCAGCAAAATATAAAGTTTAAATTAACTACACCAAGAAGAACTGCAAAGCGCAAGACTTTCATAATTTCTGCCTCTAGCTGCTTTGCCCCGCCATTGTAATTCCTGACCAATGAATGAACAGATTTTGATTGTGGTGGTTTTGTTCATAAGCTTTGGTTCGAATCAGGAAAGGCCGCTTGGCAGTCTGAATACAGACCAAATGCAAGGTTCAGAGCTCGATCCGGACCGAATTAAGCAGACTGGGTCCAGAACAAACAGTTTTCCCAGTCTGAATACACCCAAAAGTGTATATACTTTACTTAAATGGAACCCTTAAAAAAGACCATAACATTCTACTCTAAAAAATCTTTTCACATTAGCACTTTTTGTAACGATAATTAGCTCATATTTTTGATTTAAACAAAAAGGTGCTGGCTTCAATGTCATCTGCCCCTTGTCCCTGCCCACACTGATTCAGGTCTATCCTGATTGCTTGCTTTTTTCGGGGTTTGAACCTATGTTGGTAATGTCTGTTTTTGAAATAGCTCACAGCTCATTTGTAGACTCCATCAGAAAATCAGAAGAACCATTTGTAAACAGGTTTTGTTTAGAGGCACAGTTAGCATGACTTAGATTGCTGAGTTTTTATGTTAGGTTCACTTATCAAAAGACAGTTTGTTTTATTTGATTAATTTTTTAATGAAATGTGGCTATGGAATTAAATATCTGCCAATAATTGAAAGGGCGTAAAGATAACTAAGCTGTGGCTTTAGGGAAATACAGTGGACTAACCATCACCATAAAACGTATTTTTTATGAATCACTGGGTTCAACTACGTTGATTTGTTACAAACAGAAAAACAGAGACTAGTTCTTTTCCAGCAGACTCCTGGCCAGTTAAAATCTTCCTAATAAGAAAACATTTGTGAAATTTTGGATACCAGTTTACAAAGTTGTCTTCTGTGAAAAGGCACAAACAAACGTCATCTTTTTTCAGTTGATAAAAAAAAACCCTGCGTCCACTTATTCTGGTATAAAAATCCTTTTTGACCTGCAGAGTCAAATTGAAGTCCACTCCAATTATCATTTCATCTATTTTCGAAGTGTTCCCAGTGGTCTCTAATTATGATTTTGCAGCATGGAGTAAGCCTGCCCCCACTTCCCATCATCCCTTTGTTTACACTTCCCGCTAGCTTACAGCCATTGACTCCCCCAACCTAGCATTACTGCTTTTCATCAGAGTGGGTCTTTAGGGTTCCTCACACACATGAAGGACGATTTGGAATCTCACTTTACTGCTGGTGAATTAACAGATAATTCCACTTCCTGTAGGCTTGCTTGACTTTTAACAGTCCAAGTGCCTGAAAACCAGTGCTGCTGTTGTTTTAAAACTTGTCAAATTCTTTTGCGGTTCAGCAAACAGGAAGTACAGTACAGACCAAAAGTTTGGACACACCGTCCCCAATCATTTAAATGAGAAGGTGTGTCCAAACTTTTGGTCTGTACTGGATGTTTGCAGAAAGAAAAGTGAGGCCTTGGCGAAGCTTTAAGTTGTGTGGTGGAAATAACAGCCATGAATGGTCTTCTCCAAAACCCAGACCTCACATTGTCCAGTCTCACACATAAGCAGTTGGACTTGTTTTTCTGCGGACTGCTTTTGTTTACTGTGTCAAGGTCGCATTGAAACTATGCCACACACTTTTGCAGGATATGAAGTATCACCGTGTGTTTATGCGGATTGGGAGGAGGCTTTGAATGAAAGGGACCAGATTGAGTCTAGGAATTGAAATGAAAACAGAACCGTCTGTTTTGGATTTGTAAGGCTGGATTAAATAGGAGGTTGTGTGTGTGTGTGTGTGTGTGATATCTTCACACTTGTTTCTATCTGGGAGATTGGCTCATAAAGAGTGACGGTCACGGCTCACAGAGGTCAGTGTGACTCGCTGTCATTCTCGCTGTCCGATGTGGAGGGAAAGCGGGCGCGGACAGCAGAGTTATTTGTTTGCCTTCTACTCTTGACTTGAAGAGGAGTGTGAAGACTGTTAGAAGAAAGACAATCTTGTAAGTTTTAGCCTTTTTCTTTTATTCAGTCTACCCACCAACTGTGCCTTTTTCTGTCTTTTATTTATTTCTTTTCTTTGAACATGTCATCTGGCTCTGCTTCAGTTTGTCAGATTCTCCTTGGAAACCAAAACCAGCAACCTAAGCTACAAGCCTGTTTTTGTCTAAATGAAAGAAACATGTCTATTTTCCCTCTCCTACCAGCCTCCATGATGACTTTCCTGCAGAAGATGCGTTCTCCTTCCCTTTCCTTCTTCCAGACGGTTTTGTCTCTCCTCCTGAGCACCTTGGCCCTTGTATCCTCCTTCTGGTGCTCGGGTAAACAGAAGATGCCAAAGCCGCTCTGCTCAGCCACCAAGCACACCAACTGCATCCCCGTCCCCGGCCTGAACAACTACTCCAACGTCCAGTTCTTCTGGGAGACCGGGGACGACCGCTTCGTCTTCCCCACCTTCCACACGGGGCTGTTTTTCATCTGTGAGGAGAACATCTATGCAGACGGAGGAGGTGAGGCAGAGAAGGAGAACAGTCACCATTAAAGTTCAAGCAAAGGGGGTCCTTTTCTGACAAAAGCACAGAAGCGTTCCCCTGAAAGGCTTTATGCTTAAAAATGAACTGAAGAGCGCTGGTTCAAAGCAAACTAAGCACAGCAGGTGGTCAAATGTAAATACTGCAGTGCCTCCATGATGAATGAAGCATCTCTATTAGGGAGCTCATCATCATGCTCATCACTACGAGGGCTGAACAGAGGCAAAGCAATGAGATGGAGGACAGGAAGGATGATGCAGACTCCTGTGTTTTCGCTTGTACTTGTACATGTATGATTGTGAGCGTCTGTATGTGTTTGGCCCTAAGAGGATTATCATCAGTGTGTGTTCGGCTGCACAGATTTCAAGCAGCAGGACTCAATTATGGATTAAAGCCCGAAGAGAAAAACGTTAACAGGATTTTGTGTTTTGTATCAATTCTGCAACTTTAAGGGCTAAAAATAAGGTTGAACTACAGTTTGCAGGACGTTTTTATCTATATTTATCTGTTGTGAAAATTGGAACATCTTTCTCCTTAAGATTTATTTGTAGTACAAGGCGCACAAACATGATAAAGTTCAAGAAATCTAAAATCTTCGCAACTATAAAGCAAACTTGCTTATAAGTGCAATAAAGTAACATTATTTAGCTAAAAAATAAGCTCATACTCTACAAGCCCCAAGGTGCATCCTTAGAGCCAAAATTAAATTGATTAATGGTTTGTTATAAAAGAAATGCGTTGACATCATTTGGTTGAAACATCAAAGGGCATATTAGCGTCAATCATGTGAGTGGTGGGATTTTCTGAAATTTGGTCTCACAATAAGAGGCTGTTCCCAGGTGTTTGGAAAAGGGTGTTGGGAAATTAACGGTAAAATATTGCAATAACCAAAGCAAATTCTCAAAGGTCCTGCAGCTTTAAAGAGAGCTTGATCAGCTAAATCTCTGGTACAGGAATGGCAAAACAAGTAGGAACAGCGTAAGGAGGTGCTAGCCAAAATTCCTTTGTGGATGTGTGAAAAATGGAAAACGTCATACAAAACTGGTGAAGGTGGTTTCACACCTGGATCACAGAAAAAAATGCTTACAGATCACTTTTTGATCAAATTTTAAATTCTAGTAGTGTCACTTGTAAATTTTTAGGAGTAAAGACTCTTTTCCACACATCACATTTAGATTAAATTTTCTATTTATAAAAGACAAGTTGACCTTGAAATTACCTAAATTAAATAATATCACATTAGCAAAAAAAAAAAAAAACCACCATAATAAAAAAAGCACAAAGTTTTTTTTCTTTAAAATGCAGGCCAGTCACTTTTTTTCCCATCTGCTTGTGCTCTCACCATAAGCAGCTGTTATCTTAAAGCTCAGATGTTGGTTAAACCATGGCCATAAGAGATTATTGGAGCTATCATGTAAACAGTTTGGTAATCAGGCCACAAAGAAGCTTAACTGACTCAAAAACTGCTTTCATTTTTTTACAACTTTTATTCATCTTTGTAGCATTTCTAATGTGTGTTTGCCGCACACACAGATTTGTTTGTCAAATACCAATGAAATAGCGAATAGAGAAATACTCCAGCTAATATATCGCTTTAAACCTCCGTCCTTCCAGATCTGTGCCAAACAAATCCTATAATCTCCTGTGAGGTTACTCCAGGCAGTTGGCAGGACTTTGTGCCAACTCCCTTCAGTCTTATTGCTGGATAATTAGGTCGTAGCATCAAATTTGATTAAAAACACAAATACACGAGCTGCTGGATGGTTTTTAAAGTCTGATTATGCTGTGGAAGGAGAAAAATATCCAAGAACTTTAGAATCAACCTTCACTGTACTAATATATGGACACATTACCCTATTTTTATTACGTATTGACAATATTAAAAATGATTTTTGTTTTTTTCAGAGGAGAAGTGTCGGGAGTTTTATACGTTGCCTCCAGGATCAGAAAAAAGTTGGTATTTTTTAGTGTTTGCGCATTTGAAGTCTATTCTTTCATGCAGTCATTACATTGATTGCCTTCTCCTCCACAGCAATCATGTGGCTGTCGCTGTCGCTGGAGCTTACGTACATCGGCCTGCTGGTCATCAGCTGCATGCTGCTGTCTGTGCAGCTGTGCATCAAGGCCTGGTTCCCGTCCACGCTGCGCTGGGGCCAGCTGCTCAACGCGTTTGCCGCCATCTTCACAGTCCTGGGAGGTACTCCGTTTCTTTTCTTCAGAAAGAATTGAGCAGCTTTTTCTGAATAACATGTATTTTTTATGTTTCTTTTATAGGTTTGCTTGGAATGGTGGGTCACATGATGTACATGCAGGTGTTTCAGACCACCGTCACAATGGGGCCGGAAAACTTCAAACCTCATAGCTATGGCTACTCCTGGGCTTTCTAGTGAGTATTTTAGAATTTAATATTTCACTTGTATTCATGTCAAGTCATTTGGTTTTTCTGAGATTTTGAGTGTGTCTCAGTACATATTCATCACGGTCATTTGGGTCTCTCATTTAGGTTTACAACAACTTTATGTGGAGCTAAACCCTCACATTAAAAATGTTGCAGTTCCTCAAATGACCACTGGGGGCTGGTATCAAAAAGGAGCAATTTCTCATTGACGCTAATGTTAAAAACTCCACAATTATACCCAAATATAGTACGTGTGCTAAATCAGCTAATGTGGTTTTATTAGAAATCCAATTGTGTTTTTTTTGATTGACAGCGCACTAAATTTAAAGGCCAGTCAGATTTTGACTCAAAAAGGTGGTTTTGAATTTATAGTGAAGTATATTTGTTATTGATTTCTGATGGATGTACAGTTTTTTTTGCTATGATCTTTCCTTAGCAACTCATGTTTACAATTGCCACATTGCTATTTTGTTATGTAAAGCAGACACTTTTTTTTAAAGAAATAACAAACTAATGATACTTTTTTGATCCATTAAGCTTTACTACTTTTGTAGTTTGTTTAAGTATTTTAGTATTGTAGTTTGTTTTAGAATAACTGAAGATCTTTATCAAAGCTAGAGATTGTGTTCATTATAATATCACATTTCATGTGACAAAAGAAACATTTGTAGCTTCTAAATTGTTTACTAAAAATGTTACATAATGCATGTTAATGTACTTTTACCATGCTTTTGAATGACGTTACTGACTATAAAGGTTCAGAAATAAGACAAAAATATCTTTGTGGGTTTAACTATTGTCCTTTTGCCCTCATTCTGAAGGTTAAAGCCAAAATTCCAATGACTCCGTCTTCTTTAAAATGAGGTTAGACAGATGAGGGGCTTAAATCTGTTGGGGGAAACATTATTATTCATTATAGACTGGCTGGTGTGTCAGAGAGTGCAAAGCTTTAATCTGCTGCAAAAGACCCACACATGCACAGGTGAGGGAAAATCCTCTGACCGGATGTTGAATGTTGAAATATTTTTTAGCTTTGCTGAAGAAACAAACTGAAAAACAATCCATTTAAATATTAAACACCAATTTTCCCTTTTATTAAAATACAAAAAATGATATATAAAATCACATAAAAAACTTTTGTAGCCACTGTGCTAAAGAGCACAAAGTTTTTGCAAAAATTGTTTTCTTGGTGCTGAACTTATCAGTTTAGAGGGCTCGCTGCGTCTTATTTCTGTGTTTTCATTTCACTGAAATCACTAGGAACAACGATCACTTTAGCAACTAAAAAGAGGATAAAAACACTGATTAATCAGTAATTTAAAGATTGTAATAAGTGATTGAAAACTTCATTAAGCAACAGAAAGATTAAATGAGGACACAGGTTTGCTGTATATATATTTTTTAAAGAGTTTTGCCTCATCTTAACCTCAACCTTGCTATTTTTTGTGAATTATAAAAGAAAAAGCTCACAACATCGGAAGAACACACATTCGTGTCAGGGATTTTGGAAGGTTTGTTTGACTTTAATTAAAACTTTATTGGCAGCTTGAGAAGAACAAAGCCTCCATCTTGCTTAACGAACTAATTTTATCAGCCTCCATGTCTCAAGTTCTTCTTGTTCTTTGGCCTGCCGAACATTTATGCACCCCACCTGTCTTCATCACTTGCTCCTCTTCATCAGTGTGGCCTGGGTTGCCTTCACTGTCTGCATGTCGGCCGGAGTCTCCACCCTCAACAACTACACCAAGAAGGTCTTGATGGTGGGTCCCAGGCGCAGCTCCAGCCTCAACCCCTGCAGCTTCAACTTTGTGGGAATCCTGCCCCCCTATTACACCCCTCCAAACCCAGCCCTCGCCCCAACCCTGTCTGCCCCTCTGATCTCCCACCTGTCTCCTTATTATGAGCCTCCATCGGAGGGGTCCCCGCCCTCCCCTCGAAGGCTAATGCACTCCAAGTCCTTCCCTCCTCCTCCAACACACCCAGCACCCCCATCTCCATTCCACCGCATGTCCCTGCACTCCCCGTCTCTTCTGCACGCACCCCCCCGTTCTATCCACCTGACTCTGCCGGGACAGAACCACCCCGATCAGGGCGAGGAATACAGCCCACTCTGATCTCCGGATTCGGTCTGAAAACCTCTCTGATCCAAACTTTCAAAGGCTCCTTTAAGATCCGTGTTCATTCTTATATCGTAGAGCTGCTCAGAAAGAACTGGATGCAAATGTTAATATTGGCAAAAAGGAAACAGCATCATGGGAAACATAATTCATATTTACACAGTACAGTCATGCTTGAAGATTCATGCCAGTTGCCTTTCTGTCACACTCTGCAGTCAAACGATGTGAGTGATTGAAGGGCTGTTACGCTTCAAACGCCTCATCAGTTTGTCACAATGAGGAGCCATTCAGGCCTCAGAGCCTGGACTGTGTCACCTTTGTGTGTGCTTTACTCAGAGATTTTCTTGTGTTGTTTTTAACTTTCTTTTTTTGCATCTTTACAAATATATTATATTGTGTGGTAGCACGGCCCTACCTCAGCTATGGGGGAGACACCTACAAACCACCCTACAGCCACTATGCATGTTACAGAAATGAGCCATAAGACTAATTCTAAATACACTTCCGTAGAACATACACAACCTGTTTCAGTTGTGTAATAATGAAGGAATGCTTAGTTTTCAACACTTAAGCCAGCTCTTTGATTTGCTCAGATTGATTTGCTTATGTCATATACAGTTAGCTATCAGTAAGGACTAAACCTCCTCTTCACCCATGCATAGACTGATTAAACCAGTACACTTGTGCCGGCACTTTATTCTAAATTGATCTCTGGTCCACAGGAATATTTGCTGGAGTTTAGCACCTGGAGGAGAGACGAAAATGAAATACTTTAGTGGAATTTCAACTCAACAGCTTATACACTTCAAGTTTATCTCACCCCCGCTGCAATGTTTCATACGGGACGGTTTAAGACCCCGAACCGTTAATTGTAAACAAATGATGTCCCCCTGTCCTCGAGTTTTGGAGTTGAATATCGAAAGATAAAGGCATTCCATGTGATCATATTGTGTTACTTCTCAACGGTGACTCTCAGCTAGAGCACAACAAGCCACAACTGCTGCTGGCAGGACTGACAGCAGCCAAGAAATTGTTATCGCTAAGATCTGAGCGCCAGGAAATGTTCAGCGTCTTCTCTTGACGTGTTTTTTTTGTTTTGTTTTGTTTCACAGTCAATTACTGTTATTAATTTGGTGTGTCTAACACATTGTCCCTTCTTTGGATTATTTGTTGTTGTAGGGAGGCCCCTGTGCCGCCATGGGAAGTGAAGGGGTGGGGGTTAAATTGTTTAAGTAATGATAAACTGTCACTCGCATTGATTCATGACAAAATTGTTCACAATGAAACTGATTCAGGAAAGAGAAGGAAAATATTTACAAAGAAAGAAAAATGGGAGAACAACACGAAAAAGTTTCTGTCTGTGCTGTGAGGTTACACAATAACAGAAAAGTATCAAAATGAGTCAAAATGTTACACAGTTTAATAAAAACTAAAACTCAAAATCATGGAACAGTCATGACCTGTGGAGTTATTTTGGTATCTTGATGCTTATCTTGTTTTTTTTCTTTAATTTATTTTGTATTTATGTGAGAAAATGATTTATGTTTTACGTAACAATGTATGCATGAAATAGATTGGGGGGGCATTTAACCGGATTTTCTTCCACCCACTTCTTTTTTTGAGCACTTTTTTTATTTGAACTTTTTTATTCACTTCATTTAATTTTATTTTTATTAAGGATTAAGCAATCAATCATGTATGCAGGAGCAGATGTATAAACACACACACACACACACACACATTTACCGAGACAACACATTAGACACAAGAAAGCATTTTATTTGTGATAAATTTATATTAAAAAAAACACAAACTGAAAGTCACACCCTGTTTGAACCTGACTCCACATATTTAACAATAATACAATAAAAATGACTTTAATTTTCCACTATTTTCTTATAATAATGACTCATTTGAAAGATAACACAATATTATGAGGGTTTTACACTCATGTCTGCATTGTTTGCTCCTAGAGGACTTGTGTTTATCACAGGTGAAGGTGGGTTTTCCTAAAACTAATTTATAAAATAAATAAATGAACTATTTCAAACAAGCCCTTATAATAAAATGTTATCAACTTTCTTTATAATAATAGAAAAAATAGTTGTTTTTCATTTAATTGGCAAGAAATCATTCCTTGGATATAATGAGAAGATTCGACTGTGGAATCGAATACATCTGTGATTCATTGACGGTGTTCACAACAGTCTAGAGTCCAAAACCTTTTCTGTCTGAGCAAAGGCTGTCAGACAGACAGCACCAGAGGATCAGCTGGTCTTTGCTCCTCCTCACGCTGACTTCTTACGTAGCACAAAGTAAGTTATGGAGGAGACGAATGACAGGCCAAAGGCGATCCATGCCAGGATGTAGCTGTGGCCGTAGCTGCCCTGACTCTCCTTGACGTGGAAACGGTTTGTGTAGATGGAAGCTGCGATCATGATGAACACGCCTGAGGAAAGAAACCCCTTGTCAGAATCAGGGAGGGTCACCAAGGTAAGAGGAACGCCATCAAAGAAATACTCACAGGCCAGCAACTGAAATGCACCGGTAATGGTAAACCTTTGGCCCTTTGGGAGGGTGAAGAGCTGCGCCAAAAACACAAATGCGGCGATGAAGGAGAAAATGCATGCCAGTACAGCGGTGGCCTGCACTGCATGGAGGTAGTCTGCAGGGGGGGCCAGAGAGCACAATCACTGCTTTGTCTGACTGAATCATCCACATTTGTCACTCATGTTGGAAAAAAATAATATCAGCTCAACTGCATTTGATGAAAATATTAACTTTATGATATGATGTGGAACATTCTTGGGAAATCAAACAGTTGCAGAAAGAGCTCAAATGTAAGCTAAAATAAAGATAAATAGACACTAAGTGGGAAAACGTTTTTTTCGTCCACCTTTACATTTCCTACTGTAATTATAAATTATCACATAAAAATATAAATAAAGACGTTTTGCTTACCTTGTGGGTAGTCTGTCCCTGTGGGGAGGTCTGTGAGGTTCCAAACTCCATTGATCTTCAGCCACCGACCCCACACATCCGTGCGCATGGTGTCTGTTACCCACCAGGCCTGAGGAGAATTCCATCATGTCACAAACCACCAACTCAGGAGGAAATAAGAGATGGCAGAAAGCCACATGCCAAACGGAAACTTCTGTCCCTTACATTGTCAATGGTAGCCACCAGGAGCAGCACGATGGCTGAGATGTGAAGGATGAAGATGCCGATAAGGAAGAGCATGATGACTGTTCTGGAGAAACAAAAAAATCGTTTTATTTTGATTGCATGCCTACTCCTACATAGCAGCTACCGACACATCTAACTCATGGGTGAGGAGAGCTCAGGCTAATCTGGGCCATCAATCACTCAGCGGCACGTCCAGTTTGTGGACTCTCAGGGAGGAGTGAGCTTCATCAAAGCTAGATGAGTTTGGGCTTGTCTGATGAAAACCCGCCCCTCCTTCATGCAACAGAAAACATGCAACTTGTTTTTTTTCCCCCTTTTCTCACAAAACTGCACTTAAACATTTCTAAAACTCGTCAAATTTGTGCTTTTCTTATTTTCAGTCAATTTCTTCAGCTTTAACAAATCCCTAGAGCTGCTTCAGACACACTGAGGCCTCACTGACACTGGAGGAATGTCTCCTCTGTAAAGGTGTGGTTCAGGGTTGGGTTCTCACATGCATACACCCTATTGCTTCATTTGACATGAGGCACAGAGCATTAATGAAAAACTATTCAATCAAATATCTTTCAAAACTTCCAAAAGATTCAAAGAGACAAAAAAAATGATTTTTTTTATTTTTGTCATTTTTTTTCTTTTATTGGAACTTATAGAAAATACAAGCTGGGTTTAAATCTGTCTTTATGCTTTAAGCAAATGTAATTATTTGTATATATATTTATATAAAAGCCTATTTTCATACCAAGTTAAACCCCAAAAGTCTGAATCAGAGCTTTCTGCATTTATACTTAACCTTTTTCAGTTAAAAAGTTTATTTTAAAGCTGCAGAATAAACTGAACAAGAAAAGATCTTGATCATTAAATGAAGGAGGACTTACTGTCAGACGGACGTGGTTCTCCTCAAGTCTAATTCCTTCTGCTGGAACTAATTTCAGGCTTGGACTCCAAATGTACAAACAGCAGCACCAACCGCTTCACCCTCTTGTACCCTGCCCTGTTCTTATGTCCACACCCCTGACAAGCCTCCACATAATCTCTGCCTCTTTTCTAGTCTTCCCCCTCTTCTCCTCCTCCTCCTCCTGTCCCAGCCTGTTCTTCCTGGGTTGTGTTTGGGGTCCCACGGCTTTGTTGCTCAGGGAGAGTGGCTGATGACTCACTGGGGATTCCTCAAACCATGACTTTTTTATTGACAACCGCTGTAACCATGGCCACAGACTGATGAAAACTGCCCAGTGGTTCCTGTCCGTGAAGAACCATCAAAACGTAACATTCAGAGTTTCCTCTTTCACTCTTTTCCCCTTTGTCCTTCTTTTGCTACAGAGCGGAAAATCTCAGGATGAAGGAATGTTGTTGACAGCAATCGAGGGATGAGGAGGGGGGGGGGGGGTCAAATGAGTGCTCAAGGGGGAAAAAAGGAGATTTTTCTAAAAGTTCCTTAGTTATGACAAACTGAGCAACTTATCTGCTGTTTGAATGAATCACATCTTGTAATGTCAAGCTTTACTGTTCCAAGTGTGTCTTCTTTAACAGATATTTGTTGCTCCAACATTCTTCCCTTCTGACATGAGCAGTATTGCTGCCCTGCATGTGTGGAGGTTTGGCTTTCTTTTCATTGGATTCCTGTTCAAAGGTGGGGGCAACCATACTCTCCTTGTACAAAAACACAAACAGCTACACAAAAAGACAAAAAAAAAGTTTCTGCTGTTTTCAGTAAAATCCTTTAATTTGTTATTTGATCATTGCTAATCGTTTCTATTTTTTATGGTTTTTATCTTCTGTCTAAAATGAAATTAGAACTTTAACGAAGCACATTTACTGAAAAACTCAAGACGAACATAACAGACTTTTTTCAGCAGACTCCTGGCCAGTTAAAATACTCCTTGATTTAAAAGGCAGCTTCACACAGACTTTTTCAGGGGGCTGTCAACAATGACGGGTTGCAAACAGAAATATCTCTCTAGCCTTGTAACTGTAAACTGCATACAGAAATGTACTGTGGGTATTGATAAATGTAAAAAGTCATGGTACATGTTCTGAGCAGACTCAAATTTCATGGGTGGGTCTTCGGCACTGCCCCACTGAGGTCTGCCTGGGACTTTATATAGTTTATATGCATATAAGATGTACTATAACATAACTGGGAGATGGGGCAGAAACTGTTGTACAATCATATTCAGAAACATGGTTGACATTGATTTTGGCCACATATATTATAGATTTGTAATGTTATAATAAATCATTGTTAGTTAATACCATACAAAATGTATGGCAAGTCTTTAATTTTGAGATGAACTTCTAGCAACAACAGTTATGGTAACATTATAAAGAAGAACAATAAATAAAATATACATTAATGATTTCAATAAACCATGAACACGCATGATGAATTTCAAAAACAGACTTTCCTTAAACCCAATATGTCTTACTGTCCAAACAGTTCCTCATAAAATGATAAAAAAAAAAGGAGGTGAACGTAGTGTAACAGACTATTAGCAGGACAGGATCTCTGTAATGAATATAAATGTCAGTTATTGTGCAAAGGTGAAAACAATTGAATTTCAATGGGAGCCGGAAAGTCAAGCATGTTAGGTGTGGCCGGCTGAGTCTCACACACGGCTGCTGCAAATTGCATGTCTTTGTGAAGCGCTAAGAGTCGCCTCGGTGTGTGAAGGGTGCCTTATGAACTAAAGTGACTTCTTGTCCTAATGAAAGCTAAAGATGTGCCGCGTGAGAGAAAACGAGTGAGGACGAACGAAGTGTGGAGGGAAAACACGAAGGTGAACCTGCAGCGATATTTGCTTTCTGACGGTTTGCCTGAAGCACAAAAGGTGGAGAAAGTTTTCCCATTTTAGCATGCTAGATGTTTTGGTGTTTAAGAAAAATGAGTGCATGTTATTTTTTTTTTTTTTAACTTAACACGTACAAATGTCTCTGAAGTCTCAGGAAAGGTCAACTGCTTGATAGACGATCCAGTTAAAAAAAGTCAAACACTTCCATAGAAACATGTATGAAGTATTGTTTATGTGAACAGGGAGACTCAACATAAATGTGTGGTGGAGACCAAACAAACCACTGAGTCAAGAATTCTTCAGGCTCCTCTTAAGGTAACAAGAGGCTCAAATAACTCAAATCTTTGGTTTGAACAAAACCCTGCTTTGTTACTCTATCAGGAAAAGAAAAGAAGTTAAAGAAAATTTTTGAATAGGAGTTTCTAACAAATTCTCCCAACAAGCATCATTCAGGGTGTATCGGTACACTAACCATGTCCATAGTTTACATATTTATTTAGTTTTCAGAGCTAGCAGAGGCTTTCAAGAGGCTGCAGGCACATTCCCTCTCTTCTTCTGCATTTTGACACCAGAATGTTTCTTATCTGTTCATCTTTGTGCACTGTCATCCGGTCCTATGCTTGTTAAGCAGACATTCATTTGGTATCAAAGGCCAACATGCACTAACAAAATATTGTTGGTTTACTTTTTGTGAGGCTGCATTCTGCCAAAGACATCAAGCTTAACATAAACTCTACTCACAATAAGTTGGGGACATTGTTACTCTCATTTGTGCTTTTCCTATTTAGTTTGAATTTTATTTAAATACGTAAAAGTTCCCTTAGATATTACTAATAATGACTGAGAAGTAACACAATTTTAATTAGCTTGATATTTATTTCCCCAGAAGTTAGGATAATAATAAAGATCGCCCCAAATAACAAAAGTTGAGGTATTTCCTCCACTTACTGCAATGACTGCTTGACAGGGACGTCTTATGCTCCATATGATGTTCTGACGTAAAGTGTTCCACTCTTCCACAAGTCCTTTGTTCAGTTCTGCCGGGTCACTTGGTTGTGGGGTACGATCCTCCAGTCTGCTCCAGGTGGTCCCAGACGTGCTCTATGGGGTTCAGGTCAGGGGTCATACCATATGATGCACACCCACTTCCTGAAGCTGATTCTGGAAAATCAGCTTGGGGGTGTGCTGGTGGAATTGGGGGATGCTGATGGTTCTATGATGTCTCTGAGGTAAGAACGTTCAGTGACTGGAGAATCTACCATGATCTGGTGATTCCTGCCCAGATGTTTGCACTTCCTCCACTAAAGCAAACTCTGAGGACCATGTCAACCTCAGCGAATAACTCACCACACCTTCTGCCCCACCGATGACAACCATCATTTCTGTGCAACGGGACAAGACACTCATCAGTGAACAGAACGGTAGAAGTCCAGGTCACATGGCCTTGTGTCCACTGCAAACGTTCATGCAGGTGTCTTGTGTTGTGTCCGAATACCCACCCTAACCCCTAACTACTTATGAGTCCACTGTCTTCTGAAGATAAAAACGATGATGATTTATTTTAAAAAAAAAATACTTTTAAATACATTTTTTTTCCTGGCAAAAATTGTTCCAACGCAATGCATTGTGGTCTATATTCACCGATCTAGTGAGCATCGATGCACACTGGTTTTTCGCAGAAACTTCTGAGAGATTTCTAGGGCACTCAATATTGGAATTGTAGATTCGGACAGCACTACAAAATGGCGAACGCACTATACAGTGCACTATGTAGGGGTTAGGGTGTGAATTCGGACATAGCTTTGGTGTCAGTGGAGTCACCTGCAGTGGTTGTAAAGCGGTGTAGTTGGCTATGAACGGTTTGTCTGGAAACCCTAGTACCCCTCACATCTGGTAAAGGGCCTGCAGCTGTGTTGTGCTTGCTTAACTACGTCTGAGTGCAGAGGTCCTTAAGTAATGTTCGTGGGAGCAGTCTGTCACTGATGGGGCTCCTGGGTCTGTCCCAAACTCTGCCAGTCGTTCTGTTTCTTGATTCAAGTCTGATGATGACACTTTGAGACTTGGAATGACTGGCAAAACCAGCTTTTATACTCACATAATGTTGGAATTGAAGCCACACTGAAAAAGTTTTTTTAGTTTTTGCCCAAAGAAAAAGGACAGACTAAACACAGCGAGACCATTATGTGGAAAACTCTAAACGAGGTGTGGCCATCACCCCAATACAATCGCCTCCCTATCCTGAAGTGCAACAAACACTGTGTTTACGACATCCGCTGAGTATTTCACAATATCCTGACCATATAGTGTGAATGCATCCTGATGCGATTCTTCGAAGGGTGAGAAGAGGAAAAAGGAGTTAAGAGTGAAGAAGCATTCAGAGTCTGAATTTCAGACACCACACCTTTAAACATGTTATGAACAGCCCTCCCAAATCCATGTGGGAAAGAATTTCAGTCTTCTCAAAATCTATGCAGCCTCTATTATAGGTCTGACTAAACCAAACAAATCCAACTGCATATCAGAGCTTCAGCAGGTTGAGAAATATGATCTGAGTGCCTAAAACATATTGTATTTCCAGAAAAGAAAGCCCAAAAGATGAAGGCAGAGCCTGAGGAAGAGATGGAAGTGAAAACTGAATGCAGTTGGACCTGCTCGTTGGGCGTGTTGACCCAACCCTGAACGGCTGTGGGGATCTGAAGTGTGCAAGACGCCACTCCTTTTTGCCCCATCACTGTGTAATAAGCAGTCAAACTGTAGAGAGACTCCCGTCTTTTGTGCAACAAGGATGTATTTTAGGGAGAGGAAATGCCATGAGTCATGGATTGGTCCAAACTCTGCAGGCGTTTGGATGCGCTGCTGTTTCTGCTGCATGGAGTTAAGGGGAAGCTATGCCAAAACACATTTTTTTAACGTGAAACAGGCATGTGTACTTGCTGAGAAGGACCAATAGGACAGCTTTCTTAGCAGCCACACCTCTGAGGAGATGTGAATGTGAATCAGTACTGGAAAAGCCAAAGTCATTCAGGATCAACGCAAGCATTTTGATCATCTGAGCAGACAGGAGTTTTTACAGGCATGAAAAATCCACCCCCAACAAAAAACATGTTTTTGGTGTTCTTAACATGTTCCAGTGGCATTTTCCACATGATGGCAGACAAATTAAAATACAGTTTGAAAAAGATTGTATTTATTATGTAGAAAATACGCTGGATGGGCCACAAACGTGCCGATCCGCTCTATTTTGATGCATCTTGTAGACGACTAGATCCGTTTTCTTCTTTGTTTTCCTCGTCCAAGCTGGCACTTAGCTCCAAACTGTACGGCTGGATAGCTCCAATACTGCTCCCTGTTTTTTGTTGCAGCAGCAGTGTTAGTTGGGGGTGTGGGGGTGTGAGGGGGCTGTAAGTTAGTGGTAGAGTGTGTAAACAGATGGATGATAGGAGATGGGGGCAGACTTAATCTGTGCCAACAGTCCCGCTCACAACCCAGAGGTGATGTGGTGCCACTCTGCAGAGAATATTATCCTACAAATTGACTTGTTTTTTTTTATTTTGGCTAAAACAGCATAATCATAATTGAAAGACCACTGGGAACGCTTTACAATAGATCAAAAAATAATTGGATTTTTTTTTTAACACCACTTCCGTGTGTTAAAGACCCCTACCGTATCTAAGGGAACTGCACAGATGTGATTAGATCCATTAGATTTCAACATTTAATTAGCTTTGAGGCCTGCAGGAGGAGAGAACCTCCTCAACAAGCCCTCCTCCATCATCAACCTTCACTTCTTCAGAGTTCCAGCAGAGCCGTTCTCTCCTAATGAACAGATGTTGAGTGCATTTGGTTGTGTTAAACGTTCATCTCTTTGACACATGCCAAATCATTCTGAGAAAAAGCCGTCTGACACCAGCAGCCAAACAAAGCATGAATCAGGACGGACGGCTGCTTCTGCTGAAGGTGTTTGTGCAGAATCTCTGAAGGAGCATTTCAACACCGCCGAGCCAAGCTAAGCCAGACGGCCTGACCGCAAACAACAAGGTGCTGCTTTACACAACAGTCAAGTAGCTCCTCACTGTCTGTGGTCAGGCGTCTTGCTGCGCTCAATCCTTCCACGTTTTGCACAAAGCCTTGTCCTCAATGCTCTCATACAAAAAGCCTGAGAGAACATTAAAAGGAATTTGTGAGGGCGATGCTGTTGAAATGGCCCGTCCCTCTCTGAGCAATCAATCAAAGGGGGAGGGGAGTGACAAAGTGTGGCCAAACTCCCTCCCCACCCCTGGGCTGTTGAGTCAACCATCAGCACCAAACCTGCCCCTGGTCTGGCCAGGCGGGTTTTCATGATAAGTTACTACAAAAACATGTCATCCACACAAACACACACATCTGTCTTTATGGGAAGAACAAACCGCCTTAGAGATGCAGAGAGAAAAAAAACACACAACATGATTTTCATCCCTTCTTCTGTTAATCCTTTTCAATCACAGTTTTTTCCAAGAGCTGGGATGCTTTTTCCAAACACTCTTAAACTGTTTCTACCACTGAATCACAATAAAGTGGAAAAGCCTTTTTTTTGGAAGGAAATCAAATTCAAAAATACTTTTATAATCCCCAAGGGGAAATTAAAACTGGTAGTAAGTCTGTTTTTTAACATTATTTTTGTTTGGGGGGCTTAATACAACCTTACATATGTTTGACTTTCTGTTGTAATATTTTTCAAAGAGGGGCTGCACTGTGGAGTAGTGGGCAGCACTCTCACCTCAAAGCAAGAAGGCCTTGATTCAAATCCCGTCTGGAGTTTGCATGTTCTCCTCGTGCATGTGTGGGTTTTCTCTGACTTCCCCCCACAGTCCAAAAACATGCTTCATAGGTTAATGGTCCCTAGGTGTGCATGTGAGTGTGGTTGTGTGGTGACTTGTCCATTCTGTTTCTTACCTTCACCCAACAGTAGCCACCAGGTTAGACCCGGCAGCCCGTGACCCCGGAAGGGACCCTTGGAAAATGGATGGATGGATGGATTTTCCAAGAGTTCACTGAACCTGAAACTGAGAAGTTTTTAGGGTTTAGTTGATTTTTTATCTTTTTAGAGAAAAGGTCAATTTTCCTCTGGTGCTGCTGTTGAGCTTCCCCGTCATGTCGCTGGAATCATAAGCATGACCAGATCCTCGAGTCAGAAAGTCGGGCAACTTCATTTTTGATTTATGACGGGTTAGCAATTTGAGAAACTCTGAGACAAAACTAAGAAATCATCTTTACAGATGGAAGAATAATGACAGACAGGCAGAACACTTAAACAAAAATCTGTTCAGGACTCAATATTACATTTGTGAAAAGCTTTTTCTAGTGTAAATCCTAAGGTTGTTTTTTTTTTTTTGGTGGGTTTTGGTTCTGCTATTAGTCACAGCAACAGAATCTACAGCCATTCTATCCTGTTTCTTAATGTCCTCTTGTCAGCATCAGCGGTTTGTGTCTGTGAATTCTATTGATATTTAAGGAGCTTCTGTTAAAATACAGTCACTACATTCCTTTGAGTGATTCTTACTTTGGTTTCTGTTAGTAACATTTGAAAATACCTAGAGTTTGATACTCCAGATGTGCAAGGATTGCTCAAAATCCATCTAACGTGCATGTAAATTCCAAGGGAATATAAAAAAGCAAATTTCTGTGGGAGTATGTGCAGAATTTATGCAATAGAAAATCCGATTCCTCGCAAGGATTGGTGCCGATTTCCACATTTTCCTCCTATTTTAAGCCCTAATGTGATGTTTCCCTCAGGTGGTCTGGGAGCTCTGCAGCTCAAAGCATAAAATTTTAGCTTTTCAGTTTCACGGTGCTCGGTGTGTCAGCTTTGGACTGCAGGTGTAAAAAGTTCAACACAAAATATTTTGCAGTGTCACCCGTGGGACAGTCCATCGTTATGGCGTGGGAAAGCGATCACCTCACCACACGCTTGCATCAACCAGGATAATTAGCAGCTAGAGCCATGTCAGCATTTGATGGGATTCCCTGCCGTTTCAGAGTCATCATGAATGTCATGTCTTCATGCTCCTTAAATGAGAAGCAAAACAGTGTTGTTAGGCCAGAAGTAAAGCTAATCTGTGCTTTAAACACTTTGAATTGGAGTTTAAGAGGGGGGAAAGTTCAAATTTCTATTGTGTACAAAAGTAAAGAAGTAAAGTTGTCCAGTAAATAGAAAATATGTTATTCTATCTAATTTCTTTGGCACGAACCCTTCTAACTCTTCCATTCTAATGGTTTGTGTCTCCTGTATGATTAATCCAGTAAATCTACTTGAGTCAAACTCCAGGCCTTGAGGGCCAGGGTTCTACCCGTTTTTCCAACTAACCTGCCATTAAAGCTCATTAAAACACACCTGATCCAGGTAATCAGCAGCAGTTAAGGCAGGATTTCTGAAAAACCAGCAGGATGGCAGCCCTAGGGGGCTGGATTCTGACACCCCTGCATTCAAACATTAAAGAAATGCTTCCTCTGAACCTGAAAACCCCCTACATGAACTCTGGCACTAATAGATGGCAGCTTTTGACACAGATTTTCCAGGTTGTGAGACATTGAGGGTGTCTGAAATCTCTGAATTTTGTATTCTGTGACATAATCCTTAGTTTTCCCAAACCATTGGACTCCTTCCTCACATTCTGGAAGCTCCTCCCGCTGTTCTGTTTTGAAAGGCCCAGCCCTTCAGTCACTATTTACGCCCAGAAACGTTCTGGAACGTACACCAGTTAACGTCACTATCAAAGAGCCGTTACCATGGACGTTTATTTAACAAAACCTGTCTGTCACCACATCCAGTATTTTTCTTTTTTTCAAATCTGATATGAGAGGATGGATGTTCATTGAAGTAAAATGAAGAAAGGCACGCTCATTGTTGTCAATAAGCTATTTGAGAATATTTTTAAATACACATTTACTGTTTTTTAGTCACATTTATTAAAAATTTTCTAATAATAATCTAAATTGATTATTATTCTAACAAATGTGGACATTGTATTCGGTAAAAGTGCAGAAGATCACAGTTAGTGATGTTTGTGGGCATTAAAATGCTAATGGCAACAATAATGTTTTGAAGAAACCGTTTCTTTTCATCCATTAGCACTCCACAACAAGTTATATTGGTCAATTTGTATTTATTTAATTAAAAATTGTAGAGGGTATACTAAAATTACCTTCAACTGAACTAAGATTATTCAAGAATAGAAAAAAATATGTTTGTATATGAATGCTATTACTTCATTTAATGGGTGAATTGGTTACTTAGGCAGTACGACAGCTCAAATGTGACATGCTGTTCTTGTGCCATCGGTGAAGCTCCAGCCTGTTTACATTCAATGAAAACACAAGGTCCTTATGGTTTCCATGGTTACTGGCTGAGAGATTCATTCCTGACTCCTTTCATGTGCGTTCTCTCGTTCAGCTTCCGTTTGCTTCCTTTCATCTCTCACATTACTGCAGTTAACTATGATTTCTCCTCATACGATTTCTCCCTTTTCTTTGGGAGTGTTTCAGCTCCTGTTGTGCCTCACACAAAGCCGCCTCCTAAACAAGAAACACACACAGTCTTCCACTCGCAACGAAATCCAGGCGTGCATCCTGTTGCACGTGTACTCTGAAGAAAATAACTACTGGATGTAGCTAGGCAACTCCAAAAATGAGTCATCGCCCTGCCGCGCCCTTGATCAACTGACACACCCTCCACCACATCCATCTTTGAGATCCAGACCTTTTTTTAAAGGAGTCTTATTAAAACAACTCCCACGATGGGGCAGCTGTGATTGAAGCAGTAGATCAGATTCTTCATCATTCTATTCTGGCTTTAATGGAAACAAGTAGCACTAACAATGTTCACAATTGAGTGCAGTTTGTGTTCTCATCGGATCGAATCATCACCACATCAGACAGTTGGGTTTTATGAAGCATTAGTGACAACAGAGAGAATTTTATATATTTTTTTGAAACGATCAAGAATGTTACCCACCAGAAAATCATACTTAAACAGAAAGGAAAGTAAAAACTCCAGCTCAAACGGTGAATGAATGAAAGCAGGCGTCAATGAGCCGCTGACATGAATCTCAGCAGCGCCCACCCCTCAGTCTGTGTTTTCTCAGACCCCCTCCCACAGTCCAAATACAGGAATGTTGAGTTTACAGCAGGTGTGGGAGTACGGTGTTAGACTGTGGATACCTCTGTGAAACAGCCTTTGGCTGCAGGTCAGAGCAAGTAAATAAACAAAGAATGGTTTGTTTGTGCTTTGCCGCCCTCTAGTGGTCATACACCTGTATTAGATGCTTTAGGGTTTTTAAGAGACGCTTTTGGTGTTACAGATTTTAACATCTACTTGTGGTATTTTTCTCGTGATTTGGAACATCTATATAAAATATTATGATTAAAAGGTATTGGAAAATATACCAAACAATTATGTCTTTTATTAAGTTTATATAAAACAATACATTTAGCTATAAAATAAATAAAGACAATATCAAAGAGGAGCATCCCATTTGCAGCTCTGTTTTATTGTGCAAATAAAAGGAAATAAATACAGGTGGCACAAAAAGCAAAAAATATTAACATAAAACTTTCCATTTATCCGATGCGGTTTATCCAGATAGATTTTTTTATTTTTTATTTCTTATAATTAAAGTTTATGTGGGGTTAAATGTTTTGCCCAAAGTCACGAAAACAGACAAAGGTGGGATTGTAACCCCCACTCAACTCAATATTTTTTGATAGTTGTAGTGTTTGATGAAGGTAAATAGAAAGTAGTTAGATTAGTTTTTTGTTTTGCTAAAGTAACCATGAATTATTGTATTATCAAACATAACAGCATAAATTCAGAGATAAAACACTTTTTAACAGGGCTAAACTTAGAGGGCATAAAGAAAATATCAATAAGATAAACAGACTAAGTTAAAAAAAGGAAAATGATATAAAGTGTAGCACATTCAGTGATTTTTCTTATTATTATTATTGCACAAAATAACATAAAATAAACAATAGAGATATATTTGACCTACAAAACTTCCTTAAAACTTTAATACTTGATTTTTTGGTGTGTCTTTATAAAAGCATAAAATAATATGCAAAAAAGAAAAAGTATCTGAAGAAAAGTAAAAAGATTGAACCATTTTTTCATTGTGTTTAATTCCATTAAAAAGCAGTTTCAGCATGCCCTCTTTAAATTTATGTGACATTTGATTTTTGACAGAGTAGTCCAATATTTATGTTTGTAAAATCTATGTATCTCATATTATTGAACATTTAGTAAGTCTAAGGTACCTGGCCTCTATTTTAGTAAGAGCTATTTTTCATGGGTAAACATAATAATCCAAGCATAAATTGGATTGAAATCCAGTTAGACTTGCATTTATTTACTATTATGATTAAAGAGGAAAAATTATAAATGTTCTGTTGCTGTTTTTAGCAAGTTTGTACTACATTTGTTCTAGACCCATGACTTTAACTTTGTTTTTAAACAAAAGTTAAATTTTAAAAGATATGAATGAGTTTGAAAATCCCTTCTGTCACCCAGTGCGCATGTGCAATTGATTATGCCCAATTAAGTGACAGGTGTGCAGGCAGGAAGTCTACAAAAAATTCCAGCGCCCGTCGCTCGCTCTCAGTGTTTTGATGCATAGAGTGATTAAAAATGCATTTGAAACAGAACGCGCACCGCCTCGGAGCTCTGCTCCTCTTCGTCTGTACCCTCACCTGCTGGTGTGACTCCTTCCTATCTCCTCCGGAGACCCTGCGCCGCCTCCAGCCCGGCGCTGCAGCGGAGACGGGTGTGCACGTGCCTCCTCCTCCTGCTCCTCTTCCTCGCGGTGGCTTGGAGGAGACGGCGAACACCTCCTCAGGAGAACCGGGACAGAAGCTCAAGCTGAAGCTGGTCTCCTCTGTGCGGAGCTCGTTCTTCAGGAACCGCTACAGAAGGAGGCACACCGAGGGAGAGTGGCTCTTCGCCGCGCAGGCTCCCCCCACCCAGAACTGTAGCGCAGGCTTTGTCAGCCACGTGGTTCCCGGGAGGTTCTCCATCATGTCCGGACAGCTGGAGCAGCCCTTCCAGCAGCGGGGTTACCAGGCCGACTCTGCAGGTTCGACGGGGTTCTGTTGAGTCCGCTTAAATCTACACCACAGAGAAAGCAGGAAATGTTTTCATCTTTCAGGAAAACCTCGGGGAGGCCAGGCCAGGGTCAGAGGTCAGAGGCCCGGCAGCTCAGAGGAGAGCTGGCTGAGGCTGCAGCCGGTGGTGGAGTGTGGAGAGGAGGGCATGACCCTCACTGTCAGGAGGAGGCGGGCTGTGCAGTTATCCCTAGACCAAGGTCAGAGCATTTAGACAAAATCATCACCACTCCTCTTTGTTAGTCTTCTGTCTTTCAGGTGAAAAGGTGGCTTTAAGGGACGAGTTTGTACTATGGTTAACATCTTTGCATTAAAAACCTGCAGGCTGGTTAAAACTAGTGAACCAAAATACAGTTTAAAAGGGAAATTAAAAGGTTTTTGAGCTGCTTGAATATGTAGTGCCTTTTAAAATAGATTCGAATAAAAAGTTAAAGAAGAATAATAAATGCTTGAAACAAAACTCATAAAATATTTCAAATTTGCTCATCTAAACATATTTATTAAAAGTGACATCGTGAAAATATAGAAGATGATTGAATAAGATAATACAATGATAGATGTGACTGTAGGTGTAGTGAAATGGTGATTTAAAGCTGGTCAGCCTGCAGAGACCGTAAGCCGCCTGTTGTAGAGAAACTGTGTCCAAAATCTCTCACTCTCCTCTAAGCCCTAAAATTTCTGGACTATCCAGTGCCGTGGATTCAAGCAATAATCTTACATCACCCATTTGCCAAATAAAAGCGAGGGCTGAGTATCAATCATTTTCAGATTCAATTCACCAGAGCCTTCGTCATTTTGATTTAGAATTTACACATTTAGACATATTTGAATAGAAACCCTAATGACCAAAATGTTGTCAAACGTAAAGTGGAGTGAAGAGCTTTCCAGGAAAAATGGACAGTTTTTTCTTTCTTTCACGAAGCTGAATGCAAAACCCAAATGTTTTGTATGTCATCAACATCGCAGTGCTCAAAGAATATGACATTAAGCACCACTAAGACTTACCATAAAGAAAAGTTTCTTGATGCTTCAGTGTCAGATGTAAAATATTCAGTCTGTTTTAATTTGAACCTGAACCTGACAAAGTAAATAAATTGTGCGTTTAATAGTAAAGCTATTCAAACACATTTGTTTTCAGTCGGGGTAAATTGCAATAAAGTGGCTAAGGACCTAAAACGAGCCTTTTGGATGGTCAGTTTATCCGTTTGGACCAACATTCTTTTAACTGTTGTTGGAAATGTCGCATTGAACTTGTGTCTCATCTCATTTTATTAAAGTGATTCCAAACTATTTTTTTTTTGTAAGCTTTAAGACATTTGAATAAAACTGCATGTTTAAGATATGAGATGCCCTGTTTTGATAAAAAACATGGTTAAAAAAAAACTTCAAACATGTTAATATATGGTTAACATGTCATCTTAGAACCTCTACAAGAAGAAAATGTGCTGCTTCTTTGTAACCTCTCTCACCTTTTGCGGGGGTGTTTTTTTTTCTGAGCAAACTGAAAGTTTTTTTGTTTTTAATCTCAGCAAACGAGTCCTCAGTGGCGTTGTTCCAGCTGCCGCCACACTGTGGTTATGCAGTCCAGACCAACTGGAGGGATCTCAGCCTGATGGCCCAGTATGACGCCTGTCACATGCGTCTGGAGGTGGGACACGCTTCATTATTATTCTGCACAACCATCAATGAAGTAGGATTTTAATTATAACCCTGAAAAATTAATAAATAACAAGTCTAAGTTCTTTAACCGTCTCTCTGAAGGAAGACCGTTATGTGCTGCCTTTGCTCTGGAAGGGAATTCCCATCAAAGTGTCCTGTCCGGTCTCTCAGCTTAAGCTTCTGGCTGTGGGTCCCTCCTCCCTCTGCTGTTCTCCGTATGGTATGACCATCAGAGTAGAGGAAATGCTTAACGGAGAGGAGCCAAGCATAAATGGTAAATCCGTTAATGGTTTCAAAGTCACAGTGAATCAAAGTAAATGTTTACTTTTGGGTCTTTTTTTTCTTTCCTACAGTGAGGGGAGAGTGGACGCCTTTAGTGCTGCTGGCTGAGCAGTGCGATTACACTCTGGACAAAGAAGATGGAGAGATTGTGATTGCTGTGCCTTTCCTCACGTGTGGCATCACAATAAAGGTGAGGAAATGAGTCGACTGGTAACTAGAAAGTGAACCTTGGTGTGATTTACCTGCCGTGGGAATGGAGATGAAAATATTGAAGAGCAAAAGCCTTAATCTGTAGATGTACCAATTCTGCTAAAGTTGATGGTGGATACCAGTAGAAAGTTTGAAGGCTTGCTTTCCCACATTAACCAGAGAGGGTAAGAATAAATCAGGGGACCTTTTTCTTTATCATTGCCTCTATGAAAATTAGAAAAATATAAAAGTTCAGGAGGCCCGAGCAGGCTGGTTCCCCATCCCACACAGTCTGTCTGGCCGCCTGCCCGCCTCCCAGGAGCCAACATGGTGATCACAATCGCTCCAGCTCCATGCGCCCTGCGACAGACTATCCCGCCTTTGCCCAACAGTAACCAGGACGGATTTGACGAAACAATGAATTCTAAGCCACAGCCAGTGCTGTTTGCTGGTGCAATGTAGCCTAAATTATAATGCAAATAAAATAACTTTTCAAGGCCTTATCAAAGTTCTTTTTCGTGTGTATTTTTATTAAACAGCAGTGTCTGGTACACATTCGTTTTGTCATTTCAGAAATTGTTCAAAAAGTCTCAATGTGGAACCAAAAATACGTCACTTTTCAGTTCAATCGCTGAAGAGAAACTTTTGAGAATAAACTGTCAGGGAGGGAGGGACCGCAGTTTTACCTGCATGCCGAGCAGCCGAGGCGCTAGTGCAGTTTTGGGTTTTTCCCTCCGTATGGGAATGACAAATATTACATTTTTATTTAACTCCCTATTAACGATGTTTAAGACATTTGCATCAACATTAACAGCCCTAGTTGCCAGCAGTGTGACATGCAGAGGACTGAATGCATGGTTTGCACAACTCTTCAGACCGCGCCATGAGTGGGAGAATGCTGGACAGTCGTTCTTCTTAGCCAAAATAACCACTTCAAAATCTGTCCGATTAGAAAGGCAGATGCTGATGTAAGTTAGTAACAAATGGTGCAGATAATTGGTCGGCCTCTCATTCTGGGCGTGCGTGACGAACTCCAAGAATCCCCCCAGAGGAGCTGGAGGAAGTGGCCGGGGTGGTGGTGGTCTGAGCATCTTTGCTTAGACTGCTGCTCCAGGGACCTAAGTTTGGGTGTCGTCTTCGACATCTTCGGTGTCGAAAGGCTTGACTAGATAAAACGGCTGATGTGCTATTGAAATCATTTTCTTTCTGCAGGATGGGAAATACACACTTTCTCTCCAAACGGGGCAAAGGATCTACACGCTGGCCTGTCCCGTCTCCCCCCCTGAAGGGCTTCTCTTCACCCATCAACCACTGGCTGATGGCCCTCCCCACTTTAGCAGGAGGGAAGCTAAACCCCTGCTGGAGTCCCTCAGGCCGATGCCATGGATACAACCTTTCTACTTGGCTCCACCTTATTACCCCCACCCAACATTTCACTCAAATGCTCCCCCTTCTCCGCCATCTGTACCCTCTGATTTAAATCAGGAGCACTATCCTCACCAGATTTTTCCTGAAGAGGCGTACGAGCCTTTAAGGAGCTACAGACCTTTTTTGTCTGGAGATCATGTGAGGGATTTGACTCAGAAGCTTCCAGATGAAAAGCAAAAACCAGAAGCTCCTGTCTTTGATTCAAACAAGCCTGGTGCACCTGCTGGGGGTTTTCCTTACCAGGTTCACGTCCAGACCTCTGATTCTCCAAGTCACGACTTCAGTCCTTATTTCCATTTCTACCATCACCCCAAAATACCTCTTCCTGGCTCTCAAGACGCCAGTTCTGGACTAGAGTCCTCCACTAATCCCCCCAGCTTTAAATATCCTGTTGTCTCAGATGTTCAGCAGTTTTCCGACACGTCACAACAAATTTCCCCACCTAAAGTGCCACCACATCCTGATACTGTCCCCATGAAATCTATACCTCATTCTCCATACTCTTCACATTTCCCTCACTACTATTTATTCAACTATCCACCTACTGCAAGAGGAGAAGCCAGGAGACTTGGTCTGCTAGATCCTCACCTGATCACAAAAGCAAACATGTCTCACTTCCACACATACTCGGCCTATGACAGAAGCAGCATCAATGCTTACATTAAGCCGGCAGACACAGACCAAGCGGAGGCCTTCTCCAACACCAAACCAGATCTGGATGAGAGGCGCTCTTCATCTGTCACTCCTGCAGCACAGCCTCCAGTCCCGCAGAGTTACCCTCCCAAAACAAAGCTTGGTGCTGCTCCGCCCTCTGAGCAGTCTTCTGCCCCCTCCCAAGGATCTGTCTCCCGTCCCAACCCTTACCAGTACTTCTACCACCCCTTTTACGGCTATCTCTTTTATCCCCCTGCAGCTTTGTCTGGCACGGTCACCCACGGATCCGCATCAGCTCCAAAACCTTTGCAACAATCTTCATCCTTCTATAAACATCCAGCCTCTTCTTCCCCTTCCTTCCCCTTACTACCTCCTTACTATCATTACTACCTCAATCAGCCTCAAGTGCCCAAATACACCCACGAACCTCATTCCTCTGGCAGCAAAGACTCATCTGAAACTCTGTTTGCTTCAAGCCACAACTATGGTTGGGTATTTTCTCCTGCATCTGGCGGAAGATTTTCCACCGCTCCTATGGCGCCACACACCGCCTTAAAAAGCTATTATATGGCTCCACATCCATTTGGACGGCACAGTGGAGGTCACACTAGAGAAAAAGAATATAATCTAATGAGAGGTAAATGCATCTTGTTCTTACATGAAAGGAAAATGTTTCTGATATTAAAAGCTCTGACTGTTCTGATCTGTACAGAATATTTTTGAAGTTTACAAAAGGTCATTTTTCTCTCTTTACTACTTGTGCTCAGAATACCTTCTCGGAACCAATCCATTTTCTCCTGCTGTCCCACTTTGTGCTTTTGGACCTGTGATGGATCTTGACTGCACGAATCCCCTGAGCTGCTGCTCACGCACTTTGAAGGGTGAGCCCATGAACAGCCTGACTTATTCAGACTTCAGGTATTTTTAAGGTTTGAGGTTTTTCCCTGCTTCTAAACCAACAGACGGCACTCCAGAGCAGTATTTTGTCTTTGCGGTGCCTGATTCTGTTCTGGAGGCCTCACTGCTGTCTGCTGCTGCTTCCTCTGGACACAACGCGTCCTGCTCGCTGCAGAGATTGACCTCCGATCTGGGTTTCTACATCGTGCCTCTGGACGGCTGTGGAGTGAACAAGCATGTGAGGCTCTCTGGATGTTTGTCGTGTGTTGATGGGCATCAAATCTACGAGGATTGAGAGCTTTCTTCAGTGCTCAGATTGAGTCCTCTGTCATCCAGGCTGCTGCTGTTCTTTGACTATCGGTTCAGCAAGTCACCTGATGGTCTTTGGCTTTTCTGCATTATCGCCTCACTTTCTGCCGTTATGGCTGTCATCTGAAAGTGGCTTTTTTTTTTTTTTTTGTGCTAGTCGACAAAAATTAGCAGTTTTTAATGAAGCACCTTATGCATTTCCTCACTAAAGGTAGAGCGCCACAGATTATAAGGCACAATAAACACAAACATTTGTTCTAATGGTTTGTAAATAGTCTTGATAAAAGCAGGAAAACAGTTTAGTATTCCTTTAAGTTTGAACAAATGAATCATTAACAGTTGGAAATTCCAGATTTTGAACCAAGTCATAAACAGCTGCTCTCTTATGTCTCGATTGAAGGAAGAGAGGTGGAGAAAGTGGGGGATACAAGAGCTGATTTGAATAAGTTATTATTTTAAGATGTAACATTTATACCAGATCTGCTGGAAAGACAAATATTGCATCCAAACGTGAAATCCTGACACGAAGATAAGCGGAAGACATCTGTCCATCAATACACTGTGGGTTAGGAGGGATGAAGCAGACAGGGAGCGGTGTGCACGTGGGGGTGGAGATGCATGCATACATGCATGCTGCCAGAGTGAACCGTGTGTGCCAGCCCCGGCACGCCACCCAAAGATCACCGCGTACCCACAGCTCCACCCCCCATAACCCTACCCTCTACAACCCTCCTCACCCACCATTTTATCCGACCCCTCCTCCCATACCCCCCCCCCCCCCCCAATGCCCTCCCTATTCTGTGATGGGGAGGGAGAGCCCCAGATTGGCATGGGATTTTTGACAAAGGAAAAAGTGTACCTAGGCTCAAAAAAGTTGAAAAAACGCTTCTATAGATTATGAGGCAAAGTTTTTTTTTTTTAAAGTGCACATTAAGGCGTGGTCCCTCAGAATGCACATTCTGGTTTTCAGCAGAAGCTTTAACCCTTTGATTTGTGTGTTTGGGTTTTGTCAGATGTTCGGTCATACGGTGGTTCATCTTCTGGACGTCCACGGCGTGGACTCGTCCAAAGATGGCAGGGCTGCAGAGAAATCTCCTGTGAGGTGGGTTCATTGGCGTGATCAGGTTCCTGCTTTTTCCTTACAATAAGTTTAATATAGTTTAACTTGCTAACTTGAATAAAACACTGAATGTGTTCTCTTAAAGGGAAATAAACTGATTTATATTTTAATAATTGATATCTTCAAATGTCATTTGTAAATGTCTGTGGTTCTGCCATCCATGTTTACTTAACAACAACTAGTAAACAGGGACTAATATACTGTTTTAGACTAATCAAGCTCTGATTGAGATGTGAAGCTCTAAATCCCTTTAACTCTTGATTTAAAGTGCTTTTTTTTCTCTTGGTCGGATCTGTAGATGTTTACTTACTGTGGTTCTGACTGAAGAGTTGTTTTATTCATTAAGGCAAAGAACTTGGGCTGTTCTGCAGCAGATTTTTTCAAACACAAATGTCTGCAGGATGACGGTGGGCTGTAGCTCCTCCCCTTATACTCCAGGTGAAGTGAGGTTCCACCTGATGGACGAGCCTCCTGTTCAGACCCCCCCAGCTCCTGTCACTGTGCTGCTGAGACTTGCAACAGGTTGAATGTTGCATCTTTTCTGGCTTTTAAAAAGTGTGAAAACGTATAACTGTTGAATAAGTGAATTTCTTTTTTCTTTTTATTCTTAAGAAAGCAAAAAATGAAATGTTTGTATCCCTGTAGATGAATCCTTCACCAGCTTCCACCCTGAAGCCCGCCTCCCTCTGAGTCTGGTGCTGAGTAAGCCGGTTTACGCAGAGCTGAGCCTGCTGGACCCGTCAAAGCCCGGCATGCTGCTGCTGGTTCACTCCTGTTTGGCTTACACCCTGGCTCCATATCTCAGCTGGATGCTTTTATATGATGGGTAGGCTCATCCAAAAAGTTTTTACTTTTTGATTTTAGTTATTTTGTTTGTTCAACGAGTAATGCAGCTGACGGCTATTCTGGGAAAGCATACAGTGGCCCCTTGCTATTGCACAGGTTTCCCTTTCATGTCCTCTGAATTTTTTCGCTTAAGTACAATTTCTTTCTTTTTAAATTTACATAATTCTTAGATCCCAGTCAGTGTGCTAAATTTCTTTTTCCCTGACGATTTGAATTAAGTTTAAACAAAAGTGAAAATGTCTGTCTGCTAAGTCTATAAAGTGTGCACTGAGGGTTTTTTACAGCCTTAAAACATTTATATAATTGTAACAGACTTGACTACTCTATGGATTTCAGCCATCGGGTTATTTTAGAACTTAACTTCGCCAATAAACGAAGGATCAAATTAGATTTTTCATCAACTTTTAAGCAAATCTTCTTTCCAATGTCCTACAAAGTTTACAAACTGACGGGTTTAATACTAGATTTCCCAACTACAGTTGGCATGTCAACTATGAACCATGTCAACTATGAACCATGTCAACTATGAACCATGTCAACTATGAACCAAGTCAACTATGAACCAAACTAGGGCTTCACGAATATGTGGGAAAACTTGCAATATTAGTAATCAATATTGCGATGGCGATAACTTGTGGTACATGAACAAATAGCAAAACAACCAAATACATAAATTATTTTACTGAAACAGTTCAAAAATTCTACTGCAATACTCTACAGGAGGCAACATCTGATTGGGCAAATGAATAGATTTTTTTTGATTCCTTAAATACTTCAAGCTGCCATAAGATTATTTTAGCACATTTAAGGTATCCATTTATTGCAATTTTTGCAACCTTTTGCTATATGATTATTTTGATCATTATTGCGATAACTATAAATAAATTTGGGACACATTGTGCACGCCTGAACCAAACTAAACAAGTTTGGCTTCTTTCAAAGCACTGACATTAGACTGTGCAAAGCAGACATGTTCCAGACACGAGTGGATTATTAGGACTAATTTAGTTAACCCAATAACCCTTGCAGATGTTGGTGTTGCATGAAGTCTTTCTTGCTAATCTCCATTTCCAGCGTTTCCTCTCTATCACTGTTTACCTTTCACAGTATTGCAGCTTTTTTATTAAACCACAGCGCATAGTCTTCTGTGTCCTGATTGGCTGTTGATCTTGTCTATCTTCTCTATGCCCTGTACCCTATAAAGACGCACAGCACGTTCTGTTAGCCAGCGTTTCATCAATCCTTGATCGCGATCAGGTCTTTTTTTTTCTACAAAGGTTTAAAGCTAGGGAAAAGTGTGAAAATGTTCATGTCTGAGGAAAGTGTTCAGTATGTAGTGGGGAGTTTTACAGCCTAATAATTCCACTTAGCAAATTTGACCTTTTGCCAGTTATTTGTGGGAACGTAACCCTCGATAAACGAGTGAACAGTGTACACTGAGAAACAGTCAGAAAATGTTAGCTGAACTATGTGAGCGATGGTCCCATTAACACAAACCTTACTAAATGAATGGTTGAGCTAAAGTATGGATGTTTTCCTTGTAAATGTGTTTTTGTGGAGTCGATTTTCAGTTGTCAATGGGATTGCTGTTGTCATCCAGTTGTCCCAAACAGGGAATATCGCAGCTGCTTCCTTCCCCAGACTCCCGCCACATTAAGAGGATGAAAATCACAGTCTTCCCTTCTGTGGCCAGGGGAAGCTCCTCCCACTCCGCTCAGAGGAGGCTGGCTTTGTTGGAGGACCCGGAGGTGCTTCTCCTTTTACTGTGATTGTGTTCAGTTTCACGTCCTTGTCCGGTCGTTCAGTGTTTCTATCCCCCTCCTCAGGTTTACTTCTTATGCACAACAGAGGTGTGTTCAGCTGCTTCAGGTGACTGCAGTGTGAGCTGCAAAACAGGTACGATCAGAGAGGAGATATCATGTTTTTGCAGAATCAGTTTAAGGTTTTAGATTCATACATTTTTCCTCCACAAAAGAGAGTTTGAGAACCACTGCTTATGTTTAACCTTTTTTATGATTTTCTTTTTTTTTGTCCATTTCTTTTTGCCTTTTGTCATAATGCCTCGGAACTATACATTTATTTAAAATGTTTTTAATATTTCTGAAAAAATACAGGGAATGGCAGAGCTCAAAACTCTAAGATGGCTGTTAAAATAGTGCAATAAAATGGTTTTCAAATCAAGTATTTTCATGGATGTTTTTAAAGAAACAAATGTGAAAGTAAATGACAATCGCAAAGCAGCGAATGTCTGGTTTAGCTCAGGAAGAGGGGAAAGGATTAAATCAGCTGAACATTAAAATGAGATATTTTAACATAAAGCTGACAAATTGAATTTAGTAAAACATCTTGATCTTTTCAGAGTTCAAAGGTTTTTGCCAGATTAACTGAGTACTGTTTAGGAGAGCTGACATTTCAAGAAACTTGACATTTGTATGCATATGACCAAATTCTGAGGTGAATGCCAAACTTGATGAAACAAGTGAAAACAACCTTATTTGTAATTAACACTGTAGGAATAAAAAAAGTAGTTAAATTGTGGCAAAAACTTAATTTAGGGGTGGCTGCAAAATTGGGTCTTTTCTGTAAAGTTAACTGGGCTATAGGGTAAATAAAATGATCATTGTATTGAAAAATGGTTGAAAATGTATCTTAAAGTTTTATGAGAACGTCGCAAGATGTGTCTTGTGAATTTGCATTTTTATTTTGGAAAGTCAGAACAGAAACAAGGTTAAATGCTAAAAGTTCCTGTTGGCACACAGATAAGGAAATCTGTTTCAACCAAGCAGACCTCAAAGAACCTTGAAGCTCAAATGTGAAAATGTGGTTGAAACTTCTGAATCACAGCTTGTTCTTCTCTCCTTGCAGGTCCCAACAGTGATCGGTGAATAAAGACACTTTTACACAAATGCATCCTGTTTTAGTTTCTGCAAGTGTCAAAACCGGATCAGAACAAATACACAAAACAAATGAATTGAAATAAACTTGAACCAACAAGTTTGTATTAAAGACTGAATAAAAACCTGTTATGTTCAAACAGCCTTTTGACCCACTGGAACTAAGTTATATTAAAATGTTTCCTCCTTGAATTTAAAATGTAGAGAATTAAGTCTGAGTTTTAGTGAAGACTCCAAGCATCATAGTAATGAGTGGTCCTAAGTTGAAAAAGATTTGTGTTGAATTATGAGGACTATCGCTGAACATTTAATTACTGTTAACTATAAGAAAAGGTGACTCTTGCATAATGTCATCAAATGAACTCATGGCTGTCTGTCTGGACACTGCTAATGGAAATCTACTTGAGGAATTTATAACTGTTGGAGTTCGCACTTCGACCACTTAACAAATCTATGAAAACTCAATAGAAACACAATTTAAAAGTATAAAATGTTTGTTCTAGGCTTTAAACACGTATATATAAAATGTTCATACATTGAAGACTCATGCTGTATGCTTTGCTTTTGTAAATCTTGCTGGCACGGCTAGCTTTGTATTCTGAAGGAAATGGAGTGTTTGCTACTAAAACATTGAAGCTGGAACTCCAAGCTGATCTTTTTTTTTAACATACCTAAATTGAACGAAGACCAGGTTTGATTCAGACTGAGGTAACAAACTCAGACTTGAGTTTTCCAACTGACTCGTGATGACACTTTAAATATGAACATGATTTCCACTGAATCTTCATCTTGAATTGAATCCCAAGTCTGTCATCAGTTTGTTCTCCGAGTTTATATTCCAGCTGTTTAACCTTCAGAAAAACTGACAAATGAACAAATGCACCACACTTGCACAACTCTTTTCTACTTCATGGTGCTTTAGGTGTAAAACGTGGGCAAACGCATTAAAATTCCTCATATATTCCACCAAAATTAAATGCAACATCACAACTAATAAACTAATCTCACACTGGGCATGTTTAGTCTAGGTTTCTTTTCTTTGTGCTACAGCTGATTCCTGCATGTCTGTCACCTACAGTCTGAAGAGGCTTGGTGTGAAAAGTCAATGTGGTGTGAATCTTGTTCCAGGCTTTTTCTTTCATAGCTCCATAATGACAGAGTAAAAGACTGTCGTAGAATTCTGGCCGCCGGGCAGAAATGGCAATAATTAATTTTTCCTCCATAATCAATTTTCAAACTGTTTGTACTTCTGTAACTCAAAAGGGATGCTAACCTTATGTCACTACCAAGTCCCTGATTACTTAAAATTCATTCTGGTTTATTATGCAATGTGTTTCATGGCTGCATGTTTTGTTTCTAGAGCTCAAAAATGCTTGTAGAAACCTAAGCATAAAAGTGAACATTTTGATCACAGAAGAAGCCTGAAACAAATATTTTTGCATGCTTGAATGAGGGCCTTGAACATGAGGGAGCTGTGAACATAGCTTTTGGGGAAATGCTGCCACAGATGCGTATTACAGTCATTTTGTTTAAAAAGAAAAAATGAAAAATAAACTTAGGGAAATAAATATTTTTTTGTGTACACAATGAAACAAAATCTTTTGTAACTATCAGGTGTTTTTGTTTACCAAAGGCAGTTCCTTTTTAAATTATATGTTTTTATTTGCTCCAACTAAATTCTTTCCTTTAGTTAAACTTAGTTTGGCAGAATCTCAGTTCTGCTTCTAAACTCTGAATAAGGGAAACGTAACATGAAGTTAGAGCTGCCATTGTTTTTGTCCAGCCTGGTTTATTCGTTTTCAGATTTTCAGAGGGTCTCAATTGAGCAACAACCAGAATTGATGCTTGACCATCAGTTTGTTTGTTTGTTTTTTGGGGGGGGGATTCGCATTAGATTTGTGAGGTTAGGATTATTTTAGTGAAAAAATTGTGGATTTTTCTTCCATCAGTTATCTCCACATGTGAATGTAGTTGATTTTTTTTTTTAATTTACCATTTACATTTGAGGAAATCAGCAGTACTGTAATATATATATTTATCAAAGACATTATTTAAAAAAAGAAAATTGATTTTATGATCGTTCTGTTTTTGACCAGCAGATGTCCACATTGTTCTCTTTTTCAGATACTTTTTTTTATGTGTAAAAACAAAAATTGACTAATCAAAGAAATGCCTAAATCTAGAAGGAAATGTAAGAAATCCCATTTGACACACTGAGTTGGATGTTTTACTCGCTGGATGCCAATAAATGAGTCCATCTAAAACAGATTAATATTTTTTAGCCATCAGAACCACCAGAATGATAAATGCATGACAAGCTGCTCATTCCATCACTAAGTTGGATAAGTTATATTCAGATGAAACATAACTGTCCATTCAGTGAAAACTAAATATGAGGCTTTAGCCTGTTTGCTAAAATATCCAGACCATTGCTTTCCGACACTTCAGCTTCTTCTATGACAGCGCCCTCTAGTGCAAAAACACAGCAGTGCAGAGTGGAGTTTCTACGAGGAAACAGCTCACAGATTCCACATTTCACAAGTTTTTGTTATGAATACAAACTTAAAAAAAGTCCTGAAAGATGAAGAAAGCAGAGCAAGAGCCAAACTCAGTATCACATTATCATTTTGAATTTGCAGAATTCCTTCAGGAAGACATGACATCTTTGGCATTTGAACAGAATAACTGAAGTTCCAGGACATTTTGCGTTTATTTGTAGAGTACATTTACAGTAAAGACATGCACGGGCAGGTCACCTAAAGTGTGCTACTCAGTGCAAGCAAAATATCTTCCAACACAGAAACGTAAGATTGTTTTTATGTTAAAGCTTCCCTATGTAACCAAGTAGTTCTATTTTAAAGTTACACATGCTCATAGACACAAACACACGCACACAAAGACAAGCATGCAGATGAAGAAAATACATGCGCAAAGAAATAGAGACCTTTGTAAACGCACACACCCCACTTGCTCATAAAGACTTACAAACACACATGCACATACATACATGCAAAGACACATACAGTCAAATGTGCATGCACAGACACACAATGTACATAAGCACATGAAAAGACATATCTGCATGCACAGACACACACACACGTTAGTTTAGCTACAAGTTGAGAAAATAAGTCAGACAAGTGAAGGTTCACCTCTTACTTTATTATTTATAACTCCTAGAAGCAGAAAGTTCCTGCAAAGAAAACCCAGACACACTTTACTCTGTTGAATAAGAAGGAACTAATGAGATGCACCAGAGCTCAAAACTTGCAGAGCAACACATTTACATCATTTACCAAACAACTTTAAGAAACCAGTTCAACCTTATATTAGGGTGAGGGGGTGGGGGGTAGACATGAAGGGTCCTTGGTAGGGGGGGTGCTTGGACATCACTGCCAGCAAGCAGCAGATGTCCTCCTAGCACCCTACCCGCCAATTTTAACCGCACCTTAGACATTTAGGGCCCTTTGGTGGGGAGGGTGAGGGGACATTTGATTTGATTTGATTTGAAATGGTTTATTTCAAGCAATTAAGTAGAAATAATACACAACAGCAATATAAACATCAGTTATACATTCATACAGTAACTAATCAAACTTAGGATAATTAGACATATTAATAAATATTGCTTGAAAGGGAGTGGGAGGAAGCGAACTTATATAATCCCACCCCGATTATACTGTAACCATTTTATTACATGATTTATCAATATCCAGTTCCCAGTTTTTATCAGACAGAATTAAAAATCATAAGATATCGATAAAGCACATGACAAAGATGAATTACTTAAGTAATACGTCAAAAATAACTATTTTAGAAATCAACATGGCAAATGCAGATCAATCATCTGAAATATATGCAGATTATGTTACTTATAGCTACGCTAGCAAAGCCATTCATATGAATAAAACATAATACTATATCAATAAAGCAGACAACACTGTTTCAGGAATTTTCATAGCAAAAATTTCATCAAGTATCAAAAGTTAAAAACATGTGCAAAGTTATGCTACATCACTGTGAGTAATCAGGAGATGTCCCCTTAGTGCCCTACACACCAATTTTAACTGCACCCCCTTAGTACACACACCCCTCCCCCTTCAATATATACATTCCAACATAAACACACACACATGCACACACACACCCTCTCAAACACACATACACGCACACACATTTTGCAAGGAAGGTGGGACCTGGGTCCATCTGTCCCCTACCCCTCCCCTGGTGGGGGGTGCGGGCCCCTTGGCAACGACGGCCATGTCCCCTGGGTGCCGGCTTCCCGGGCCCGACGGTGCTCTCTCCGCGCGTTGGGGGGGTTCACATTACACCTGAGCCGGGGGTGTTCGTGTCCCTGGGGGGTGGCTCCTGGTCCTTGCCCCTGAGTCTGGGCCCTGCCAAACTTCCAACAGTGGTCGGGCCATATTTACAACACCCCTTGTGGGCCCCCTTTTTTCCCCGGGGTTCCCCCCCTCCTGGGCGGGGGCGGCGGGCCCCTGCGTTGCCCCTTTCTGGACCAACCTTGGGCCGGGTGGGTGGCTGCCTGGAGTGCGGAGCGGGTCTCCCTTGTGGGGTCCTGGCTCGTACCTGGGGTTGGGGCGGGGGGATGCCCGGAACTCCTGGGTGGTGATGGGGGGCTTGTCTGGGGCTGTGGGCGTCCTTCTCCGGTGGGGCCCCGCGTTGGGCTCTCCCGGCGCGGCGGGGGGGCTGCTTTCCTGGTTGGGCTGGGGCGGCGCTCTCGTTCCCTCCGCGCCTCCCTGCTCCCTGACTCTGGGGGCCTCCGGCGGTCCTGCTGGCCCTGGCCTGGGTGGCGGTCTTGGTCGCCCGGGGGGCGGTTGTTCCCTGCCTGTTCCCGTGTGGCGTTTGGGGGGATTCCGGCTGCCGCTGCTGCTGCGGCGGGGGTCTTGGAGTGGGGATGGCTGGGCACTCTCCTTCTTTTCACGTTCCACCATCCATTTTAGAAGAACATAAACACTCACCTGAGCACAGGTGTTAGCTCACCTTTGCATTAACAGTTTGCATGATTGAATGACTGAAATATTCCATACTAGTTGGTTTTAAGGCATAAGTATGCGTGTGAACACTATCTGTTTTGTGTGCATGTCGACATGTGGACATTTTTGCAGCCAACAGGTGTGTTGATAACATTTGAGTGTGTGTGTGTGTGGACAGGCCCTGCCCTTTTTGTACTACATTTGAACCTTACCGTAATGATAAACAACCAGTAAACTTGTTGCTTTATGCTGCTTCATGGTCTTATCCCCCCTCCCCTCCCATTATCACCCTCCTAAACCCCTCTCTCTCTAACATCCCTCCCTTTTTCTTCCCTTCTTTCCTTTCCGTCCGGTCCAACACCCAAAATTTTCAAACATGGTTGAAATTAATAAAGTTTGGCCTCAATTACAAAAGGGGTTTATTCAGACATACCTCTGGTTTCTCTGTAGATCAATAACCCCTATTGTTAAAGTAAAATATGTCCAACACAAGAGGCCCTCAGCTCTCATCTGCCTGCCCAGCTGTTGGACAGGACAAGTTAAAAAATAAAAAATAAATAAATAAAAATAAGAAACCAGTTCAAGTAATGACCTTGAAGACAGTTCTGACACAAGTATGCAAACATCACAAACAGATTCATGTCAAGAAATCCAGAATTCTTGGAGCAGATCTACAAGCTGTAAACGCCAGAGGACTTTTTTTTCAAAGAGAAAGTAGAATACAAAAAAACTTTGTTACACAACTTAAAGCTTTTGTTACCACACCGCAAATACAGGTTTCCACACCTTAATCCACCAAATGGTTCCCGAGCGCAGCTGTATCTGCAGCTCACTGCTCCCCAAGGGGATGGGTCCAATGTGGAGAACAAATTTTATACACCTAGAAGTGTGACAGATAGTGGGACTTTGACATTAACTTTAACCTAGAACTGCTGCTTTGCACTCTAATGACAATTACACTCCATCATGGGAAAAGTTGGTCCTGCATACTACACTTTATTTCATACGTAAGACACGAAATCTCATGGTGCCATAAGGAAAACACACATCCAAAATCCAAAACACAGCAGGTAATTGACACACCTAGAACACACACCTGAAGTCACTTGCTAAACCAAACACCAATCAGCCAGCAAAAAAAAAACTTAGTTAAGCCATTTCGAAGAGTTGCAAGCATTGATTGGGGGAGAGGATGAGGAAGAGGAGGACAAGGTCATGGTTGAAGAGGCCATGTATGAAAGTCTATTTCTGATGTTATTAGTGATTATGGTGGACTATGTCAAAAACCATGGCCTGCATTTGAGATGCCTCAGCAGAGAGTCTACACACATCTAGACCACCTAACAGTTACTGTATATGGACAGGGTGCTGCAGGGTACTGATGCTCCTTTGTAGCCAAAGTGGTTTCTTCTGTAAAACATGCCATGATTACTTATATTAAGATGTTTCAGTGCAGTAAATTGAGCAGTATGTACAGTAAAGTACTGTAAAAATCCCTATAAATGAATTCTATTCAGCTTGGAGATAGCATCAATATGACCGCCAACCACATGGCTCTTCTGCAGGCAATGGAACGACCCAAACAGACAGCCAGACCTGCACAATTGTCATGATGTTCAGGGTTCACACTATTGTTCTTTTTGTTTGCTTTTTATAATTTTATTTTGCAAAATCTGAATTGTACAGCTATGTACAGTGATATAATGTACAGTATTTAGATGGCACATTTCCACTATTTAATATAAAGTAGACTCTGAACTGAAACACTGTATACAAACGATGGATGTATGAGTCATTTTACCATTAGAGTTAAATTTTGACAAAAGATTCTTATGCTTGCAAAACAGAGTTTAAATTGATGTGAATGGTGTTCATTCTCTGGCCACATTATTTGGCACACCTGTCCAACTGCTCGTTAATGCAAATTTCTAATCAGCCAATCACATGGCAGCAACTCAATGCATTTAACCAACGGGCTGTCCTAGGCACTTTAACATTGGGAGTGGGGTGATCTAGACCCCACTAGACAGTACGCTGAACCTTTTTCCCTTGATGATTTGTGATCTTCACTCGTGTCCATGGATTACATGAAATCATCTCCATCTTTATCCACCTGTGTCATGGTAGGAATAATACGTCAATGGTCATATTGACCCCATAGAAAAGCGAAACGGTTAAGCAAGATGATCTGCTGCAGTTAGCCAATAAGGAGCTTCAATGGCAGGATGGTTGGAATACATGTAGGACACCAACCATCGAGGCCTGGATTTGAGCACCTCTGATCTAGGGGAAGGAAAACCCTGATTTTAAACCTCCACTGTCTTGCAGCTATATTCTTCCAAGGAAAAGGCTTCTGGAGTAAACCTTGAGGAAAAATCCGGAGTCGGAGCCCCAAAGGCAGTTCGACGCCACTTGCAGCCTCGCTCAGGAAACTCCTGCGACGGCGCCAATGCCAAACTGTAGCAGCCTTGCTGTTCCTTTGGATCCGTCAACATGGAGAGTGAGGACCAGCTACGTGGGCAACAGCCTGTCCTCAATATTACATTGGCCTGGCAAGTATCCGACCACCACAAGATGAGAGTTAGGATGCATCATCCATGGTCAACTGACCAACGGAGGCCTAAGAAAGTTCACACACACACACATGTTTATGCATACAAACCATCAGATGTAAAACAGTTCATTCTGTCATAAATTTGTGCAAACGTGAGCAACCACCTGTGCTTAAATGAGTTGATGTTCTGCTGAGGTGGAGGATGGAATATAATAAAAGAGGGAGAGTGCCCGGTCATCCTCACACCAAGAGCCCCATCGAAGCAGCAGTGGTAGCCAGTACACCCCCCCTAAACGCCCGCAATGCAATCACGTCTGCCACCCAGACCAGGGCCACCAGGACCGCCACAGGGGCCCCCAACACCAGAGAGCAGGGAGTCACAGGGGTTACAGAGAATGCAGGGCCCAGCGTGGGGCTCCACCCCAAGAAAAGACCCCCAGCCCCAGCTGAGCAGCTCACCATCACACAGGAGTTCTGAGCATCCCTCCACCCCAACCCAGGCACGAGCCAGGGCCCCCCAAGGGAGACCCGACTCATGCTCCAAGCAACCACCCACCCCGTGGGAGTTCCAGGAGAGAGGAAGACAGGGGCCACCCACCCCTGCCTAGGAGGAGGACAACCAAGAGAATTGTGGGTCCCGATTAAAAACTCAGATCATAGGTCATGAACAGCTGATAGACTGACCCCTGATTCGTGAAACAACCGTCCCCCCCACCCCACACAATGAGAGAGGAGCCTAGAAAGAACCGGTCCCAGGAGCAAGTCCAGGCCTCCGCCCCCATCTGCTGCCCCTAGTAAAATTGTTACTTGTTTTCTTTGCTATGAAATCTCTAGATACTTATCCTCCCTCTGTATCATTGGCACTCATGTCACCAAGCACACAAAGTGACGGTGAAGCCGTGATTGAAACCTTAAGCCAGACTGACAGATCAGCACATACCTGCTGCCAGAGACCCTGGACAGGTGCGCAGAACCACAGTGCATGCATTAGGTAGATTACTATCACAGAGCTCACAAATGTCTGAGTTCCTGAGGCTCATCTTGAACATCCTCTGTCCAGTGAAGTAAACTCTATGAAGAGTTTTGAATTGGATTAGTTGAAAGTTTGGATTGCCAATTATAAGCACAAAAACTGCAGACATATAAATGATTGTAAAGGTTCTCATTCATACGAGGGGTGTTGACCTGAAGTTAAGTCATTGCAACTGGACTTGATGAATGACTGGATTAGTAGAAAATTCAGAGTCCAGTTGCTGGGACTCATCTTCATGAAACATAAAAGTAAAAAAAAAAATTCATCTTGCCAGAAGTTTATAGAAAACCTCCTTATGTCATCCAGTTCCTTCGAGAATATAGTGCTCATAAAAAGAAATTGTGCAAAATATCCTAAAATAAATGTCTTTTAAGGTGATAGTTTTATATTCTATTTAAAGATTTATTTTTAAATCAATCTAGACCTTAAACTTATTTAGTTGTGATTTCAGTTTTTGTATTCTATTGTTTTATAGCTTGGTTGTTTGGGAAAAAAGCAAACAATTTGAAAAATCAGGAGGTCATTTTTATATTTGATGAATAAAAAGTATTTAATATTTTATTTTTTAACAAAAATGAAAACAATTATAATCTGATAAAACTTTGTATTGAAAATGGGTTGAAAAGCAGCAGATTAGTGACAGAATAATTACATATACATTCAAACAACAAAGTAGAAAGTGATGCAATCTGAGAAAATACATAAAGATATGAAAAAATGCTTGAATATAAAAAACATACATAATTTCATTTTGTTTCTCTTCAAGGGTTTACATCATTCCTTCTATTTTTATATGCTTTGTAGCATCTGATCATTTGTCTTTAAGATCTTTTATGGTTTTTCTTCTTAGCTCCTCCCACCAATAAAAAGTTCATGTTGATTCATAGAGAAGGAACTACAGTAATGGCATTTAACATAACCAAAGGCTTCATTATTAATGTTATGTAATACACATGTAATCACAGTAAGTAAAGACCTGCATCTTAATGTTTATCATTAATCTTTGTGCAATTCATGCATTTCTCCTAAGCTCCTCCCACCAAAGTGCGGGATTCACTAAAAAAGTCTTATATTTTTTCTTCATCACTGGATGATGATGAGTCCTCGCTTCTCAGGCTGTGCTGTCCAACACTGTCTTCTCTCGGGCGACGGTTATCCTCCTCTCCTATTTTGTTGCAGAGTTTGCAGACCCTCACCTCTTTTTTGGGGTGAAGAGCATCTATGACGGCGCGCGCCTTGGAGCACTGGTTGCAAACCAAAAACCCACAGCTTCTGCAGTGATGTCTGCGCGTGGAGAGGGAGAAGATTTTGAAGCAGCGCATGCATCTTTGGGAGATGTGGTCAGGAATCCAGGTGGGAGCATATCGGGAGCTTGGCGTGCAGCCTCCACCCTGCAGCAGGTTCCTGCGACACTCCTCAATGTGCTCCATCCAGGCCTTCTTCTCCTCCAGTGAAAGGGCAGACACATAAAAAGACTTCGTGGGAGAACAAATCAGCCACTGGTGCTTGAATTCCTCACTGTCCTCCAAATCCTCCATCTTGATGTCCTCTGAAAAGACAGAACACTTCATGAAAACATGCAACTCATCAAGCAGAAAACTGGAAGTGCAATAAAGTTTTGAATTGAACGGTTGCTATTAAGTTTAGTTAGGAGTCAGGTTCACTCTGACTGATGAAGACTGAGGAGCTGCTCACCTAGACGGATAATCTTCTGCTTCTTGAACCAGCGGTCCTTCACAATGATGCTGCCATACACCAGAACATCATTGAAGAGGAAGAAGGCTTTGAGATCCCACTTCTTTCGACCCTGCTTCATCAGGCTGCCCTTTCCTAACAGAACCCGACCCGGCTGGAGCAAAGGCTGCCTGGGTGGACTGAAGGACTTATCCAGTTCCCCAATCAGTCTGCGGTTCTCACTGTCAAATACAAGCTGATCCATGCTGAGCTGAGCTGGTATCAGGAATAATGCTGCTCTGCAGCAACAGTCTGCCTTTTATTGAACCTGAGGGACATTCCAGGTAGCAAATGTTCCTTAGTATTGGTGTGACGCAGAGTTGTGGGAGGACCTATGTGTTGGATTTCAAATTTCCCTGAAGCTGTGAAGCTGAAAGAGTTTGAACCAATAAAGTGAATGAATGAAGATTTTTCTGAGATTAAAAACTCAGATCATTAAGAACATTTCCATGCAAGTTTTCAAAACAATATCTAAACGTATAGAGCCACAAATAAAACATTTATTCTCCTGCAGAGTTTAATTGAATCATGTATACGCATGAACACACACAGACTTGCACAGATGCAAAGTTACACATGCTCATGGACATAAACACACGCACACAAAGACACAAGCATGCAGATGCAAAAATACACATGTGCGCAAAGACACAGACACACGCATGCAGGCGCACACATCACACTTGCCTACAAAGACCCACATGCAAGCGCAGGCACACACAGTCTAATATGCACACACAGACACACGCACACAATGCACACTCACACATGCAAAGACACACTTGCACAGACATAGTCACACATTCAAAGACATACACATGCACAGGCACTCTAACATTCACACACAGACACACACTTTCAGCTGCTCCGTTTTGTCTGGAGTCTGACTCTTTGGTTCACATCAGCACACGGAAGACGTCGAGGGACACCTACAATCGGGAAAGCTTTTTCTGTTTGTTGTCAGGCTTTAACAAACGTTTCTACTGCAAACACTCTGTATTCCTTCTGAAAAAAAGATCGCTAACAAATAAAGGAGATGTTAGTTCAGCTACAAGTTAAGAAAATAAGCCAGACAAGTGAAGGTTCACCTCTTACTTTATTATTTATAACTCCAAGAAGCAGAAAGTTTCCTGCAAAGAAACCCAGACACACTTTACTCTGTTGAATAAGAAGGAACTAATGAGATGCATCAAGAGTTAAAAACTTGCAGAGCAACACATTTACATCATTTACTGAAAAACTCAGAGGAACCAGTTTGAAGTAATGACCTTGAAGACAGTTCTGACACAAGTATGCCAACATCACAAACAGATTCATGTCAAGAAATCCAGAATTCTTGGAGCAGATCTACAAGCGGTAAACGCCAGAGGACTTTTTTTTTTCAAAGAGAAAGTAGAGCACAAAAAAACTTTGTTACACAACTTAAAGCTTTTGTTACCACACCTCAAATACAGGTTACGACTGTAGTGACAATTCTGCAGCACACTCCATTATGCGAAGCAGTTGGTCCTGCATACCACACTTTATTTTATACAGAAGACACAAAATCTCATGGTGCCAACACACATATCCAACATCCTAAACACCGCAGGCATTGACACCACTCAAATACACACCGGAAACCACTTACTTGCCAAACCAAACACCAACCAGCCAGTTAAAAAAATAGAGAATGGTCAGAAAAAGAGAAAAGGTCCAGTGAGTGGCAGTTCTGATAGTGGAAATTTCTTGAAATGGCCAGACTGGTTCCAGCTGATAGAAAGGCAACAGTAACTCAGATCACCACTGGTTACAACCGATATATGCAGAAGAGCGTGGTGTCACTCCTGTCTGCAAAAAAACAGGAATCTAAGGCTACAATTTACACAGACAAAACTGGTCAATTGAAGATTGGAAAAATGTAGTTTTTGTAGAATTTGGCATCAACAACATGAAAGCGTGGATCCATCCTGCCTTGTATCAACGGTTCAGGCTGGTGGTGGTGGTACAAGGGTGTGGGTTTTTTTCCTGACACACTTTGGGCCCCTTAGTACCAACAGAGTATTGATAATAAAGCCACAGCTTAGATGAGTATTGTTGCTGACCATGTCCACCTCTTTATGAACAAAGTGAACCATCTTCTGATGGCTACTTCCACCAGGATAAGGCGCCATGTCATAAAGTTGGAATCATCTCAGACTGGTTTCTTGAACATGACAACGAGTTCACTGGACTCAAATGGGCTCAACAGTCACCAGATCTCAACCCAATAGAGAACCTTTGGGATGTGGTGGAACAGGAGATTAGCATCATGGATGTACAGACAAATCTGCAGCAACTGTGTAATGCTATCACGTCAATGTGGACCGAACTCTTTAAAGAATGTGTCCAGTAACTTATTGAATTTATGCCAACAAGGATTAAGGCATTCTGAAGGTAAAAGGGGGGTCCAACCCAGCAAGGGGGACCTAAAAACGTGCCAGTCAGTCTCCTCCCCCTCCTGCTCTGCACTTGACTCCACCAGCTGGGACCTATTCACCTAATCACCTGCTTCAGCTCTTAAGGAGACTCAGCCTCAGTATTCAACGCCAGTTTGTTGCCCCTTATGGATTCCAGCCTTCAAGTGTTTCCTGTGTGGAAGTCAGTCTGAGCCCTCCAGAAGACCTGTGATAACTTCACGCTCAGTAAAGCCGTGCTACTACCTCCAGCCACGCCACAAGCCACTGTCCTCGCCAGCTTCTTAGCAAGCCATCACCATCTCTCCTGGAAAGAAAATAAAAATCTCTTCCTTAACTCTCACCTACCATTGTCCTCTTTCTGGGTTACAGCATCTGGGTCTGTCCATCCTACAAGTCATGACACAGTAAAAGTATTTTCCAGTGTCAGATCACGTTTACTTATGTATGTGTGGAGTTTTGGCACAATGAGCAAAATTTTGCCAAATAAGTAACTGGCAAAAACTGTAAAACTTTGATCAAATCTGTTCTGGTGTAAGACAATGTCAACAAACTGTCACCAGTGATGCAGGAGAACCAGGAAGTGATCAGACCTGCTACACGTTTTTTAAAACAAGGAGGATGCAGGAAAACAAAAAAGTTTTGTTGATTGTCAGTCAGGGAAACACCCAAACCCCAACCTGCAAAGATGTTCTAATTCAGCCACAAATAAACAAAAAAAGGTAAAAAAAAAAATGTTACGATATTTTAGTTTAATTCTGCCTAAAAAAATGATTTTCCTAAATGGGACAGAGGGAGAAAAAAAAATCGCCGAATCAAAGTAGGTTGACTTTGCTGCTGTGATAAACAGCTTTAGTAGAGGAATGTTTGAATGTGACAAGTCACATCAAGATTTGGCCTAATTCCAGCTTGCTATAAGCTGTTTCAGTGTTTGAACTGCAAGAAGAGAAGAGTTGATCTCTTTTTCGTCTACAAACTCATAATTTGATTAAGCTGTGAGATATTTTAGTTTTTGGGAGACAGATGGAGTGCTTCTAAACTCAGCTGCTGGTGTTTCACTGGTATCCATAAAAACTGACATTCACTGTCATGGACTGTGTTTTCTTCAACTCAACAAATAACTCTGCCAATTTGGAAAAAAATGTAGAATTTCTGCAGCTAAATACAGCAGAAATAATTTATTACTGGCTTCTTTGAGAGAGGTTTTGGCTCAGCTTGAACAGGGAAGATCTTTTTCACTTCCTGGAACTCTTGGCTGCTGTTACATCTACACTTTACTTGTTTCTCTATGCACTCTCTCTGAACCAAAACAAAAGTCGTCTGCTTCCTTCTTAGGGTGTAGATTGGGGATACGGACATGATCCAAGGCGGAATCTAAATTCTTCCTCTACCTGTAAGGCTTGTCCCTACCCCTACATGGAGTCCTCCAAAAGGAGACTTATAGAAAAATAGTGTCTTCTAATGTCAGGTCTGGACAGTCCCTTTAATGTTCCTGCTTGGTGTGCTTTCCCATTTGGTTCTTTGCTCGCCCTTTCTCTCCTCCACAGGAGTCCAGAATGAGGCTGGGCATCCTGACACACCTGCAACTCATCACCCCAACAGTATTTAAGAGCAGTTCCTCCAGCTTTTCCCTGTTCTGACCTTGCTCAACCAGGACTCCCTACGGCCTCTGACCTGTCTGGACAGCACTCCCACTCGGTAATGTCAACAATAGTCGCCGGTTATCTACGCTAACTCATAGCTGCCAGCGTTCGGAAAATGCACAACATCAGTTTTATAAATTTAAAAAGTCATGCACAAACAAAAACTCATTACTTACATTTAAATGTAACCTTCTGTGTGTTAGAACACACCCAGATGAAGAAATGCATTTCTCCTTTGCGGCACAGTGTGACTCAGATTACGCTTCCTCACGGCGGAGGGCGTCGTATCCTTGTGTTTCCCCTTTTTTGGAGGGTTTTACCCTCAAAACACTATTCCGGACACCGCTATCCCTCAAATTTCCCTCCAGTTAAAGGGGTATGGAAGAATTGGGATACGGCCTTATAGAAGTTCACAAATATAAACCTTTATTTTACCAGGCAAAACATTACGAACAATTTCTTTTTTACATTGTTGGCCTGATAATCATTTGGCTCCAGGATGTCTTGATAGTCTGAGATTTCATTGAACCTGCTTAGGTTCGACTGACAGCTAAAGCAGTGTAGCCCAGACCATAATCGAGCCTCCTCCATGTCTCATTTGATTCTTCATTTCTGGACTCTCAAAAAAGAGCCAAAAAAGCTGCAGACTTTCATCAAACAGCATTGTCCCAGAAGCTTTCACGTGCATTATGGGAAATTCTAGCTCATTTTTTTTCTTTACCAACAGTGGCATCCTCCTCAGGGGGATTATGTCACGGTGGAGGGGTGGCTCGAGAGCCGGTTGGACCCAGATGCAGAGGCAGGAGGCAAGCGGGTTCAGGGCTAGGGGTTTAATAGAAAAAACAAACAAAAAGCGCTGCAAAGCAGGATGGCAGAACAGAACAAAAACTCACTGTGGCGTGGCGAGAAACATGGACCATGGCAAAAACATGAACACCAGACAGGAATAACTAATGGACCAACACAGGAGGAGGGCAGAGACAAGACTTAAATACAGACAGGGCAGACAAGACACAGGTGGACACGATCAGGGCTGATGGGGACCAAAGGAAGTAAAACTCAAGAAACAGACAAGACAGGAGACTTTCAAAATAAAACAGGAAACAGAAACAAGACCGAACAAGGACAACAATTTCCAACCATGACAGATTATTTGGGTCAAATTTGGCTCCAATACATTTATCTTAAAGTCCTTTAATGTCTTGTGGGCTCTTTGGTCGTCCTCAATTTGTCATCTGTTTGAACCTTTTAGCCGCGTCCACAGATATGTTTTTTAATACCGGGAACCTGAAACTTCAGAATAAATGCAGCTCAATCACAGGAAGATCAAGTTGCTTGGATATGATCTGATAGTCTTAGGATTTTCTTTCTCCCCTTCTGTTTCTATTGTCCATTTTCAGTGTGATACACACTGTTTCATTAATTGTTTTTTTTTTTATTTCTATTGAATTTCTTTTTAGAAAACCAAATGTCAGATTTTCATTTATTTAGTTGTTGCTGGCTATGTCTTTTTGCCTAATGTGACAATGCTTGGGTTTTACTTTTACTGGCAGAGAAATCCCCCACAAGTTGACAGTAGTGAAAAGCACAAAAGCAGGAAACCGGTTTGAGCAGGATCAGAGATGCAGGTTAAAACTCCAACAGATGGGAAGAAAAGAAGCTGCAAGCCAAGCAGGTGAGTCACAGTTTATATGTAAGTGGCAGCATGCCACACAAGAATCAAACACATCTACATCAGACAGACTGGAAAGGTAAACCGTGTTTACTGAGAGAAGGAAGGAACAACAAAGTCGGGAAACACATTCAGAATTTGGTTTCTAACAAGGTTTCATAAAAAGCTTTTTTCTTTAACTTAAAAAACCAAGTCCCTCTTATTGGAGGGTTGAGTTCAGACAAGCAAACAAAGCTTTTTGTCTGCTTGAGGCACTTTAACATTGGGAGTTGGGTCATCTAGACCCACTAGACCAGGGGTCACCAACCTTATTGAGACCGAGGGCTATTTCACGGGCAATAAGTGGTATGAAGGGCGCCACTAAAAACCCCCTAGCCCCCACCCCCACCCCAAAAAAAAAAAAAAACAACGAAAAAACAAAACACACTTTGAGGACTTCCTTTTGTGTGCTCCATTTTTATTTCCTCATTTTACACACAAAAACATGCATGAATTTTCTAGACTCGTATTACAGGGGGGTTCAAAGTCAGTTGCAGAGGGGGCCTAAATCCAAAACACACTTTAAGTTGCAGCCAAACAAGATAAATATTTATTGAACACACTAAAGCTAAACTCTTAAACCTTTAAACCTTTAACTTAATTTAAACTTTTTAAACATAAATGTGAATAAAAACAGACAGGAATGTAAATCCAGAATTATAAATATCTTCTGTCAAATGATGAAAATATGAACAAACAAAGCCAGGAAATATGAATAATTAGAAATAATAAATCAAATTGTTCCATTTTCTTTGCTCTTTTGTCATTTTCTTAGAGCTCAACTCCTGACATAATTTTTAGCAATAAGTTAATTTCTGCTTGGTGTGTGATGTTCTGTGAGAGTCTCTGGTCCAGTGTGTTTGTGTCTTTGTGAAACATATCAGAGGGATTTGATTATTTAAAAACCTGTTATTGTGAAAATCATGTTTAGGTCTCATAAAACCTTAAAAACTAAATCACAGAGCTCATCACTGGGATTACTCCAAAACTATTTGGCATTTTTCTAATTTTGTGCAACACCAACAGCAAAAATCCTCCAAAATCCTCAATATTTTCATAAATAAATGATCTATTGTTTACTTATGGTCTGAAAAAGTGCAGCTGTTTTCCAGCCTGCATTACCTGCTGTCTTTATTTATAAGTAACTATCACCAACTAAACAACCGTAAAAAGAAATCTATATGGAAAATACAGACAAGTATTGAAAATGTCCGCAATAATTAGTGAAGAATGACATTATTAGAATAAGCTGAGTCATTTAAGCCATGATCCAGGTGTTGCGCAACCCCCAGATCGCCACAATATATTGATTTGCTACATGAGCAGTGCTATTTTTGGAGCATTCCCGTTAAATGATATTTACCCTTCCAATCCTTTTTTACATTCTGGCTTTAACTGGGACAGTGAACTTTGTGTCTTTTGTGGAAATGATGTAGAAACTGTGGAACATCTTTTCTTTGAATGTTTTCATGTAAAAAAGATTTGGTCTTCTTTTTAATAATTGGCTTTAAGCCAAAAAATCATCATTGACCCTTTAAATTGGAATACAATTAAAATTTGATTACAAGTAATTGACAAAAATCTGGACTTTCTGATTAATGCACTGATTGTAATTTCAAAGCATTTCATTCATACTTGTAAATTCTTAAAGGTGAAATCTCACATTAATGGATTACTCAACTGTCTCAACCTATTCTCTAAATCTTTACATTACATGAATCATAAGAACGCCCAGAAATTGTGTAATTTATTTGATATATTTAAACTTTTGTAATACAGTAGACCCTTACTTTATTATTTCTTAAGTTATATTTGTTTTCATATTTGTTTTTTTTGTCTACCTTTATCTAAGAAATAATATTGTTGTCATTGATATATATGCCGTGGTTGTTTGTTGAATATTTGCTTCAATTAAAAAAAAAATATTAAAAAAATAAAATAAAAATAAAAAACATTTTTTTGGGTGCATTCCCTACGGGCGCCACAAGGGGTGCTCGCGGGCACACTGGCGCCCGCGGGCACAGGGTTGGTGACCCCTGCACTAGACAGTGCTCTGAACCTTTTTTCAGAGCTTTTTTTTGTGATCTTCACTGGTGTCCATGGATTACATGAAAGATTTCCACCTTTATCCACCTTTGTCATGGTAGGGAGAACACGTCAATGTAAGGGTGGGGTCATCTAAGATAGCACAAGGGTTACAGCAACTCGGTTTAAAAAAACTAAACTGGTTATGGACCACAAATCTCTCCACACTTTGCATTGTGGATTGATTTTGCCATATTTTCCTATTACCAGTAAATAAATCAAACTTTTTTTTTTTAATTTACTTTTATTTATCCCACAATGGGGAAATTGTTCTCTGCATTTTGGCCCATCCCCTGAGGGGGCGGTGAGCTGAAGGCAGGCCGCGCTGGGGGGGTGGCAGCTGGCTGGGGAGAGCGGGGATCAATCCGCCAACCCTTCAGTTGTTAAATGACCTGCTGTACCGCCTGTGCTAAACTGGTGCCCCAAATTAACTAACTAAGAAATTTGTGAAGGAGCAACTCTTCCATTGTGACATATTTGCAATTAAAAAACAAGGTTCATAGATGTTGTGTGTTCTAGATGCAGTTATGAACTGACTCTGCAAGTTCTGCTACTTACTTAGTTATTATAACAGTTAAATGTGCAATATAATGTGAATATAATATAGTTACAATAGTTAAAGGTTAATTATTTTGTTCTTCTAAAGCTGAGTTTGATCTGTAATGTTCATCATAGTTACTCTTCAACTGTGAGAAACAGAATTTTAAAAAAGAACTCAGAGTTTTAGATTGATTTTTTTAAGAATACTTTAGTGTAATGGTGCAAAACATAATTGTTTGGTCAATAACAAAAGTTTACCTTAGTGCTTTACTGTGACATTGGTTGTCAATGACAGACGTCAAAGGTTTCCTGTAGGTCTTTACCTGTTTGCACTGAAGCTGGTATTTTGGTCCATTCTTCCATGCAGCTCTTCTCTAGAGCTGTGATGTTTTGGGGCTGTTGCTGGAAAACACAAACTTTCAACTTTGTTCACAGATTCTCTATTGGACTGAGGTACAGAGACTGGCTAGATCACTTCAGGAACCTTGAGGTGTTTTTACGTTGCTACTTCTTTGATGCACGGGCGATGTGTTTGGGATTGTTGTCATGCTGGAAGATCCAGCCCTGGTTCATCCTCCGTGCTCTCACTGGTGAAAGGAGGTTTTAGACCCAAATCTCACCATACATGCCCCCATTCATCTTGTACTTAATACGGATCAGTCATCTTGTCCCGTCTGCAGAAAAGTAACCTCAAAGCATTATATTTCCACCTCCATGCCTTACAATGGGCATGCAGTTTATAAACCTTGTAAGATAAGACAAGATAAGATAAGATAGGACTTTATTTATCCCGGGGGAAATTAGGTTGTCACAGCAGCCAAAAACAAGAAAAATAGCAGTTGGAAAGGTACGAAAAACAAAGTAGCAATGGGTAAGAATAAAAATAATAATAATACAAGATAGAAGTAAAATTACAGGTCATAAATAACGGATTAAATAAGGCAATACATAGCAACAGCGGTTTTCTACAGTCCTAGACCGTGTTGTTGAATAGTCTGACTGCTGTTGGGATGAAGGACCTCCTGTAACGCTCTATTTGCACTGGGGGTGCAGCAGTCTCTGGCTGAATGAGCTGCTCACCGTCGCATACAGGGGGTGAGAGGGGTTGTTCCGTATACTGGACAGCTTGGTCAGCATCCTCCTCTCACCTACAGAGTCCACTGGGTCCAGGGGACAGCCCAGGACAGAGCTAGCTCTCTTCACCAGCTTGTCCGGTTTCTTTTTGTCCCTTTCGTTGATTCCTCCACACCAGCAGACCACAGCATAGAAAGTTGCTGATGCAACGACAGTCTCATAGAAGGTGTTGAGAAGTGGCATACACACACCAAAGGACCTCAGTCTCCTAAGGAGACGGAGGCGACTCTGGCCCTGTGCTATCTTAGATGACCCCACCCTTACATTGATGTGTTATTCCTATGACAAAGGTGGATAAAGTGGGAACGATTTCATGTAATCCATGGACACCAGTGAGGTCCACAAATCATTGAAGAAAAAAGGTTAAGTGCACTGTTTAGTGGGTCTAGATGACCCCACTCCCAATGTTAAAGTGCCTAGGATAGCACAATGGTTAACAACTCAACATTCTTTCCCCGATTGGTGTTTATACCAAAGCCTTTGGTTTCATCTCACCACATAACATTCTACCAGCCCTCCTCTGGATACTCCAGCTGGTCTCTGGAGAACTTCAGACGGGTCGGGACATGTACTGTCTTAAGCAGGAGGACCTTTGGAGCTTTGGAGGATTTGATGATGTGATATAGTGTGTTACTATAGTTTGTTACTGTGGTCCAGTTCTCTTCAGGTCAATGACCAGTTTGTCTGTGTAGCTCTTGAATGTTCCTCACCGTTTTCAAGATCATTAGTTTCCAACCAGGTGAGATGTTGGGTGGAGCTCTAGGTGGAGGGAGATCCTACAGTTGATCTCTTCTCATAAAGCTGCTTGAATATGTAAATTGGTTTATCCTAGTCTTGTTCAGGTAACAATTTTGTCCCTGGTGTCCTTTGACAGCTCTTCGGTCTTTGGTCTTGGTGGACGATTTGCAGTCTGACTGTTAAGGGTGTGGACAGGTGTCTATTTTTACAGATAACCAGTTCAAACACGCTACGTTAAAACAGTTAACCAGTGGAAGATAGAAAAGCTACAGGTCTGTGAGGAACAGATTTATTGCTTGCTTGCATGAGATCAATATTTATTTTCTGCACAAATAAATTCTTTAAAAATCAAACCATGTGATTCCTTCTTATTATTCATTATTATTCCTTCTTATTATTTATTTATTTACATTCTGTTTCCCACAGCTGAAGTGTTTCTATGATTGACATTACCGGCCAAACTCAGAATCTATAATTATTTCGTGGTTTGTTGTGGAGGAAGCCCCGCCTGCCACTCCTCAGTCTTGTTTCTGGAAAACATTCACAAGCGGAACATCTGTTTGTTTGTGGCTGAAACTGGGATTGTTTGCTGGTTTGGAGATTGGCCAAATTCCTGACTGACAGTGAACTCAACATCCTTGTTTCTTCACTTTGCCGGCAGTTCTTTTTTCAATATTGATATTTATCTGTGATCAATGACTGAGTGATAAAGAAAAAGACACAACAAAAGGTAGATGCTCAGAAAATGATGCTGAAAAACAAAGACATTCTGATCTGTTGTTTTGCATAAAAGATGATTTTCTGGCTTCCATTCGTCGTGGTCTGATCATTAGAGAGGATTTAAAATGTAAAAAAGGAAACTTTGCATTTATCATTTTTCGTCATGCTGTCCTTCTTAGCTGCTGATAGTTTGCACACATTTCCTGACAGCAGAATGGATTAAATGTAAAATATCTAAAATGTTTGTCGTGCATCAGTGGGTGTATTAAACAGGAAGACGGTAAACACAAACACATTCTTCACTTCATTTGTGTGCAGAATCGGATCAAGTCCAGGAAGTCCTGACGTCAATCTGTTTGTGGTTTTATCGTCATAACAGAAACTGGTTTGTTGGTGTGGTTCAGCGAATGATATAACTGTGTGTTTGCTTCAGGCAGCCTCTGTGCAAGTTCACAGCCATGTTCGTCTTTTTTTTCTCTGACTTTTGTGTAATCCTCAGAAAAACAAAAACAAAAGAGGAAGTCAAGAGCAGGTTTTAGTTGTTTAAATTATTTCCCTTATTATTAGAGTCCCAAAAGAGGTAGCCTAAAAACATAGGAGCAGAAAACTACAGTAATCCTGAGAAAACTATCACTAGAAAGTAGTAAAATTATCTCTCAACTTGTCATTTTTACTCAATGACAAAATTTTAGGATAAAATATTGAGAAACAAGAAATTCTACACAATAATTCAAAATGGGAAAAATTAGATTAAAAATCTGTTACATAGATTTACTTCAAATTAAGTGTTCTCAAAGCCCAATGTGATTTATTTGCTCGTTCTGAGCGAACGGTTTATGTTAATTGAGTTTTTATGCACCTAATTGTAGTTCATTTTTTATTACAATGACAAAAAAACTAGAAATTACTAATTTTGGAACCCAGTGTGAACTAAAACATAGTGCAATCTTTCTACAAATTGGTCAATCTTTATTAAATGATTCTCAGAACATAAATCTACATTTTTGTTTTAAAATAATGACAATGAATGCCAGTCTGACTTATCAACACTCATTGAACTTTCAAATAAAACCCTTAAAATTGAACCACAAATTACAGTTCTTCTTCTGGGGCGGCCGTGGTGCAGCGGTAGGGCGGTCGACCCATGATCGTAAGGTTGCAGGTTCGATTCCCGCCTTGCACGCCCATGAGTTGAAGTGTCCTTGGGCAAGACACTGAACTTGCCTCTGGTGGTGGGCAGGCCTGTATTTGGCAGCGGTACCGCCACCAGTGTGTGAATGTGTGTGTGACTGGGTGAATGGGTCTGTGACTGTAAGAAGAAAGGCGCTATACAAGTATACGCCATACGCCATTTATTTTCAGTGATTTTTTTGTTTGTTTTAAATCTCGTTTTACGTTTTTCAAGGGTTTGGAAGAAAAGGATTTTGACTAATTTGAACATTTCTTTCCTTCTTTCTAGATCCTAGCACTTAATGAGACAACATTTTCTCCACTTAATTGTTGATTTTGAGAAAAGCCTGGAATGTTGGAGCAAAGATGAAACAGCTTAAAACATGATCAAATTTTTAAACAAGGTTTGAAATGTTTGCTTGTCAGATGGTTTACAGTGCACCATTCAGTTTTTGACTCTGCAGTTTTATTTCTCAGATGAAAGCTTTTCTGTTGGACTGCAGATGAGCCTGTTCTAAGAAGCAGACCTTTTTTGAGACTCATTGTTCATTCAGTCTTTGTTTTGTTTGAATCTCCGTGGTGTTTTTGGGAAAATGATGCCGATCTGTTATCACTGGCTAAATTCCTACAGCTCTGGTCTTTTAATAGAAACAGTTCACCTTTATTTTTGTAAACTGAAAGTACCCTTTTTAATGTTTAACCAGTCTGTCTGGTTACATTTTGCACTGCCCTGACCAAAACAAGGTGCACATTTATGGAAAAAGACTGTCAGTTTTCCAGAGTTTTGGTGGGGATGCAAAAAATAAAATAAAAACAGCAACAAACCAGCAAATTGTGGCACTTTTGCATTTAAATCTTCACTGACTGGGAGCACAAACAAAGATCAAGTATGGATGAGGTCATCTCGGGTTTACTGATGAATAAAATGCTTCACAGGTAGTTATATAATTAAAGATTTTAAAAAGTAAATTTTTATTTGCTTTTACGGTTTTTCTTCATTATTCCCCTGAAACATACAATTACATTCCAGTAAACATTTCTATTTCTACTTAAATGATATGCTTTTTCTTTGTTATGGAGGTTTTTTACATTTATTTCAATACCTCATCAAACTGATGCTCTCTAATCCTGTCTGATCACCTCATAGTGCAGACCAACAAATTATACTCTTGATACTATTTATAGTTATACATTTTACTATTTAATCTAAATAATTGTTGACAGTTTTGTAGGATTTGAGATGAAGTTTTTGAATATTTATTTCAGATGCAATCAAGCCCTGCTTTTCCATTCTATTTCTTCTTCAGTAAAGACCTTTTTTAAATAAATATTCTTTAGCTTCTTTTTTTTTAATATCTTACTTTTCCTGAAACCTTGGTGTTTATTCATGGCTGAAACTCAGATTGTTTACATGTCTGAGGTTTTGCTGCATTCTTGAAAACTTCCTGATGCTTCACATCGTCCTTCTTATCTCAACCTTTGGCTTTGACTCAATTAAATGTAATTAAATTTGACGCAAAAAAAAAGAACAAAATATGACGTTTACCTTGATCTTTTTTAATTTCAAATTTTTTTTGTAAGTTAAAAACATATTAAATGATTGCTGATATTTACTTTCGTATTTATTTAGATGAGTAAATGTCTTGAAACTTTCCCATTTGTCCCCAAACTACCACATTTATTTGAACATGAGAGACCTCTTGTGGCCAATATATGAAACTTTGATGTTTTGAGGAAATAAATCTTTGGAAATGGGTTTCCTTCACTTAAAAGAAGAAATAAATTTTATATATATATATAAAAAATGTAGATTTTGATGAGAAGAAAGTCTTCTGTTTTTATAAAGACATTAATCTCCTTTTTATGAAGCATAAACCACTTGTGTTTCAAACATCTGAATTAAGATGAATATGAAGAAGATCCTCTCAGAGAGCTGCCATTACTTTGCTCTTTGTTCTCTTTATAGTAATATTAGTTAGTCTCTTATTAAGAACACTGCATTTTCCCTGAAAGAAACATGTTTACTGAAGACAAGTTTCCTTTAACCCTGTGCTATCCTGGGCACTTTAACATTGGGAGTTGGGTCATCTAGACCCACTAGACAGTGCTCTGAACCTTTTCTATTCAATGAGTTGTGAACCTCACTGGTGTCCATGGATTACATGAAATCTTTCCACATTTATCCACCTTTGTCATGGTATGGAGAACACGTCATCTAAGGGTCATCTAAGATAGCACAAACTGTTTGTTGTACATTAAAACAAAGATCTTATCTATTTTCTCCCATTTTGTTTGTATGTGAACAGCTGTAAAAGATCCTTCCAGAATGAAAAACAGGGCTTTCTTTGTCTTTTTTGAATGCCATCCTACTACACTGCAGCCATTTAGAGCTTAATTTTACAATAAATCCAGTTTATCACGTCTTCAAGCTGAGGTTAAGGTCCCATAGCTGTCACACATCTAGATGTTTGAAATGTGTTCTCTGCATTTGACCAATCCCCTGGGGGAGCAGTGAGCTGCAGACAGGAACCATTTGAAGGTTTAACCCCCCAATCCAACCCCTAAATGCTGAGTGTCAACCAGAGAGGCTTCGGGTCCTGTTTTTTGAGTCTTTGATAGACTTGAACCTGCACACTTCCAATCTCAGGGCGGTCACTCTACCATAAAGCCGTGGAGTTGACTACGCTGACATTTCAGCAAATAACCTCAGATTCCTCAGCACCTAAAGGTTAACAAATGTGATGATATTTTACCAGAATAATGTGTCCAGAACACTTTTCTCTGTGACATGTCATGTATTTTCATCCTGTATTAAACAGAGACAACCATATTGTCTCCTTTGCAGTTTGGTTAGTAGGGGAGATTAAAAAAAAATAATATCTTAGTAAAATAAAAGCAGCTGGAATCCTGAAGAGGTACAACTTTTTTAGCGCTCATAAAATGTTCTCTTGGACACAAATCTCATGAGCTAGAGGAAGCTGTGTGGTACAAATAAAGAATAGCATGTTACTGTGGCATGCTTTGATTGCTCTTTTACTCCAAACCACAGTGATTTCCTTCATAAAGACGGCATTTATTAGGACCTCCTATGTCTCAGTTTTAAACAAGGAACCCTAAACTTGAAACTTTACTTTTGTAACTAAAACGCAAGCTTTCACTAGAATGTGTGTTTTAATGCAAGCAGAATTTTTTTCTTCTGTTTTATACAATCTGCTGCAGTGGCTGCTGGCATCATTTCCTAAAGTCTCCTTTTTTTCTTCTTCTCAGCCAGACTTTTGGTTTTTGCCCTGCAAATGCCAAGGTGTCAATTTCGCGTCTGTGTCCTTGCATTCTTCAAAACTTCAAGAAGTTTCATTCCAACTCCAACTCCTTTGCAGGTCTTATGCATCCAACATGTGTTTGCTGTAAATGCACTGGTGTTTGCAGAGATTCAAAGATTCATCTCATCTTCATAGGATATAATATCAGGAGTAAAAGAGTCAGAAAGAATAGATATTGCTTCATGAATCCAGCCTCTGGAGGGGATTGTTTATTGGTCATTTATCATTTAGGCCTCAAAACAGATTTTTAGATCATCAGAACAAACATTTGTAAACCAAACTCAATGTTTACTTCCTTCTTTATTTCTTCTTCAAAGAAAAACTGACACTGGTTTCCAAAATGCTTGTTTACTTGACAAAAAATATATAAATGCCCCTCAGAAATGCACATTTTTTCTATATATATTTTTTTGTTTTTAATCTGATAAAATCCCTGACAGCAGAGCAGGCCTTGATTAAACCGGCTAAAAAAAGGGATATAACAAAAAAATAGTAATAAATTGCAAAACACATCGTTCAAGCACATCCCTTAAAGCCCAAAAGTGCAGGGGAGGTGTGATAACTGCAGATTAAAGTTATCCTGAGATTAAGAAAGGGATGAGCGGTGAAGTTCTACATGGGGGTAATGGCAGCTTGCATAATTTGGGGTTGTCAAAGGATTTGAGTGACACTGAAAGCTTACCAACACTTGGCCAAAGTTGACCTCAGGTAAATAAAAGTGTATCAAAATTGAGACGTATGTGGAGTAAGTGAACTGCGTTGGGGTTTGGGTTTAGAATCCACGACTCCCCGCTGGTCTGTAGGACTGTGGGAGTCGATTTCGACCTCCCAGTCCAAAGTATCTCCGGTAGGCCTGCTGGTAGCCGAAGCGATAGGCGTAGAGGCGGCAGGGGGAGAAGTCCTCGCAGGTCTCTGCCTGCATCTCGGCTGGAGACTTTCTGGGCCTGGAGGATGAGGAAAAGGCTGCATCATCTCCTTCAAGCATTCGCCCTCTAATGCAACGTCTGTGCTTTTGCTCGGGTGGATGACTGAAGCACATGTCGATGTTTTAATGACCTTAATGATCCTTGTCTGAAGAACGTACAGTTTATGAGTGCACGGCATGTGTGCAGACGGCTTCAGACCTGCTGTAAATAAAGTCTGTACCGTGCCTACCTCCAGACGTTGAACTGGTTGATGCCGATGCTTCTGGGTGGGACGAAAACATTGCGCCTTTGTGGAGTAATGAATGAGTTGGCCCGGTTTCGAGGCACAAACAAATCTGAAAGCATAACACGGTATCAACAAAATCTGAACCAATATGCATCTGACCTGGGCCAAGCAAAGAAACAGCTGGTCCAGTGTTAAATGAAGGTTCTGTGTTAAGAAAAGCATGTAGGTTTTTCCAGGACCAAGACGCATCTGTTAATCACCTTCAAAGGATTCTGTGCTTTCATGAGAATCTATGGGAAAAAGATGGAATTGGGTTAATCATAAACCAAGAAATGATGCCTGCGTGTGAGGTTGTCTGGGAGGCTTTATACCATAGCAGGCGCAGAAAGAGACTGCAGCACAGAGTGCCAGACACTGCAGAAGGCTCCTCATCTTCCAGCGTTTGATCTGCCTGACGGCTGGAAAAAAAAAGGAGACAGGATTTTCAGTGAGTCATCTCAGCGTTGCAAAGGAACTTAGAGAAAAGGTGTAAAAAATGGATTATGTTCTCAATACGTGGGCAAGAATGGCAAATTTATGCTTGCGGTTTGTGTGTGACTGCTGGAAGGGGACGTTCATATATGCTTTCCTGCATACAGCTGCTAAACGCTCCTGTGCAGCAGTTATCAAAGACCCCATTCATGCATGAAGAGCCTGCGCTGCAATAAAGTGTATGTTAATCTGCACCACTCAACTCAGTTTGCAGGGAAGGGAATAGCTGTCAGGCGGCCAAATCATTCGGTCCTAACTCACTTTTTCTCAGCAGAAGCTGCTGGTGTCCTACATCATCTGCACACCAAAGCCACCTGGAGACTCAATGTTTGAACACGCAATGGAGAGTCTGCAAAACTTAATCTTCTATTCTTTGGTTTGGAGGATGGAATCCAGCTCAAGCAGCCCTAATCTTGGACAGCTTCCATACAGGAAAAATACAATATAGTTTAGATGCTCAGCACAGACAAAGAAAGGCCAGAGCTGTGGCTGAGTGATGCTGCCTGCAGAGTCTCCAAAGTTTTCTGGCTGTCTGCGTCTTAGTAGGTGTTCTGCTGGGTTTCTACCCTGCAGACATGATGTGCTGAAGTCACTGGAAAGAGCTGCTGGCATGGTGTTGGCGTGCAGACAGCCAGCCCGAGGCCACGGATTATACTCACAAAAAAAACACACTTTACCAAACATTTCCAAGAAATGAGAATAATAGTTGAAGAAAAAGTGCAGTTTTATGACAGTTTTTTCTTTTAAGAAAGTGAAAGTTTAAAAAAGATTATCTACTCTGAAGTACTTACTGTGTTAGATTAGGCGGAACTTGTATTTTCTCCAGAGGAATATGTCATCATTCTTAACGGCTAAAGCTTTTATACGGATCTCCAAACCCCACACCCCCTTTAATTTTTTTTACCCCAGCTCCATTTCAGCCCTCCCTCCTCCCTCGCCGTATTATCAGCCCTCTTTTCCACCACCTAATCAGGCCGGCGGTGTTAGCTCACTCTCTCCTGACTCCCACGCCTCCACCGAACAGAGTGGAGCTGTGGGTGAAAGGAAAGTCCAGACGGAATGAAGGCAAACAAAAACTGAGGAAGAGGAGGGTGAGGAAGGGTTGTCACAGCGAGGCAGGGAACCTGCTTCATCACAGGTATATGAAAATATTTGCAGCCCTTTGGCAGGGCAACATGAAAAGGAGATCCAGCCTATGGAGCCAGCATCCTGATTGCCTCACAGATCAACACTATTTCAACCTTCTCTGCTCACAAAAGCACTTTTAATGCAAGCCTTAAACAGTAAAATGACTGTTTTGTAATAATTATAGCTCCTTTGTAGGGAAATCATTAATGAGTGTGAGAAATCAAACAGATTCTTCACATTTTAGCTTTTAAAATATCGCAATGAAGAGTAATGCTACGTTCACACCAGGGTCGGAAACTTGCACTCAGGCAGCCATTTCCAAGAAAAATTCCATGTTGTTGTTCACCTTTTCCCATCAGGGGTAGAGTTTTTATGCCGGATGCCCCTCCTGACACAAGGCTGTATTTTCAAAGCACAGGAAGACCCAGATTGGCAGCAGTGTGAGGGGTCTTACCTGAGGACCCACTCTGGGTTTTTGGCTCATTACTTGCCCTGGGAAGTGAATCCAGGGTGACAGTCCTTTGCCCAGATAACTGAGCTATCCAGCGGCAAAATAAAGAACAAAAGGTCCATGTAAGTGTGCGTAAATGCACATTTCAGGCTTCCAAGTTCAAAACTTTTGCGTTCACGCGTAGTGACACAAGTTTTTACGACAATTTTCGGGCTCTACATAAATAAACGCTTGGGCATTAAACGCGCGTCAACAGTTACGTTCGTTGATCATGGACTAGGATTTGGTAGGGACGTATTTTTTCATAAGATGGAAGTAGTTTTTAACTGGAACCAGTTAAAAAATCAATCATGAAGGAGAAATCAAAAATTGTGGTTTGTGGTCGACTCGAATTCTATGGCACCAAGTCTTTCATAAATCTGAATAGAGCTGTGAAAGAAAATGCCTGGAAAAAGATTCCTGAGATTTTCATTTCGTTTCGTTTCATTTCATTTGTCATTTCGGACCAAGCCTTTTCCAACTGTGAGTACATAAGCTAGTATTGGGTGACAGTGATAGTCCAGTGTGAACACCAAATGCTAAAAGAGCGTTCATAAAAGTTTTAGCAGTTTGGCAGGTTCTCAAACCCGTATCTCATGCTTGGTGTGTGCGTAGCATAATCCATCCAAACATGTCTGAACCTTTTCTGCACTGTTGGTCAAATATGACCTATACTTAGATATTTATTTACATATTGATTTGATTTACAAGGTGAAAAAAAGAAGTCAAGCATCAGCACATGAAGAACCTCTTTCATTACGGCCTCTTTTGTGTTTGTTGTCTTAACCTTAAACGACCGCTCTCAACAGGCTCTCGATTATTCAAGAGGAGATTTAGAACCAGCAAGTTTTTCCTTCAGCTACTCAGACATGTGCATTGTTTAGATTGTTATTTGCTTCATCCCTGTGTTTGCTGAACCACTTCCTGTCTGTTTCTACACGCTCCCCATGGGAGGTGTGTCCACATGAATAGTGGTTTGGGACTCACATCAAACACAGAGGGGCAGATCAGCCCCCCCCCCAAAAAAAAAAAAACAAGCCAAAACAAAAACAGAGCTAAATGATCATTTTCCCACAGAAAACACATTCATTTGTTTATTATACAATCAGGACACTCTTATGTTTCCAGGATAAGACAGGAAAAACAGGGAACTCAATGCGTATTATGTACTTCCATGCTCGGTCTCTTACAGCTGGATGTTTGCACTTTTGTTTACTTTGAGTCATTCCCAGCCAGTGTGAGGGGTGTGGTATGAATTTTCTAATGCAGAATCGCCCAACCTTTCTACCACTCATCTTGTTATCCAGCCATCCCAGCCCTAACAACCGTTGTAACTTGGATCGGGTGTGTTCAGTCATCGGGAAAAACCTGATCCATCAAACCAGCAGCGAGAAAAGCAGGGTTAGTTTAACTTCAAGAGGGATGATGGAGCCTCAGGACCGGAGCTGGGTGGCCATTACTTTGTGTGACTTTACCAGATGAAGGGCAGCATCAGCTTCTGCTGCTCTGACAGCTTCTGACTGGCGAAACACACCTGTAGGTAGTAAAATGAAATGTAGTAGAAGATTGGAACATCGGCTTCACGATGATCTTTGCTTGAATCCGTTACACTCTGGAGTCTGGGGTAACACTCTTAGCAGTTTACACACTGCAGGACTTTCCCAACAATAACTAAAAACACCAAAAACCCTTGTATCAACTTTTGTCAAAGCAGGTCTTGCTGATCCATCCAGCCTACACAGACATTTTTGTTCCTGTAACAACTTCATCAGTCTCATCCATTTATGTCATGCAGGTCTGCTTTCTTAGACCTTGATGGCAACATTCCACTCTCTCCTCATTACTGGAAATCTTGCAGTTGTGTTGTGTAACAGCGTCCAATAGTCCAAAAACTCAAACATGTTTGAATGTCTGCAACTGAGTTTGGTTCAAGTATGTTGATTAGGGAACTCTTTAACTTCCAGGTTGAAGCCCTTTAGAAAAGTCCAGTTCAATGTGTGGCCACTAGGGGGTTGTTTTATTTCACACTGATGTAAAATAGTTCTGATTTACAGGAATAACCAAGGCTTTTTGTATTATTTATCTGACAGTTTTAAAATGTTTTTTTTTCTTATAGCTTTATTATTTGGATATAAATTTAATGTCAAAATTGGTACCAACCATCTCTGGCCTTGTGAATTGACAGATGAGTGTCCACTCTTCAAAGGTCTTACTGGGCATGCTCCAACAACTGTCAAGCTCATTTATCCAGTTTGTTTGCTCCTCTTTGTCTGAGCAATGTTAGATTTTTTTTTTTAATTATTAGCTGTGTTTAGTTTTATTCCGTTATTCTCCAGTCAAAGCCCGCCTGGTCTGCATTATATTAGATTTTCAGTTGTACACCTGTTTCCGTTTCCGGTAATTACCCCAGGCATATTTTAGACCCACCTCCACTCCCCACAGATGCTATTGCTGATCAAAACAGTGACATCTGCTTAAAAGTGATTTAATTGAGTTGAAAACAGACCAAAGGGTCACATGATCGCACATGTCACCTGTCTCAAGTCTTATTTGATGTATTTTCAACACAGATTATTCTGCCTTTAGACCATCTGGAGTGTTCCCAGCTAGTGGAATCTCGCAAAACCTTTCATTTGTAAACACACCAAAAATTGCGTAGTGTTCCTCATTTAGCTTGAACCAAGTGTCTGCCTCACTTCACTTTAATGATCTGGGAAACAATTTACAAAAAAAAACGTGATTTTAGATTTCTAAACAGTTACCATTTGGCTGCTATCCTTTTTTTCCAGGATCCCTAGTGCTGCACTGTGTGACGGCATAAATCCTGCAATGCAAACTAAATTAAGCTAAACTAAACACTGTTACACAAAATAAAACCTGCATTAAAAAGTTTTTGCGTTTCATTTCTTGACACCTTGCAATGAGCCGTGGACTTCATATCAGGAAACCTGTCTGATATTCCGGAATAAAGAAAACTGTCAGTAAAGGTACAAAACCTACACACACAAAACATTAGGAAAACGGAAAATATCTGTCTAAAAATTAAAAAAAAAGAAGGAATTCACTGAAATCATGAAAACAGGTACCTTATCATATCAAATGGGAATAAGATGCAAACATTTACTAAATCCAAGAAGTATAAACTGTGTAGTAGCTACATTGAATGGTTGCATCTGAACCAGTTTTTTTTGGAACTTAATAAATGTTTTCAGATTTTGGCTTTTTATTCCTCATGTGTCATTGATTTTGTCTTTTATATTGTGACTGTTTTTGTGCTTCTTATCTAATGTGTAGCTACAATCCTGTTTCCCTTTACCCCTTAAAATTCCAAGATGATCTAAGATAAAGGAGAAGAACGTGGGACAACTGGAAAACCATAGCAAAAGTATGGTGTCAAATTCATGCATAAACTATTTAGCATCAAAACTGTAAAACCAGGAATCAAAACCCGAATTCTGCAAACCAAAACCCTGGCTGGAGCCCGCATTGCTCCTGGACAACACATCTGTGCTGGTGGAGAGAATCGCAGCCGTCACAGCACATCTTCAAGAAAAAACTGAGAGGGAGGGACACTCTCAATTAAACTATTGAGGCATAAAATTACCTAATCAGCTTAAACCAGGCGTGTCTGTACAGAAAGTGCAGGAAGTGGGTGGAAGGAGGCGTGAGAAGGAAAGACTGACTTTTTGGAAGGAGAAGTCTTGGTTATAAGCAAAAACCGCAAACGTGTAAGCTATCCAAGTAATGTCGGCAAAAACATTTTCTAATCTGTTTGGGGAGGTGTGTGTTTCCTTCAGTGGGTGAGCAGGTGCAGCTGAGACTGCTCTGCAGCTCATTCAGACAAACAACAAACTCTATAGCTCAGAGATTTAAAAAAAAATCTCTATTTTTAGGTCTAATTTTCTAAATAGTCATCATTGTGATTTACTACCATACAGCCTGTGAGGACAGTCAACAGGGCTGACTCACAGTCCATGAAAACAGCCTGATGTAAAGAGTCTCCCTGGTCCAGTACGTGGGATGACAGGAGAACTGATCCAGACATTACTGACTACTTTCCTCAGATGTCTGCTTGTCAGTGGTTGGATGTTTTTTTACCAGCGGAACATCAACAAAGCTTCACATTAATAGATGCTGCATGACACCCAGGAGCACTTTGATCCTAAAGTCAGAACGTTTGCAACAAAATGAATATGTATTCGGTTTTGCTAAATGCTCAAGTGCGTCTGTCTTCCTCTGCAGACACCATGAGCACATTCAACAAAACCGAAAGACAAAAATATAATTTTTTCCAAGTCCGCACACAGCCTCCCGACACCTCCCTTCTGACAGGTTCGCCTCCTCCATCTGTCACAGACTGAAGCCCATGTTGGAGGCAAAAAGAGTTTTTAGAAAACAGGAACTGGGTGGTATGGGCTTGAAATGTGTTCATCCTTGTGCAGACAGAAGCAGAGCGTCTAAAGGCCTGAGTGAGTTTCATGTTTCTGGGACGTCTCCAGATGTTTTCCACATGCAACTAATATTAAAGCAGATTATTAGAGATTGGAAGAATAATATTATTCTTGGTCACTTATATAGGAAAAATTTATTCGAGATTTCACATCAGTTTGTGAAAAAAGTCTTGTTGTCTGAGTAACCAGGGTTTCCTCAAACAATGAACTCATAAGTGATGCCAGAATCAGACACTTTCAAAGAGTCCCTTCAGAATAAAAGCACAAACTGAACTCTTCTGAAACAAATAATATATATTTTCAGGTGCACAAGTTTAGCAGTTATATAACTATGTATGCTTTTATTTGCTTTTTGTCTGGGGTTTCTTTTCTGTTAGAATTTGTGAAAATGTTATTCTGACAGCAGCACTGGCTGTTCATAAAAAGCACAGTGAAGCTGGTACAACAAGATGTGAAAATAACCATAAATGGTGTTTTATTCGGGCTTGACGTATTACTTAAAGGCATCCAGCTGAACTAAACACAAAACCCAGACTTATATGTGTTTGTTAGATTGTGTCTCTGCAGCAATGTAGCCTCATGACAACCCCCCTGATGAGAATAGACAACTTTTTTTGATTTTAGTTTATAATGATGGTGGGTTTCTGGTAAACCTGATCACTAGATGAATCAGTTTGGGTTTTACGCACCCCACTGCAACCAGGTTTACATCACTCCACTTCACAGAGTAATCAGCTGGCCTCCCATCAGGCAGCTTTTAACCACTGTAACCCTTGTGCTATCCTAGGCACTTTAACATTGGGAGTTGGGTCATCTAGACCCACTAGACAGTGCTCTTAACCTTTTTTCTTCAATGATTTGTGATCCTCACTGGTGTCCATGGATTACATGAAATCTTTCCACCTTTATGCACCTTTGTCATGGTAGGAATAACACGTCAATGTAAGGGTGGAGTCATCTAACATAGCACAAGGGATATCTTTTGGAACATCAAAATCAAGAGCAACATTTTGCTGAGGAAAGTTTAACTCACATTTTCAGCCATTTAACTTGTCTCTTCATCATAGAATGGTAACTCCTACTTCTATTTTTTGGAACTTTGCACTCTTGTAACCATGTCAGGATTTTACACTTCATATAGCATGGTTATTTATTTCATTTTATTAAGCCGCACTCTAGTCATTAGTAAAGTCTGTGTGCTGTCCATTTACTGACTGCGCACAAATGCTGCACGGGGTGTACATGTTATAGGTAATTGCCCTTAGGGCACCCAAACGAATTACAATCTGTCTAATTTCCTAATTTTTAACAATCAGGCCTCAAGCAAGGGGCGCTCAACATGTGAGAAGAGGAGTGCCAGGAGTACACATTCATCATGTGAACACCACTAACAGGCCCTTGATCAGTGCACAGGGTTTGAAATAATAGAAAATCCATACATCTCACCTACTTCTACACCCTTACTTATCCTGACATGTGGTTTAAGTGTTTGGTACGACCTGTCCCCGCAGCATGCCCCTAGAAAAAAATGTGCTTTAATCTTTTTGCTCTACAAGCTCACCAAGGAGTCTGTGATCCCCCCATTTTTGACCCGCAGACAGCCACCCAAAAGGCCAGTATTCCTAAAGTACAAGTTCTTTTATAATAATATTGACAACTGTTTTCTTTAGTTACCTCGCTCCTGGAGACTCTCTCAGGAGTATGGCCAGCAGTTTCAACGATAGTGTATTCATGCTAAGTGGCATCAACCCCAAGGTGGTCACTGTCATCTGGGACAGCATCATGTTGGAGTTAATGGTGGTTCACATGGTGCCACCTGAGAAGAGCTGCTGCATAGGTTGGAACATCTCTTCCAACAACTCTTCCAGAGACCCTCTGCAAGAGAGACACCTTCATGGCCCACTTTTCCACAGAGGGACAAGTGTCAATGCAGTCTTCAACCTTTAGTCCTTTAAAAGTTGACCTGCAATGGCTCTTTAAAAAGCCGCCTACAAGACCATTCAGAGCTTGATTGTCTCTTTTTTTTAATAGTTTGTAGGCATTTGTGTATTAATTAATGTCCTTTTAGCAGTCATTGTTGACTGTAAATATAGAACTGGATGTGAGTGGGACATCACTAGGCCTGCACAATATACCGCATATTTATCGTTATTGCAATATCAAGCTGTGCAATATGTATATTGCAAAAGACGGTGGAATTTGCAATAAATGGTTGCCTTAAATGTGCCAAAACAATCTTATGGCAACTTGAGGCATTAAATGAATAATATAAATCCCTTTATGCATTTGACCAATGGGATGGAGCCCTTCACGTTGTTGACCAATCAGATGGAGCCCTATTATGTTAGATGTTTGCCTCTTATGTCGACGAGGGTCATTTAAACTTTGCAATGAAATGGTAATAATGATGTTTTTGGTTGTTTTGCTCTTTGTTTCATATACCGCAAGTTATATCGTTATCGCAATATTAATCTCTAATATCGCATATCGCAAGTTTTCCTCATATCGTGCAGCCCTAGACATCACCCATAGAAAATGACTTACTTCCGGTTCCAACCAAATAAACTCAATTCAGTCAACATTTTACACGATATATCCATCGCCATGTTGGAACCAGACGTCCCCAGTAAGCCGTGATTGGTCCGTGTCGGTCTGAGTTTATTTCTATGGCAACCACAGTCTCCAATTAGGAATGAGCATCTGTGTCATCGTCATCGTCTTCTTTAGACATTCTAATGCTCTGACCTTCATGTGGACCACGCCCTTCCCCCATGATTACAGTCACCTGTTGCTGGACCTGCATGAATCCATGGTGGATGCCTTTCTATCTCTGCTCCTGCTGGGAGAACTCCTTTTCCAGCTTCTGGTCTCTGCCTGCTTGGGACTGAACTAAGGTTTTCCCCAGCTCTGTCAGCTCTTTCAATCTGTCTGCTGGGTTTATTGCTGCCATGGCCCCTCGACCATCTGATGGTCCCACTCCACCATCAGGCTCACTCTCCTGCCCTGGCTTCTTTGCACCTCTGGTCATCATGTTTGGCACTTGAGACAGATTGCATCCCACTTCTGACACCACTTGTGACAGAGTGCCGGGAAGCTGCTGTGCTAAAGTGACCAGCATACGTCTTTTTGGAGTCAAAGGGTTTTATTTTGACCGGCCAGTGTGTTCTCATTATTAAACTCCATTCAAACCAACCTCTCCCCACTGAACAAACACCTCTGCTTGTGTAGTTTCACCTCAATTGGTTCACACCACCACAAAAAAGGGGTGTTGGTTTTTTTCAACATTAACCAAACAACCAGGTAAAGAAAAACACCCGTCAATCAAAATGGACCCAGCTGGATATTCAGAAAGCAGCTCAACAAACATTTGTCCAATCAAGGCCTGAGGAGGAAGTAAGTAAACAGAACATAAACATATTTTTAAGAAACAGGTAAACATAAGTCGACACAAGTGAACACAAAAGTTAGAGTTAGGGAGTAGGGAATGAATTCGGACATGGCTTTTGTTTCTGTTTCAGTTTTTAATCTAAGCTAAACTAAGTTTAGACAGGGTTACCGTGCTTTTCATCCAAGGTCTGGCAGAAATCATTTTTCTCTGGAAATGCTCCCGTTTCTTTAAAATAACAGGCTTGACTGATGATGAACAGACCTACACTGAGAGCTTTTAGGAAATGTTATTCCAGCTGTTTCTCCACTGAGTGGAAATACATTTAAATTGCTAAATCTTCAAGTGGAATTAACATTTATGGATGGCTTGCAGACCCTAATTTTGATAGGACTCCTACATATAACATTAAAATACTGATTGTAGTGTTAATAATCACTGATCACGCAGCATTTTTTTCCTGTTTGAGCCATGCCGCTCGAGTGATGCTGGAAGAGTGAACGAACTTTGAACATCTCTGCCCTTTGCAGAAATCCTATGAATACAGAAAGTTTATGCCTACTAGAAAATAGTTGTGCTGCATCAGTTTGACACCTTTCTCTGTGTTGCATAAGGGTTTTCTGCAGGGAAACATCACTTGACTTGGAAATATTCCAAAAGAAAAATTAAACTATAATCTTCTAATGATCAGGATTTGATTGGGGAGTAGTTTAGTTTTGGCTTCTGAGCTGTTGACACATATTAAACCACTTAACTAGTCTTGACTAATAATTGAGAGCTCCAGTGTATTAGGTATGTTTGTGTTTGTTGACACACATTTGTGTTTCCATGCTGGTTCTATTTCTCACAAGAGCTCCATCCAACATTTTCCTTTTAATCTCATTTTTACTTTGCCCCCTCTCCTGCTGCTGTTAAAGTTGCCAAAATGAATAAACATGGCTGCGGGGCGTGTAACCAGCACCCAGCTAACCTGTGAGGAATTTCACCGGCGCTCTTGCATAAACACTCAGAGTTGGACAGGGTTCACAAACAGAAAACACACAAAAAAAGAGCTCAGTAACAGAGGATCTGTTTATGGAAGCTCTGCCCTCTGCAGTCTGTGATGGAGGAACTCCTCCAACCGTGATCCAACACTTGTTATGCTCGTCTTCAAAACAGGAGTCTGCCCTGCGTCTGGACATTTATCTCATTCTTGTGCTTTTTTAAAAGCAAATAAATGTACTTTTCTAGTCTTTTTCGGCTCTTATCCTTTTTTCTGGAAAAAGTAATCATTGGGTGTCTTTGTTCTTTCCTTTTGGCTGCACTGTTATTGATTGGGACGAGTTCTAAGCCTTTTTCTATTGAATCCCTTCTTTAGATTCTAAATGAGACGTGTTCTTCACGACGGGTCCCCCCCACGGGACTACCTTGGACGTGATTACTTTAGGAGACCATTATCCAGGCTTTCCTTTGCTCCCCACATACATGAAAATCAGTTGTTTCATCATGTAAAAATAAAGTTAGAACAGCACACACATGAGTCAGTGCTTCTATATAATTCACAACTCTAATATGGTCCCTTTAAAAGATAATAATTCCCAGATTCCAGACGTTCCTGTATTGGGACAAAAACATAGCAAGTTATGGATCTAATACTAAAGAAATGCATGGGGGCAATCTTTTCTTTTTTTTTTATTTGCACAACCATATTAGTATATTGTATTGCACATTTGCTAGCGAAATAATTTCTAAATACCAGTTCATTAACTCCCTCAACGGACCCCAAAGTTGACATGAAAGCAAACATGGAGGATTTTGTGAGTTTGGAGCCATTTCTGGGTTTCCTCTTACAGTTTCCACTTATGAGCCATCAAATAAGTTGACAAAGATAACAGTAATTCACCATGTTGGATTCCTTTTTGTTTTCTTGCAGAAATGCTTATTTCAATTAAAAAATCCACTGTGAATTTTACTGGAGCTTTGCGTGCGTCTGATTTAGCAAAACTTCATCGTAAATGAGATTGGGTGTGACGCAGTCCAGCATTTGATATTCTTACCCATTGCTCCTGACCTCTGATTGGCTGATACTTGCCATTTCTCAAAGTGCAGTCTTTAATTTGTTGACTAGCATGCAGATGAGTAAATATTTGTTTTTTAATTTGGTTTGACGTGTGAGCCTGTCAGATAAATGTCATAAGTCCTCTTCATCAATCTCCTTCACCATCCATCATTCAGACTGTCATCTTTCCTCCCTTTGTGGTGGTCAGAAGTGGTTGGTGGAATGATATGCGTGCTTGAGAAGGAGTGACACAGCACCAAACAGAAAGCCTTCGGCCTTTTCTGACCCACATTTCAGAATCTGTCATGTTCCTTACAGAGAGAATGATCCGTTGAGACTGCTCACAAGCAAGCTGCTGTTATGAAAGAACCAAGAACTGTTACCAGCCCGTTTAATATTGATGCCCACCCTGTCCTGATACTTTGTGCTCATGGCAGCTATCTTCAGGCTAAAGCCTTTTTTTTAAATGATAAAATGTTTTTAAATATAAAAAAGGGTTTTGCAAATTTGATTTAGAAACATAAAACTGAAAAGTTTCCTTTTTGGTTTAAAGGGAGGACAATCTCTACACATTTCAATAAAGAGAGCTCTTAAGCAATGTGAGTAAAGATTTGTTTGTGTTACAGAAAAATTAGCATGAAATAAGTCCATAATCTTTGCTGATTAGGTTCTGGGCCAATGAGGTTTTGCACTCGTAGGATGAACTCTGACCTTAGATGTATGGACCGCAGAGCCAAGAGGCTGATGGTGGTTAGAGGCCAGACCTTTATAAAGCATCATTCCAGGTGGAGAAGGGCTGGTGAACAGTCCAGAATGCAAAGAGACAGCTCTCTATGAGACTGAAGGCAAAAACATGATTAGGATTGGCTAAGAAGAAATGGGGGCTATTAAGCTATTGGTTCAAAAGTGAAGGCTTACTTGAAAATGGCGTGTAGAGTGACGGAACTACGTAGCATACTTTAAGTGAGGTAGGTCTTACTTATAGAAATTGTGACAAAGCTTCAGTTAAAATAATTGGTTATGATAAATGGTTAACACAAAACAAACAATTCTGACCTAAAATTAGATATCAACAAACTTGATGTTTACTATATGTTCATGTATGCTGATGATGCTTTGATGTCTTTGCAGGACAAATATCAGTTTACGATCTTTTTTTCCCCCAAAGAATCTGTTCATAGTCTGAAGATTAAAGCAAACAAAGTTGCTGTGAGCTAAACTACCCAATTATGTGTCCTGGTTATCTTCTGAGCGAGCAAAGATGTAACAGTTAAAAGCAAGAAGTTTAAACCTTTTGTCAGCATTTTGCCAAAAAAAAATAAAATCTGTGAATTTCTTTACCAGACCTGAGATGACTTCATCCTAACTGCTTCTTTGTCTGAGTTTCTTTCATTTTGGACAGTAAAATAAGATACAATATTATTCAGCTGTACTCATGACCTATCATTTGTTTCCCATATTTTAAGCACTATCATATTGATACTTACATATTGCAGTTTTTCAAATTACCTCTGGATTCACAGCAACTTTCCTTTATGAAAATGTGTGCAGAATAAGGGGGGGGGTTATTCTATTAGAAGTTGGACGGACCCACAAGTAAGTATCCTTCTGTACTTTTTCCAGCCCAATTTCGGCACATTTAAAGTTGAGCTAAGTGAACTTTAGCTAACATCTCAGTTCATGCTTGGTTGTGGTCCTGTTCAAAAACCTTTGACTGACATCTGAGGTCATCAGTTCAGTGTAGGACTGTCTGTTCATCCTTTTTCCCTGAAAACATGATGACAAAAACTGTTTTCAGGAACTAAACCTTGTTAAGAAGGATGAGTTCCTCCAGTGCTGCTGATAGTTTAAGGAAACATTAAAGTAATTTTTTAAATTAAGGTTCTAACCAAACTTGGAACATAGTAAAGAACTGTGGATGTGATGCTGACAAAAAAGTCTTCATTTTTGCACAAAAGAACTATACCAGGAAGATAATAATAATAATAATAATTCTCATGATCTAGAACAATTTGCCATTAAAAGACCACCCAGATAAAGTCCTAATTTAATTAGAAACCACAAAAAGAAGTCTGTTTTTTATAATACAGAATGGCAGTTGTCTCAAATGACCCATATTATTCATAAAAATGTATTCATAGCAGGTTCCAGCATCCATCATGAGTGAATCATCCTGAGCTGCAGTCACGTGAAACCTAAATTATTCGCCAAAAAAAGCAATGGAGGCTCCCCTGAGTGAAAGAGATGCGCCCCCTGCAGGTGGAAATGGGCAATAGCAAAAAAATGAAACTACAGAGTTTTGCCAGGTCTTGAGTGGATCTTAATGTGGATTTAAGCGTATATAACGTGCATTTTCTTTTGTTTAAATGTACTTTAAATTTAAAAAGTATTTCAAATTCAAAAGGTCACAGATTTTGCTCGTCTGTTGCATTGAAGTGAAAGGGAATGCGGTGGAGAGCTCCCGGAAACACAAACTGTCACATGAAAGCTCCTTCTTGTAAATCTCCTTCTGAGAAGACGCAGCTTTGGTGCCTTTGAGCTCAGTGAAATTCTCGCTGTGAGACTCTGGAGTGTTCATGACCTCCACCTGACTGCCAAAGAGCTGCCAGCTCAGACTCTTAATGAGATATTCGCCTTAATAGCGATTCCTGAGGAGCCCTGGAAAGTTCTACTCCCTTATCTTTATTCCTTGAGAGCACAAACTTTAATTTTCTTTCAAAGGCAGGGCGCAGCTTCTACTTCATAACTTTTCCCTTGTTGATTGTGTTACTGCAGTGTGGTTCTTCTGAACTCTTGAAAGTTCCTTAAAGAAGACATGAGAAAAGCCTCCTCTGGCACAATAAAACCACCTCTGAGGTTGATTCTTTTTTATTTAAATGATGAAGTTTTCGCTTCTGGAAATAAAACTCAATAAAATGTGGATCATATGTGTCTCCTTACAACTTTTTGTTTCTGTTTTGTGCTCTGGTTTGTGGCAAAGAGATGCATAACAGCAGATCCACAGGGACTGGTGGAGCTTTGAGCAACTAGTTCAATATTCTGTTTGGGTGAAAGGCCGTGGCTATCGTGTCCTGTTTCTCTTTCTGGAGTTCCGTGTTGAGTTCACAGGGTTTCTTTCTTTCTTTTCTGCTCAGAAATGCTCAGCATGGCATAGTTTTTATTATCTAACAGCTGCACAAAACTCATAGGGTCTATAATGTGCATTCCTCTGAGCCTCAGGTTTTAATAACTGCCAGAAAGCTGCAAACGCCAGCATGGCGTAGGTACAAACTCTGTTAAGTATTAATGAGCACATTACTGCACCCTAAGCCTGAAATGGGATTGTTAGATGGCCAAAGGCAGATCCGCCCTCTTTCATGCTGTAACGAAGGATTTCAAAGCTCATGTGCCACAATTGAAGACACACAAACATCAAACCTGCTCATTAATTTCAGCTTTCTTTAACCCAAGTACCTGCAGAAATAAATCACAATAGTCTGAACTGACATTTGAGAAAAATTTATATTCAGACGATGAAACAAAACCTCCTAACAATATCTTTTATTTTTGGTAAGAGGAAGATGAAGCAGGAAAATCTGACAGTCAGATAGATCCTGACCAGTGAAGCTAAATCTCCGGTGTACAGTTTTCCAAATCTGAACACTTCTGTTAATATTATTTTTGAAAGTAATGAAAAACAAAATACAGTATCAAGCTTAGAAAAGAACTTTTGACTATTCACTTCTTCAAAGCCAAACAGGAAATTCAACAGAGTCATTCTAGTCAGTAAAATAAGATAAATAATTCAACAGCTAACAAGATTTAATTTATGACATTTTTTTTGGTGAAAGCTGCATTTTGGTCGATAAATCTGTTGAAATACATACGTTAGTGAACATTAACCAAGTAAATATTGCCAATGTCTTACACTACTTTGTTAAAGCAAGTTAATACATAATTTCAGACTAAAAAACTCCAAATATATCTGTGAAAAGGTAAAACGCTGCAGGAATATCTGAGCGTGACACTTTGGCTTTCTTTGATTTCCCATCAGATAGTAAAATATCTTTGTTTTACTGCTTAGTATCATAATTTAGCAACATTCCTTTGGTCTGCAGGGGGGGAAAGGAGGACAGGAAGACAAAGGAGAGTCTGACGGCAGGCTGCAGGCAGGCTTTTCACGTTGTGGTAGAGGAACCTAGCCATGTGACACTACAGAATGCTAAATCACTAAAAAGGATTCACTGCTCCTCAGCTTGACTGTGCCTTATCACCCAGAGTGGAAGTCTCTGAGCAGTCGCTGCTCTGAATTACATTTTCTTGCCTCCTCGTTTTGCCTCCATTCATCCATCTCTTTAAATTCTAAACACAAAACTCCTCAATGTCTGCTTTGCCTTTTTTTTTTTGCAACAATCCTGTCAATTTTCAGGCAATTTGGAGCCTTTGTGTGAGATTTTTCTTTTCAAATATGCAGGAAATTTAATAAAAGCTAAACCACATAATCCCCCAAACGTGCCGAGCATTGCAACACTCAGTGATGCATGAATCCTTCTGTCTCCTTTCTCTCGATGCAGAACATCAGAACCCTCCAGGTCCCTGCAGGATCTCACAGTGCGTACTCACATTACTGCTCATGGCTTCCAATGTGTTCCAGTCCTGTCTTGTGTCATGACAACATCAAGCTCTTTAATTTGGTCAATTTTAATTAGTCTCACCCTGAGAGAAGCAAACACTCTACTCAGAGTTCTTTTTTTAACAAGGTCAAAAGCACAGAATACAACAATCCTCAGCCTCCTCTTTCAGTCCACTCCTACTTTTACCTTCATTGTCCCTCAAACACGTCAAAAAGATTTTCTATCTATCATTTTTAGCTTTTTTAACATTTTAAACTTTATGCATTTTTCGTTTCATCTCTGGTGACTGACGCCGTTTCTGAGCCACAGCAGGAGGTAGGAGCCCAAAGCTAGATGCCTAAGATGCTGCCATTGCATAGAAGGCAATATTTAAAACATTGATCGAATTTTGTTGGATTAAATAAGGGGGAGAAAAGACCAACTGCAGTCTTTGAAGACTTAGAGAAATAGGCGAATTGATGCTTCCAGTGATGGCCTTTAAACATTATATTCTTGTGTCTCACTGCTCTTAAACTAGAGACAATGTCAGAGATGTCTAACCATCATTAAGACCTAACTTTTATTTTGAAAAGTCCTTTTAAAAGCCGTTAAAAAGTAAAAAGCAATCATTTGTGGAATGAACCAAACAGCAGAATAGTGATGAATCTACATCTACCAGAGAACTCCTCGTCCTGCATGCAACAAAGTCAAGGTCCTGCTTTAGTACGCAGTCCTCATCATGAACCATTTTTTTTCATCTGTTTTATATTCTGACATAATAGCTACAGGATATCTAAGCCGTGTGGTGATGGATGTCTTCCCTCAACACAATGTTTCCTTTCCTCCTTCAAATGAAATCTGGGAAATACATGACGGCGCCTGGACTCCCGACTCCGCTCAGCCCGAATCCAGGAGACAGATGCCGGCATTATATGGCAGAGGGGGCAAACCTTGCTGTGAGTCTGCTCTGAAAAATGCTGCATTTATGCAAACGCAAACCCATTTCTCAGAAGCTCTCCCAGAGTTTGAGAGGAGAGAGCCAAAAAAAAAGAAAATATCACTCACGCCGCATAAAATCAGTCTTTGAAACAGTAATTATGATTATGAAAATGATAAATATGAAGTTTCGGAAATGTTTTCAGGCTTACAAGCAAATGATTTTTGACTGAGACCGAAATACAAAGGATTGCTAAATTGTGTCTGAAATAACACGCATCACAAATACTGAGTCTCAAAAAAGTGATTTTTTCAAGAATAACTGTCTTACTTTCTGTCTTGCAAGATAAAGTTGTTTTAACAACATAATAATTTCAGTTTGAGAAAACATGTCTTAGAGACTGGAATTTATTTGATTAAAATAGGAATTCTTGGTAAGCCAGTTTTTTTTTAGCAGATTTTTTTCTGTGCTATAGTTAGAGAAAATCTGCCAATGTGGTAAGAATTTTTGACATATTTCTAATTGGCCTGTTTATGCTCTGTAAAGGCAGTCGGCATAAGCCTGCAAATGAGGATTTAGGTCAATCTTCCCTTTAAAGCACTCCATCCTGTGATCAATTGGCTCAGCACAAGGACCTCTAAGGTCTTACGCAATGTTACAAACATAAAAGGAAAGTTGACATGATCCCCGAGGACAGCTGGGATTAGAAAGATCTTTACTAACAACAAGCAAAGGAACAAATCCTCCTTTTAGTGCGGCAGTAAATAAATGTGCTTAAAAACCCAAATAAAACAATCATTTTAACTAAAGAATGACGTCTGCACAAAACCTAGAATCGTGGAAAAACAGAAGCAGTCCATTCGTAGAGATGTTTCAGAAGCTCCGTTTCAACAGGAAGTAGCAGAAAGTAACCTGATGATGTCACAGAGCAGGATGTTAGACAGGAGATCCCTTTAAGCTTAAACTTAACATATCTGGTGAAGAAGGAATGACTATTAAAGATTTAAAACAAGCATTGACTAACAAGTATTTTTAACAAACGTAACTACAAACTGTCACAGATGATGCTTTTGTAACCCTGGGTAAATTTCCTATTAAAGTTAATATTCTGAAAGAAAGGTTAATGCATTGTAATGAGACATATGCAGACAGAAATGTGAAGGCATTTGCTGTAAATCAAAGTGTTGCTCACATCCGTGTTTGAATGACTTATCACGTGGGTGGCTTTGTGTTTATTCGGATAATTATGATTTAATGGAAACACATTTTGCAAAGTAAAACTTGGCAAATCTAACAAAATAGATGCAGATAGATAGATTCATTTTCCACCAAATCGGGGCTAGCCAGAAAAGACACTGCCCGACAAATGACTACTTCAGGTTCATGTGAGAAAAAAAGTCAGCTTTTAGGATTTTCTTTATTTTCTTATTTTCTTGTCTTTATTCATTCAAACAATTTATTATTCGAGGGAACGATTTTATCTTTTTTTTTTCCTTGGTAACGATTTAATTATTTTTTTTACCCATGTCAGGTCACAGCCTCCGTAGTTATAGAAATACTGGGTTAATTTTATTTTTACATTGTGTAAACAATCATCCAAATCTAACAGGGCGGAAATATTACTTTCTCACAAGAGCTTAACACCTGTAAACTAAAAACTCTGGTATAATGCACTTACTTTAAAGCTAGAATAGCAAAGGGGTGTCAAACATTTTAAAATGCATATCCACCTTTTCTGATAAATAATTAGAGACCTAAATTACAAGCATCCCTCCATCCTTCAGTCCATCCATTATCTGCATCTTATCCTGGACTCAATCCTAGACTTACCAATCTTTTCCAACACCTTTCAGGTCACTATGCCCCTCCCAGCCGAGATATAGGTTCCCTCCAGCCTGCATGCCCGGTCGGGCCTGTCTGAAACGCCCCACTAGAGAACATTTTTACCTCAACGGGCCTTTCCGAATGTGAAGAGAATTTGTGGAGTTTTTTCTAGATACCTAAGCTTTGCTGCCCATGTTTAGACCCAAATGTGCTTAAGGAAGGTGCTTGTTTTTGAGACCTTGTTTGTTCATTCACCCACAGCTCAGGTTCACAGTGGAGTGAAGGAACACAGGCCGACTGCTAAACTAGGCTTTAGAAACACAACCGCAGGCCTTTACACAGTCCAGAAATTCTGAGAAATCAGGTTTATTTATCTGTCATTCTCATGCTACATCCTTTTCTCTTGGTGACCCGAATGCCCAGGTGTGATCACAACCCAGAGAAGGCATTCCACCTTTTTCCAGCTGGGAGTTCTTGAATCAGACTCGGAGGTCCCGGTTCTTAGCCGATACCTCTGTGGACTTTCCTAAGTGGAAAAAGGGTCGATGTATAGGGAGATCTCCAGAGTATTCCCACCTATTTACGAAGGTCCATCCAAAATCTACAGTGGACCTGAAGTGCAAATCACACCAACAAATCACTCAACTTAAGAACATATTAAAGCTCACAATTAAAATAGGAGAACAAATAATAAAAAAACAACGTTACATTTGAGAAATCTAAACAAAATTGCAGAAACCAAAACACAATTCCAAAAAAATTAAATGAAAATGAAGTGTTTCAGAAAACAAAGGTTTTTGTAGCAGATCACTTCTTGTACTATATATGAGAAGTTTGCACCCTTTTTGTAGTTTCATTTAGTTTGGTTGATATCATAATGTCAGAAAGAAGCTGCCTCATCCTTTCCAGTAAAACTGACATCATAATAATGTATTTTCCATATTAGAGGAAATGGTCTGCAGAAAAAAAACAAACGCTGATCCCACTGACCAACGTCAGGAAGAGCTAATGTGTGAGGCGGTGAATGAGGAGTGCATTTAGACGCTTTACTGAGTGGAGCTTTCAAAGCACAAGCAGGTCTCCTCACTAATCCACTCACATGTTATTAGAAGAAAACAGGAAGCACCACAACTGGGAGAGGGGGCTAAAATGTCCCTGTCCTTTTATCAACTGAAAAATTTACAGTTTTTTTCTATTGTTTATAAACCGTTTCAATGTAAAAAGAGGAAATCTGACAGATTAATTAATTGGGCAGAACGGAGCAGAACGGCGAACAATGAGCAATAACAAAACAGAAGAAGGCTGCAACGTTTGGGAGGAATTCTCATTCATTAATCAGCATTTAGAAAATGTATGAATGCTAAGATAAAGATCATCAGAGACTGCTTTAAAAACAGACTTTACAAAATAAAATTATAAGAGCAGAAAAATATCCACCTCCACACTTTTATCCAAAACAGAAGAACTATGAGCTGAAGAGCTAAGCTGTAAACAAACATCACTGGTTCTATTTAAAGGACAACAGTTGGGATGAAGGCAGGTTAGGGAGTCAACAGTGTTAAAGCTGCACTTAAACTAGATTATTGAAAAGGGAGGGATGACCCCATTCTTAAAACAGAGAAGTCCCACCATCAGACTGCTAACAATAACAAACTAGACATCCTTTTTCCATAAAAAAAGTACATTTTTTTTACTCTACAAAAAAGAAAACTTTAATAAAAGATGATCAAATGTTGGATGGATGTTTAAAAGTGCAGAGAAAATATTTAAAATCTTCTATTTTTCTTTTTATTAAACAACTTCAGTCTGTCTAAATTATTTTAAAAGGACATCACTCCTAAATGTGCGCTCGGGTAAAGTGCAACACTTTGTTATTGCACTATCAGCAGATTACTGTTTGAAGGTAAGTAAATGTGGACTGAAGCAGTGGTCACATGACCAACTGGTTTTGAGGGGATTTAAAGACTGTTTTTAAACTTTTGTCACCATCTTTTCTGGATATGACATCATTAAAGCCGGGACACGGGAAAACTGAGCAGAACATGCCCCGTAACTGGTTTGGCTTGGGCAATCCCATGACCCTGAAAGGGATTCAGCAAGTTATGAAAATAGATGGATGGATGGATGGATGGATGGATGGATGGATGGATGGATGGACTTTATTATTTTGGCATGAACAAAGACGTATTTCTTGTGAAAGAAACAACAGTTTGACTTCCTATTTGGAGCTACACTCACTGGCCACTCTATTAGGCACAACTGTCCAACTGCCTGTTATCACAGATGTAATCAGCCAATCACATGGCAGCAACAAGGTCAAGACGATCTGCTGCAGTTCAAACCGAGCATCAGAATGGGAAATAAAGGTGATTGAAGTGACTTTGAATGTGACATGGTTGTTGGTGCCAGAAGGGCTGGTCTAAGGATTTCAGAAACTGCTGATCTATTGGGATTTTCACCCACAACCTCCTCTAAGGTTTCCAGAGAATGGTCAGAAAAAGAGAAAATATCCAGAGAGCAGCAGTTCTGATGGTGGAAATTCCTTGTTGATGCCAGAGGTTAGAGGAGAATGGCCAGACTGGTCCCAGATGATAGAAAGGCTACAGTAACAGAAGAGCATCTCTGAACACACAACACATCCAACTTTGAGGCAGATGACAGCAGAAGACCACACCGGGTGTCACTCCTGTCAGCTAAGAACAGGAAACTGAGGCTACCATTGACACAGGCTCACCAAAACGGGACAATAGAAGATTGGAAAAATGTTGTCTGGTCTGATGAGTCTCCATTTCTGCTGCCACATTCAGATGGTAGGGTCAGGTTATGGTGTCAATGACATGAAAGCATGGATCCATCCTGCCTTGTATCAACGATTCAGGCTGGTGGTGTAATGGTAGAGGGGGGGATTTCTTGGCACACTTTGGGCCCCTAGGTACCAATTGAGCATGGTTCCAATGCCACAGCCTACCTGAGTATGGTTGCTGACCATGTCCATCTCTTGATTAACATAGTGTACCATCTTCTGATGGCTACTTCCAGCAGGATAAGACGCCATGTCATAAAGCTGGAATCATGTCTGGAATCATGACAATGAGTTCACTGGACTCAAACGGTCTCTACAGTTACCAGATCTCAACCCAATAGAGAACCTTTGGTGGCATCATGGACGTGCAGCCGACAAATCTGCAGCAACTGTGTGATGCTATCATGTCAATATGGACCAAACTCTCTGAGTAACTCTCCAGTACCTTGTTAAATCTATGCCACCAAGGATTACAGCAGTTCTGAAGGCAAAAGGGGATCCAACTCATTACTAGCAAGGTGAACCTAATGAAGAGGCTAGTGAGTGTGGTTTAAAAAACAAAAGTAACAGGTCTGTTTACTCCAGTTAAACCAAACCCGAAATGTAAACTTATAAAAAAATATAACACGATAACATGGCGCATATTACAAACAATAAAGTCTGGTTCCAAATCCTTTTTTTGCCTTTTAGTCAGATACGATATTAATGACAATTGTACTGGAGAACTGGTTTTACTGATCAAATTATTTTTTTGAATCTTTTTATGAACTGTTTAACAGTCAAAACTGTCCTCAAGGTTGTTTGACTGACATGTGTCCAACATGGTTTTTAACTTTTTTTGAAAAAAGTTTTTCAAATCTGTTGAAGATGGTGACAACAGCAGAGCTGCAAAACTGGGGTCAAAATGTCCCAAAAAAAGAAACAAATAACTAGCACACGTTATCATCACACACAGTGGTGTGCATTGTGTAAGTACAGTATGTGTGTGTTTTGTGCACAAAGTCCTCGGAGTATCCCATATGGTATTTTGTGAACTGCATTGAGGTCAAGTTAGTTTTGTTGTGTGCTTCAATTTGGAAGTCAAAGAGTTGCCCCTGTTTTCTATGATCAAACTATTTGACTCAACGTGAGACCCTTGAACGAAATAGTAGTTATGATAAGTTTTGTTTGTTTTTTCTAAATTTCTTGATACAAAAATTTCAAGAAATGGCTGTCAATGTTCATCACCTAAAGATGCAGTTGATGGTTAAAATCTGCAGGCCTGTAAGTGTGCCTCTCCTTCACCTTCAGGGATTGAGCATTTGTATCATTTGTGGATCAATACATGATGATCAGGTTTACAATCACCAGTGCGTACAGCATTGAGGCCGGACATTTCAGGAGGGAAAGTTCTCATCAAGCAACTCTCAACACATCTTTTAAACTGCCCTTTGTCTGACCTGACATCCAAACACAGACAGTAGAGACTGTCTTCTGCATAAAGACACCCAGTGATGTTGGTTTGAGCACACGTTCAAATTCAATCTTATTTCTTTTAGGGCTAAAATAATATTTTCTGTTATTTATATTGTCCAGCAAGTCAAAAAAAATCTTCATGTGTGGCATTTTTTATTAAATATATCATCTCCTGCTTCCTCCTGGAGCAATCTAGTGGTTGCAGACCATAACTGCAGAGGTTTTGTCTAACAGTCTATGTGGTCTACACCTGTCTAGACATTTCTAAACTTAGAGAAAAAGTAGCAGAGAATAGATCTTTGTGGTCTCTGCATATTTTTGGGAAGAGGAACATCAACATTTCAGGGAAGACATGTTTGCTTGCAGCACTTTGGGGGCTTCTTGCTGAGGGCAGGAGTTCAGGAAGATCATGAAAGAGCAGGTTTGTTGTCTAGTTTGACATCGTTCATCAGCCAAAATAAATAAACCTGCATATCCCACAGGCCGCTCTTGCATAATACTGTCGTGCTGCCGTTTCAACCTGGTGTTCTTCCTCAATCTGATTAAATGATTTGGTCTTAACAGGAGCTACCAAAGTTGACCCACTGACCTGCAGCAAGAAACAGGACAGCCGTGGACTTTAGTCTGCCTTTAAAAGCTGTTTTTAAATGATCTGCTTTGAAACCATTTCCAGACGTTTCATCACAGCAAGATGAAAAACTCACCACTTTAGCTCAGCTAAACACAGAACATCATCAGGACACACGGGGGTAAAGATGCTAAGCCACAAGGCCAGCTGCCCCAAAAACCTCAGCTGACATATACGACTCTTAGTTCCAGCCCATTTAAAGAAAACAAACCAGTTCAGTTGGTTTTAATAATCCACTCATGTCATGTTCAGCTTAATCAAGTGGAGGAAGTTAAACACCACTTGTTGTCACTTGCTGCTAACTGCCTGACCTTCTTCTTCTTTAACTCCAAGCTTTGGTAAAGTTTAAGAATTCAAAGAATTCATCTTTGCAGAGGATTTAACTGTCAAGATGAGCTAAAAACTCAAAGTGTTTAATATCTCGTGAAACAAAACGCATAATCAATACATGAAGATTATTAAATGGAAAAAATTGCGAAGAAACCAGACAGCAACAAGTTCTTAAGTAAGGGTTAATGGCCAATGAAGTGTGCATTGTCAGAAATTAACGCACGCCACAAAAGAAATAATTATTCAACCAGTTTTTAGTACTTTATTGTTGTCATTTTTTTCCATTTGGATCGCCTTTTTCACAAAAAGCGGACTATTTGTTATGTGGTGAGCTGCTCCGACCTCCGATCTCGACTGCAGCGGCAAAGGAAAGCGATATATGCTGGTCGTCACGATGGGTTAAATAAAGCATCAGTTCGGAGAGAAAGTTCACCTCTTGCTGCTTGTTTTTGTCCAGATGACGAAGCTAAAGTTTGTTTTAAAGAAGCCAGCACAGCGACATAGAACATTTATGCTATGTAACCAGAACTCATTTTTTAGGCGTGCGGTTATCACCGTGGATTAATCCACCCCCAACAGCCAATCAGAATTGAGAATTCACCATGGTATAAAGTTTTTTTTTTGTAGTTTTCCAGAGTCTTTCTGACTCCTGGAACTAACAGAAGACTTTATCTTGTTGAGCTCAGCACTCCAACAAAAATCTGTGAGTCATGAATAAACCCTAAGAAAGGATGTAGACAGAGAGTCAAGGTGCATTCACGTTGGCATGTTTGGTTCTTCTTTAATCCACTTCAGACCAATCCATCAATAGAAAACACAAACTGCAGTCTGGACCAAACATGTTTGTTGTTCAGGCAGTAGCGGCAAGAGTCTTGCCTAAGGACCCACACTGGATGAGGGTCAGCGTGCTCCCTCCTTTCCCATTTCCAACACGCAGCCAACTGAGCCACCCAGCTGCTAGTCTGGACCCAACAGCCCAGTGTGAATAGAAGCTCAGATAGTTTAGCTAAGAAGGGTTAGAGAAGATCCTCCCTGAACACTCCGGAAAAGTAGATTTAAACCATTTTTGAAAGGAAATTGAAAGTTGTTAGCTTATCATAGCCACTACTAAAAACGTCTCTGGTCCTATTTTGGATCAGTTGGGCGGCCGTGGTGCAGAGGTAGGGCGGTCGACCTATGATCGTAATGTTGCAGGTTCTATTCCCGCCTTGCAGGCCCATGAGTCGAAGTGTCCTTTGGCAAGACTCTGAACTCCACCTTGCCTCTGGTGGTAGGTGGGCATCTGTGTTTTGGCAGCGGAGTGGCCACCACTGTGTGAATGTGTGTGTGACTGGCTGAATGGGTTGGTGACTGTAAAAGCGCGTTGTCCTTGTAGGTAGAAAGACCGCCATACAAGTATACGCCATTTACCATGAAGCAATTTCTTGTTTTCCATTTAGGTTTAGAGTTAAGATAGGAATAGGTTCAATCTACTTTGTGTATCAATTCTTTTACAGTCTAAAAAGATGCTGGAGAGAAAAAAAACTATTCAAAACCACAGAAGTCTGTACTACTCTTAAAGTATTAACTTTAAATAAAACCAACATACCTAAATAAGAAAAATAGGAACAAACATATTAACTAAGGCCATAGTCACCCGGATGGGTGCTGCAGGTTTTTGGGTTGTCTGAGCCCTTGAAGGGTTGTAAAGAGGAGCGGCTTCCTCTTTAGGCGGAGTACAGGTGTGTCTGGCAGTTTCCTCGAGGCTCATGTAGCCACATTAAGGGATTTGTATAGGTAAGTATTTGTAAGAACGTTAGTTACACGGACGTATGGCGTACGGGTGGTGCTGTTGTACATTGTCCTTATGGCACACCGCTTATTATATGCACTGGCCCTTCACTGACCGCATGCAAATGCTGGAGGCACAGGATGTGCATGTGATAGATAAGTGTCCCACTGGATGACTGTAGGATGTCCACACAAAACTACACTCTGTCTTATTTCCTAATTTATAGCATTCAAGCTACAAGCACGGAGCACACAATGACCCTGACAATGAAGAACTGAAAATACAAACTTAAACTTAAGGCATACACCGTGGATCATTAACATAAATTTAAGTCAACTGTGAATGATTGGCAACCTAAACCTGGTGCAACAAAACAGAACACGAGCAGCAAAAACTGAACTAAAGCACAGAATTCTTACACAAGAAGCGTGCACCCATGATCTGAACAGCACCAACGGGCCCCTTGCACAGGGACAAGGTCCAGGAGGTTGAAAAAGATGAGAAATCTGTAAGACGTGCCTGCATCTCACCTCTTCACCTTACTTACGCCTGCATGTTAAGTATTTCCCCATTTTTTGCCTGCAGACATCCTATATCTGCTACACCCCTGTCTAGGGGCTGGTAAAAGGATATATCAGGGTAAGAAAAACAAATGAAATACCCCAATGACCCAAAAACTCTCACAAAGACCCAGGGGGGAAATAAGCTGGGCTTCATTTAGAGGAAAAAGAAAACTAGTTTACACAAAAATAACCTAAATACAAGGGCCAAAGCCAGTATGGATCAAGAGCAAGGTAAAGCTGACAGCAGTGGGGGGTTTTAACAGATGAGCAGTATTTAAATACTGCCCTGGAGGTCCTCGTCCAATCAGGTGCTCTGGACAATACAGGCAGTAATCTGTAAACAAAAATAGCAAAGGAAAGGAAGACAGAAAACCTTCCACTCCAGCAAACACATCAAATAAAACAGAGACAGAAAGAGAATCCAAAAGTCCCAAAAAAAATGAAATCACAGCCTCAGTTGGAAAAGTATCCACCCATATGGGTAGTTGTGACTGAGGAATAAACAGACATCTGAAGAACAACACTTTAAGAGCTATAAAAAATAATGAACTAATTCTGAATTAAAAGTCAGAGAGTAAAAGTGGGTCTGGAGAGTGTCTTTAGACATTCAGGCAAACTTTGCCATCATTTATGGATCAGAAAGAAGAACTCGCTTCTCTGGTTCCCCCTTTTCTCAGCGTCCCACATGAACACTCAGACAGTCAGCAGAGGATATACTAATATCTTTTATCTTAGCCACCCACCTAGCAGGACAATAGGAAGAAAATGATTCGGAGATAATGGATTCCAAACTGAAGTAAATGGATGATGAAAGCAGGCTAGTGACTGAAACAGGAGATCAAAAAAGGAAGGAAGTGTACTTTTTTCTCTAACTGGCTCGTGTTTCTTGGAGCTATAAGATGAAAAAAATATATTTAGCTCTCCGTCCTTTGATCTGATCAGAAATAATAATAACAGGTCTGAATGTGATCCACAAAAGTGAACTCATACATTTGTTATCTTAAACTGGACTGCTCCTCCATCTTTTCTTTAACAGATTATCCTAATAGACATCCAGCTGACCCAAAAGAAGCTGCAGGAAGGTTCTGATGATCAGACCTCTGACGGTCAGACTTCCACTCACCAGCATCACTAGAATGGGGATCAGAATTTAACACCTTTCCCTCCACAGTTGGAGCCCTTTCATGACGATTGTTTTCACTCATATCTGAAAGAAACAATAATTTGAAGCTCCAGGAGCCTCCAAATGTGAAATGAGTTCAGCTTTAAACTTTGACAAGCACGATTAGGTACGCTTGAGTCACAATTTCTTTGTCAGGAAAGCTTTTAATCAGCAAACGCCAATCCTGTTTTCTTGTACATTTTTCTAATGGAAATGGAAACCTCGGTTTTAGCTCGTGAATCACAAAAGCAAAAAATTAACTGCTGGCCACGCAAACGAGAGAGAGGAAAAGTCAGTCTAAAAGACTCTAATTTGAAAAATTTGAAAATGATGCAGATGAAGATCAAGGGGAACACATGAATAGGAAGAAAATACTCTAATTAAATGTCACTTTCCAAAGTAAAAGCCTCTCAAATTTAGCTCTTTCATGTTCTTTTGTTTTTGTTTTCCCTGTACAGAAAAGCAGTAGAGGCTGTTTACTTCCAGATGTGATGGAGCCAAACTCAGAAACCTGGTTCTGATGACAATCGGATGAAAACTTGAAACATCCAACACAAAAATTCTGACATTTTTACCAAAACTTTTCAGGTTGAAAAAGATCTTCTTAATCTTCCACCTAAAGGAAGAATTTCTCCAGGTGGATTTGGTTTCACTGATGCTCCTGGAAATGGCTTTGGCTTAACAACACAGGATAAATAGCAAATTATAAAGCCGCTTCCAGCATCTACCATGTGAACACATTGTTCTCTGTGGACCGAAAACACGAGCGGTTCACCCTCTCCCTGGAGCTAAATGCAGACCTGCTCAGGTTCAGAGGGATAAGCCGCATTAATCTTTCAGGGCTGATCTCTGACATTGTCCGCTCAGTGGGCTTTCCGTGACGCGGCTCACGGCTGAGGGAACAAAGGCGCCCAATCAGAAGGGAGGGAGGAGATGATGGAGAAGTTGGCTGACCTTTCCAAGACACCATGTGACTGAGAAGAAAGGGATTATGGAAGGAGATATAAAAGTGTGAATCGGACGAAACGCTTCACAGTCCAGGACAGAAGCGAAGCAGCAGAGGCCTCGTGGGACATCTGCGACAGCAGGTAAGAACAATGATGCTGAACATACTAAAACTGCAGCTGCCATGAAGGTCATTGATAGTATTATGGGTCAAGTTTTGAAACCAGAACATAGAAGAGAGAATAGAATATCAATCACAGATCAGTTTTAGGTACTATCTTGTGATTAGCTGCAGGCTGCAGGCGACGTCTGCGCAGACGGCCTGTCAGGAAAGCTGACAGGAGCAGGATTGATGAACACTGATCTGCAGGACCCTCTGCTGTGATGCAGATGCTGGCAAATGTTTCACTTCCCTTATGTGACCACACAGGGTGTTGTCCGTCTCTGTCTGAACGGGTTTTGCCGTCTCTGCAGCCAACAAGTTGGGCCAGGAAAGTTCTAAAAATCTGCTTCGATAAACACAGAAGAGAAACAATTTTATGTGAAGCTTTACTAATTCAGAATGTGAATGATGAGCTGGATTTGTTGTGGGTTGTTAGAGTCAAAAGTTATTTTCCTGCTGGATGAAGATTTAAGTGGAGGAGTTTCCAGGAAAGCCTGAGGTCAAGACTCAGGGTTGTTTTCTTGTTGGACACATGGGCAGGTGATTAGTCCAAGCAGGATCTAAATTGGATTAGCTCTAATCTGGCTGTTTAGCCTAATCTGCATAATCCTTATTTACTGTCTTTAGAGTTCAGTGGAAGATGGATTACCGCAGGGCAGCAGAAGGCTGGTGCCACAGGAAAGGACGCTATTTTAAAAAAGGAAGTTTGTCTTTTGTTTTGCAGGGACTCTTCAGAAATGAACGCCAGTCCTCCTGCAGGAAGCGCGCTTGCGCCCGGTGGAGCCACCGGCCCTACCACCCCCAAGAAGGGCCCACCCAAATTCAAGCAGAGGCAGACTCGCACATTCAAGAGCAAGGCTCCCAAACCAGGCCAGAAAGGGTAAACTCCCATCTGCAAGGTTTGGATTCTTTATCCCATTAATCCCAGATCTCTGAAGCCTCTTCCTCCTCCTCTTGCTCCAGTTTTGGTGATGATATCCCCGGCATGGAGGGTCTCGGCACAGACATCACAGTGGTCTGCCCATGGGAGGCGTTCGGCGACATGGAGCTCAGCGACTTGGCCAAATATGGCATCATCTAAACCTCCTTTCCCCTCCGCCTTGACATCTGCCCATCAACGTTCGGCACGCCGTGATAAGACGTCCGGATGACCCCTAACGCCCTCTCGTCTATCTACCTCATGCCTGGCTCCACTGAGTGGATGCAGCTATTATTTTTATATTATTATTATTATATTTGTAATATATAAATACTTGAAATCAGAAGACGAGAACAAACCTCCACTTCCCTTTTTCCCTTATCCTCATCCATCTACAGCAGTTCTTCATCCTTCCTTCCCTCCTCTCCTCCTATCTCGCGGCTACAGATGCAAGCCAAAGCGCTAGCTAAACACTAGCTCGTATTTGCCTCTAGCTGTCTGTTAAAATGTAAATGCTGTCAGAGATGAACCTTTTTACCTCGTCTTGCGTCTCACCTTTTGTACTTTCCCTCCTCTTGTCTTTTGCATTGTATTTTCTACTCTGTGTGACTGGGAGGGATGTCAGGGGGGGGGTGCACCCCGCTGCAAAGGTGAAGCTACAATGCACTCTCAGGCGATCGTGGAAGAGGAAATCCCTTTTACCTCTTTCTCCATCTTCCTCTCTTCCTGCTGAACTCACCTAACAGGAAATAAAGACAAATACTGTGTGTGTTTTGAGTCTGTGAGCACAAACAGAGCCTGTAATGTGACGCGATGTGTTTATAGCTGCAGTAAAAATATGTCTATTTTCAGTACTTGTGTTAGTCCTTTTCTGCTTTGCATCTGCTTTATTATATAAGGAAAAAGATAAGGGTTAGATGCATAACTTTTGTTTGAGACCGTTGTATGGTTGTCGGGGAAATCCAGCACACTTCAACCAGGCACAACAACTTAAACATGGACGCCCGCAATGTTGACCAAAGCATACATGCAACCAAAAAAACTATTTCCTGTCATCACAGCTCTGCAGCCACACCGGAAAATGCCTGAACACGATCTGCACAGGTAAATGCAGGAACATTGTCAGCAGAGCGCCTACTGGACTTTTTAACTAAAACAAATAAGTTATTTTCAGTTTTTGACTTCTGTATTCATTTTGCTCCAACCTTTTATCAGTATTTGATCTACTTTTTGAGACAAGCATATGACAATGCTTAATAATCTGCTCAACAAACACTTTCAGTTTGAATTTAGTTTGATTCAAACTTGGTAATTCTGTAAAGGCACGTACAAGCCCAAAGATTTAATGGATTAGATTTATCTGCACATTTTTTTGGTGCTCAAAGCACTAATAATTTGTCCATTATTCATTCATACCTGGTGATGGTAACTACTATTGTAGCCTCAGCTTCCCTGGGGCAGACTGACAGAGGCGTGGCTGCCTATGGCCCCTCTGACCAACACCGGGACATTCATACACATTCACACAGGAGGCAGGGAGAGTGAGGTGTCTTGGCCAAGGAAACAGTTGCAGCTGGCTGGGGGGAGCGGGGATCGAGCCGCCGACCCTTTGATCATTGGACCTTCTAAGAATTCAACTTCTCTCTGCTAAAAATTTGAAATTTATTTCTCTATTATTTGCCATATTTTTATGCTTTTAAATGAACTTTAGCCTTGTTTAGGCTGTTCTGTTTTTTTTCATTGACTCCTCTTCAATTTCACACGGCCTTCACACATGACACTCAGAGTAATTTTGTTCAAACTCAATTTATGTTGCATTATTGTTGCATTACTGGTTAACAAACGTCTGGCTACTGCAAAGTCTCAAACATATTTAAAGTCAAATCTGGTCCTTCTTGGTGGAGCTTCGGACACCCCCGGTTTACACAAAACTAAACAGACCATCATCAACATCATGGAAGTGGTTCCAAAGTACCAGAACAAAAACTTGGATTAAGCCCAAGTAATCTGTAAAACATGTCAAATTGCACATCTTTGAACTGTAGAAAGAGAACAGTGTTAACAAGTTGATGACAGATGTTTTTCCAAATTTTAAAGAAACATCTGAAGGTTCAGAAAGGCTCTAAAAATTGTTTTCTTTTTTTTTACTTTTACTTGATGACAAGTTTTACCTAAATAAAGACGTCAAGAAACCCTCCATAAAATAAGCAAGGTGGACTGTAAGATACCCGAAAGCAAAGCTAACAATGTTGCTTGTTTGTCACCAGGTGGTTGATTTCTTAAATGACTCCCTTTTTTAAAAACTGACAACGGTGATTTTATGATCACTTCTTGCTGTCATGAAAAAGCTTGAAGACTTTTCCTTTACCACAAAAACAGAAGCTGCAACCCATTTTTTGAATTGAATTGAAACTTCAGATTATTTTAAAAAGGAAGGTTATCTTTTTTTAATCTGTCCTTGAAATGGCTTTGTTTTAGTTTAGCACATTTCTTCCAAAGGAATTTCTGAACCCCTGAAAACAGGAAATGTTAGATAGTTATAGCCCAGAACTCCACGGATGAACTGGTCAATGTCCCGAAGAGAGCTGGGACCACAGCAACAAAGGTTACCATGGTAACACACGACACCATCATGGATTTAAATCCTGCAGAACTCCAAAGATCCCCCTGCTCAAGCCAGTACATGTCCAGACCCGTCTTAAGTTCTCCAGAGACCATCTGGATGATCCAGAGGAGGACTGGTAGAAGGATGAAGGATGAAGGATGAAGCATGGGGGTGGAAGCATCATGCTTCTGTTACAAGTTTTCCCACTTAACCCTTAAACATCGGAGATGTCGTCTGCGACACCTGAATGCCACTTGATATGCAAGCCTTGCATATCAATACAAAACCAATATGAAAGCTGCTTTTCATGTCAGAATCAGTGAATTCACAGGGATCGCATAAATGGTCAAAGGCTACATTAGGTCAAAGATTGTGGCATTCAGGTGTCGCAGACGACATCTCCGATGTTTAAGGGTTAAGTGGGAAAACTTGTAGAATGACGGACAAATGTTGCAGGGAGCTCCAGGTGGAGGGAGATTGTCAGTGTTTGTTTTTGTTTTTTTTTTAATAATTGCTCCAACAACCGATCACTTCTCATGAAGCTGCTTGCTCATTGTAGATCAGTTCATGAGTTTGACAGCGCTTTGGTCGTGGTGGAGAGGTTACAGTCTGACTGTTTAAGGGTGTGGAAAGGTGTCTTTCATTCAGATAACCAGTTCAAACCGGTGACATTGATAAAGGAAGGAGGATAGAAGATTTTCTTAAATGAGGGGTAACAGGTCAGTGAGGAACATACTACTTGTGTTTGTAGGAGCTAAATACTAATATTCTGTATCATTTTACAAATATATTCTTTAAAAAAGTCAAATTCCTAGATATTTTTTTACATTCTGCTTTGAAAATAACTCAAAGATGAAAGTGGGACTTTAAAGACAGCCAGAAAAATATGAGAGAATAAGTGTTCCATTTCTTAAAAAAAAAAATCAACCGAGGCATTGCCTCAGGGCTGCACGGTGGTGTAGTGGACAGAGCTCTCACCTCATAGCAAGTATCCCTGGTTCAAATCCAACTGGGAAGTTTCTGTGTGGATTTCCTCCAGCTTCCTCCCCACGGCTCAAAAGCATACGTCATGGGTGAATTGGTGTAGCCTCCAACAGACTAGTGACCTGTTTAGGGTGTTCAGTAGCTGGGTCAGGCTCCAGCAGTCCCATGCCCCCAAAAGGAAGTCAGCAGGTCCAGAAGATGGATAGACATGGCCTCAGTGAGACAAGTCATTACACAAAACTGCTCAAGTCTACAATTTAAATGAGCTTTTTGAATAAACTCAATGTTTAATGCTGCTGAAAAAGACGTGAAATGTCCTGCAATGGCCTTTTAAATGTCCAGAGGTGGTAATGACTCAAGCTATTAAACAAAATCCAACAAACTTAGTCTCCAAAGACAAAACACAACCCAAAACTTACTGTTTGTTTTATGTTAATCAAAGAGTGTCGTTACAAGAAGGCTATTAGAAACTATAAAGCTTTGATTTGCTTTCAGTCACAGAGCATTAGCAGTGAGATCAGCCTGAACTGAACACACCCTTCACACTTGTTCAGGCATGAGCTGCAGTCCTCCGTGTGAGCTTGTAAAAGTCCACAAGCATTCTGGTCTGGCAATCTCTGCACGTGATGAAACTCTCCCCCAGGCAATCCAATTGATTTCTAATGTTGTTTCTGTGATTTTCCCCGTAACTAAGACAGCAGCTGCTCCCACTCAGAGCCACAGAGATGAGTCAGACGTGAGGCCCTTCCCAGACGCCAACGTTCACACGGACAACACCTCACAGTTGTGGCTCCAGACCCTCTGATTGCTCCAAACACTATCGACAATTGGGATGCAAATGACTCTGGTGCTGTCCTGACTTCCAGGTGTTGGAGCTCCTCCTTTGTTGTCAGGGAGGGACACAAAGGAGAGGAACCGCCTGGAGGTTTTTGTGATGAGTCTGGGTGCAGGCTTAGATCATCTGTGTGAGGTGAGGTGAAAACACCAGTTTTTCTTTTCAGCCTTCAACTTAGTTGACATGATCAGCCCATCGCCATAGGAGGCTGAGCGATCTCAATACCCAACTTTGGGTTTAGCTTCCAGGAATTTGTATCAGAGACAGAAAAGGTAAGCGTTTTTCTTCTTTATGGATTGAATTGCAGGAAGAATCTCCAGTGTTTTTTTGCTTTTTTTCTTGACAATGAGAGCGGGAAACAATCTTATCGAAGCTATCTGTCATCAATGAGCTCACAGCTTCATATTCAAATCAGCAAATCTCCGTGATCTTTCATGCACGGAAACTTTTTTCTATGACCAAAGTTATAAGCAGCAACGAAAAGACTTCATGTGTGCTTCAGAACTAGAAAAACAGTCTTAAAAAATGTGGCAAGGCAGCTACACCTGCATTTTGAGCTGCAGGAAGGGACGATCCAACGTGAGGAAGGGGACATCTCTGCCCTGCAAAGCTCCCGTTGGAGATCTTTCCAAATTCCTCCATGTTCGTTTTGTTTTTGTCCTGAAGCTTTAGCTCTGCTTTGTTCTGGCATGTTTGTACACTCCCTGCTCCGACACCAACTCACAACACTTTTCCTGGTTTGCTTCTGGAGTATCTGTCTTTTGCTCTCTGTAAATTGGGGACTCACTCTGGGTTCTTCTTGCAGGACTATCAGCCTCAAGGAGAGTTTTTCCTGAAAGGATTTGGGACTTCTCAGGTGATCATGGCCTTTTCTATCAAAAAGTCCCTTTGGCTCGTCCTCGTCTTTGCGCCTCTGATCTGTTTATCCCAGTCGTCCACAAACAGCTCCGTCAGCCCTGCGTCCTTCACCTTCTCCTCAAACAATACTTACCTGACGGGTGTGCGAGGCTGCGGTGCCACACTGGATCCGATATACAGGTTCCTGTGCGACCGTCGGGCAGCATGGGGGATCGTGGTGGAGGCTCTGGCCTCCACGGGTTTCCTCTTCAGCGCGGGCCTCCTCTTCTGCCTGCTGGTCAGGTTCCTGTGCACATGTGCGTCGTCCTGCCGTCTCTGGAGCAACAGCTTCGGGGGGACAGTCCTCTGCATATCCCTGTTCCTGCTGGCTACAGCTGGGATCTTTGCCACCACCTTCTCCTTTATAATTCAACACACGCAACTGACCTGCCCCACCAGGATCTTCCTCTTCAGCGTTCTCTTCTCGCTGGCCTTCTCCTGCCTGCTGGCCCGCTGCTTGGCCATGCTAGGCTTCGCTGCCGCCCGTGGGTGGGGCGAGGCCGCCATGGCTTTAGGGCTCTCGGCGGTGCAGGTCATCATCTCCACTCAGTGGTTGATCATCGTGCTGGTCAGGGACAAGAAGCCCTGCGAGTACAGCCAGCCGGAGTTCGCCATGCTGCAGATCTACGTGCTGTGCCTCATGGTCATCAGCTTGATCATGTCCTTCCACATCCTGTGCCGCTCCTGCTCCATGCACAGCTACAGCTACACAGGGCCCACCAACCAGCAGTGGAAAATGCAGGCAGCACTGATCTGCATCACCCTGCTCCTGTCTGCCTCCATCTGGGTGGTGTGGATCGCTATGCTAACCAGAGGAAACCTTGAGATCGGCCGTCAACCCACCTGGGATGACCCTGTGCTGAGCATTGCCCTGGTGGCCAACGGCTGGGTCTTGCTGATGGGACATGGACTGGTCCAGGTGGCATTCTTCTGCAGTGGAGAGGCCAACTCCAACGACATCCCACTAAACTTCGCAGGCTGGACGAGCTCCAACCCCGACACCGCTAGGCCGGGGAGTCCGAACGGAGGGAGGGAAAATGGGAGGCATGAGACTGAGAGCAACATCAACCAAGGTGAGAAACCAAGATTTCTCCATTTATAGCTTAGTGTAACCCTTTACCACCAACAGCAGAAAAACACGCAGCTAACATGATTCCAACAGATACTGAACAACAGAGACAGAATCAGCCGGTTGATTATGTGAAGCAGGGGTGTCAGAATTCTTGGGGTCCTAAATGTTTTCTTACCATCCTGTCTTATTGGCTAAACACACCTGATCCAGGTAATCAGCAGCAGGTGAGGCAGGATTTCTGGAAAACCAGCAGGAGGCCAGCCCTCGAGGTCTGGAGTTTGACACTTCCCTACTGTAAAGATCAGATTATTTGGGATTTGATGTTGATTTCATAAACGTTCAAAGACTTACGGTAATGCAAAGAACACTGGAGCTAAATCTCCAAAAAGCAGCTGTGTAAACTCCAATCTAGCATGTTCTATTCTACATTTGAAGCAAAAACAACTACGTGTCGCAGTTCCTCAACTGACCACTGGAGGCAGGTTTCAGTCGTTTCTAATTTTATGATAAAAAGTTCCGCTTCACATTAAAAAAGAAATGTACAGCCTGGCATCGAAAAGCTTTTCGTGTTTTTCGTTTTTTACAACTATTGAGCTCTGTTCATATCAGGCATGTGAAGCACAAACGGCAATCATTCGTTTCTCCTTCATGATCAATTTTTAAATGGTTGAAACTTCCATGAATTAAAAGGGACGCCAGCCATAAGTCACAACCAAAACCAAGTCTCTGATTGGTCATAGTTCAACCTGGTTTAACTTTCAACACGTGTTTAGTGGCCGCGCGTTTGTACTAAGAGCCTGAAAACTATAAAAACCTTTGTAGTTGCTCAGGACCGCGACAGTTTGTTACGCGGAAGCCTGTAATGCACATTAACCCGCATTTACATAGATATTTGATTGAAAGTGGTTTCTTGCTGCCGAGGTCAGCGTGAACGCAGCTTAAGGTGGACTAACCTGGTTGGAGATGCTTTTATTTTTACATCTGCTTCAAATTAAAGTTTGTTTTTTTCCTTTGCCCTTTTTAGGTGAGGTTTTAAAAAGTAGAAATCAGAATTTACTCTTAATTTTACTTCATAATTAACCCTTGTGCTATCTTAGATGACCCCACCCTTACTTTAAAGTGTTATTCCTACCATGACAAAGGTGGATAAAGGTGGAAAGATTTTATGTAATCCATGGACACCAGTGAAGATCACAAATCATTGAAGAAAAAAGTTTCAGATGACTGTCTTGTGGGTCTAGATGACCCCACTACCAACGTTAAAATGCCTAGGATAGCACAAGGGTTAAACACTAGCCCTATGTACAGCAGTCTTTGTGTACAATTTTATTACATTTTTTGAAGAGTTTAATTTAATTTAATTAACAATTCATCAGCTCGGTTGTGCTCTAATGTCTCACTTTAACTGCACCTTTCTGTTTATTTGAAGGAAAGCTTGTAAAAGAGTTCTTTCGCTTTTAAGCAACAACTCATCAGGTCATAAAAACAGGCGGATAACTGTACAAGCAGGCTTTTACTGTTGCAAGAGGAGGAGCTAAAGCAGAACTGGAGTCACGGAACTCCATGATCTCCAGCCTTCAGGCAGATACAGAAACTAAAGGAGGTGGTTGGTTACTAAGAAGTGTCTTCATTGAATTTAGTCTGAGGGAAACATCAGGAAAAAAACATTTATAATCTGGTTCCACAATCCTTTTTCAACTTTGCTGTTAGACTCATGACAGCTCAGTCATTAGTTAGGAGAATGTCCTGAGCTGGCTTGAATGTGATTCTGTATTATTGTGTCTCATAGTAACAACAGTCAAAGGGGGCGTGGTCTAAAAGGCAGTCTGAGTTTGAGCTGCCCCACCTGTTTGACTGCTCAGCTTCGGAAAGGCAAGGGTCTATGAAACAAGCGTCTCTCTACGTTCTTAAGATTCTGTTGTTGCAGTGCTGCCGTTTCTTTGAGCGGAGGAATATTAAAAATCTTTTTAAAAAAATGTATAAACAATTTATGGTTTGTAAAATTAGTAAATGTGTGTATAATCTTTTTTATTTGTAAATAAATGCTAAAAAAAAAAAAGAAAATTGATGAGGGTTCTATTCATGTGCACAAGATGCTTTAAAAGTCGCTCTTACTTGTGTTCAGTTGGCGCAGAGTAAGCCCGCCCCCACTTCCCGTCACCATCAAGAGACTCACTCTCTCCTGCTAGCTCCCAGCCCCTCACACCCCCAAACTGAACATTACTCACAAATTGAGGAAAAATATTGCCGATATCCAGTCGTACAGTTTTGATCCAGATTCCAGCTCAGACCATGAAAACAAAGACAAACGTGGATCTAGTCGTCTGGATCCGGATACAGAAATGGATCAGAATGGAGCGGAGCAGGGAGCATGTGGCCCGCCCAGCTTTTTTTTCGACCTCACAAATACGATCGTTTTCAAACAGCATTTTTCTTCTGCTTCTGATTCACATCAGAAACGCAATTTTCAACTGAGTTTTCTTTTCTTGCGTCCTTCATCAATAGAAAAATGCCACAAAAACCTGTTAAAAACAACAAATTAACCATTTTCATTGGAATAACTAAAAAAGTAAATTATCCCAAATAATTCACCTGAAAAAGACTGAAAGTCCTAAAACTGATCATCTTTTATGATAAGTTATTTTGAACAAAACTGAGAGCCTACAGTTCCATTTGTGCATTTTACTGAATGACTCTTAATTCAAATCATATGTTAATATAAGATAACAGACCATCCGTGGTGATCTGCTCATGATCATTATCTACTCCGTCTCCCACAGACAGGACTGATCCAAAACTGCGATCCCCCTATGAGTCCGGCTTCTCCATGGAGGTGAGCAGGAAGCGCCACAAATAGACACGAGATCTGTGAGGTGCAGCATGACATGAATGCATCACTGTGTCTTCCAGGAGATCGACCCCGCCAAGGACTACACCATTCCCCGCCCTAAGACCACCAACTACACCGAGCCATATGATTAATAGCTGAGACAGCCGGGCGACCTTCAGGATGCAAGGGTCTGCGTTGTAGAACTGTAAATATGATCATGTATATAGTGGAGAGGACATGCGGATGGAGCTGCCAGGGCCTTCATCAGGGAGACAGGGCAGCTCTCGTCTGATGGGAAATCTGTGTGACAGCTGGAAGCATGGTGCTCAGAGATGGTTCATAATGGCCCCCGAAGTGGTAAAGGAGATGTAAGGAGATGTGAAACTGTCACTCTGGAGGTGTCGAGCTGCTGCGGAGCGCATGGGGGCCGGCGTCTGACAACACCACTGCACAGGAAGGCTGTCAACTCTGCATGGCGGCTTGGTTCTTCACTGGTTTTTATCTGAAGGTCTGCTGTTGCTCCTGTGTGAAAATAAACCCACTGAAGGACTTGTGAAAACCACAGAGAGATGCTTTTTTGATTGTCGAGTGTTTGCATTAATAAAAAATGACCTGATGAAGCTCTAAAATTGTCTTTTAAAACCAAAAAAATGAACAAATGGATCAAATAGAAAGTGTTGCAGTTTGACCACCAGATGGCAATGTTGAGTCAAATGAGCAGCAGTCTGAAGGGCTGAAAGTCTCTTGACAAACTGATCCAAACATGAAGCTTCCATCAATACACAAAAAATCCAAGTTTTTCCATACTTTAATCAAACTGCCTTCAATCTTTTCCGCCATCTTCAATTACTTTGAGCGTGCCATCAAATTGGCATGTGATCTCTAGTGGATTTTGGCAATTAGCAGATATGAGGTTCGGTGCAATCTCCAACCCGTTTAGAGTCATTAACTCCACACCCAATTAAAGCTGGTTATGTCCCGCAGCAGTCCTGGACGGCAAGGACCAGCTCGCTTTCTTCTTCTCTACTTTGCTCAAAAACTCACCAGAATTTGCATGCACCTGGTACCCGGCGAAAATGAATTTTGGGCCTAACGACCCCCTCCCCATAGAACTGATGACATCACAGCAGGAGAAACCGTCAAAAACATGAATGGAGCCAAAATCTCTCAAAAGTAAAACTTCCAAATACATGTCGGGAATACACAAAGGAACTTTCAAATTATTATGGGATGGCAACAGGACCTACGGCTTGGTGGCCATTTCTGTAGCAAATCATGACATTTTGAGATTTTCCCTTTTTTGCACAATATTGGAAAAGAAAACTGTATTTTGTGCCATTTTTTATTAAATTTCACACACAGTCTACACCTGGAAGTGAAGTATGATTGACCTTTGACCTCAGGAAAGGTCGCCATTTCATATTTTCCATGAAAAACCACAGCTTTAAACTCCTCCTAGGGATTAGGATGCATCGCCTCCTAACTCCTCGAGCATCTTTGGGGAGCTGTTAAGTTTGAACAGTGTTATAAATTACATATACCGGTACTCGTTTGGCAATAAAACCAACAGAAATAAGTGTGTGCATATAAACATATATATTTTTTTCTTTTAAGAATGCATCGCCTGCAGCTTTTACCAGTCTGGCAGAGGTAGAAGGAAGCATTAAAGGTCACGTGGCACCAGCTCAGTTAATGAGGGCGAATAAAAAGCGAGCGGCAAAGGCGGGTAGCGACTTTGGGCAACACTACGCCGCTCGCGGCTCCGATTCCCCATGGTTTCCTCTTTTGGCCGGATGAAGCAGTGGAGGATTTGGGTTTAGGAGAATCGATGCAACTGCGGTGTGCAAAGTTTGTACGTTTCTGGCGACGTGAATTCTCTGTGGTTCCATTCGTGAACAGATTTATGGAAACCCTAAGGACAGTTAAGAATGGTCAGAGAAGCCTTAATAAAAACCAAACCGTTTATTTATTATGTACATTCAATAATAATGAGGATAATAAACTAGATGCATACAACAATGGCAAAATTAAACATTGTGAGAAAACACGTCACTTTAAAAAAAGAAATCACTTGGATGAATGGGTTTTTAAGAGCATGTGACCCCAAAAAGAAAAGAAATAAATGTGTCCACATGCAATTGAAACCCACTTATTAAATCTCTGTACAGAACGTCCCACAGCGCGGGGGGGGGGGGGGGTCCACGTCAGCAGCTGGGGAGAGCCTTCACCGAAACACGCTCAGCTTCACTTTTCAGAAGCGACTGAAGTTTGCGCCTGATTTGACTGGTGATCGCCGTGGCGACCACAGAGGCTTGCAGCTGAAATTACCCATAATCCCAAACCTGACTGACTTTACTGTCTCCACCCCATGGAGCCTCGTTGCACTTCCTGTCACTCCTGCAGCATCACAAACACCTCGTCCTCGCCCTCCAGCATTTGAGTTCATGCACAAATGGAAAACACGCCTTCCCGCCTTCACGAACATGCATAGCCACACATCTGGAAATACTCGTAAAGCACAATAACACAAAAAGGAGGTAATGCTCGTCGGAAACACTCACTGGACCTACTGCGCACAGTCACACCAAACAACACAGAGTCCAGCGGGGGCGCCGTTACTGTCAGCTCATGGATAATGGCTCAGCTTCACAACATGCCCCGCCCCGCCGGAGCCCCCACGCTCAGCGCTGGAGGGCCCCTCGTGCTGGGCCTCTGTTGAGGCAGAGCACCCTCCCCTCCGTCCTCCTGCGCGTCCCTGATGTCTCCCATTTGATCGGATCTCCTTTGCAGCAAACGCATCGACTGAGTCAGCTTCAACCACTGATGCGGATCAGAAAAACCTCAAACGACAACGACCACCTTGTGATTTCCCTCCGGGTGCTGCTACAACACTGCACTGTAAAAACTCACAGACAAACAACTAAAAGGAAAAGAAACCAGCACAAAAGTAGGAAATGTATCGGGACTAAAACGATGTGCTTCTCTTTTAAAAAAAGTCTTTGGAACCAAACAGCTGCAAAAAAAGTCGATGAAACACAAACATGGCTGACCGGTCGCCTTTTCAGGACGTCCTTGACCGTTTTAGGGCGAGCCATCCGTGACAGCATGATCACGGAAACGACTCCCCCGTGTAGAAAAATGAATATAAATAGACAATCCATGACAGAATCCCATCATTTCACACTTCATTACACTGGATCAGCCGCAGCTTTCCTGATGGGATCCACTAAGTCCAGATCTTCTCATTGACCGCAGATCTAATCTGTGATGATCTCATTCGTCTCCCAGCTTCGCTGGAATGGAAGATGCTTCAGGATGCAGAAATGTAAAGGAGACGCTCTGGCAGATCAAAGAGGAGTGGAAAAAACCCAGATTTCACTATCTGAGGACAGAACCGCTGCAGATAGAATCAACACAACGTGCAGAAATGAGTCAACAGACTGAATACATCCACATCTCTTCTCATTTCTATGCAGCTCCTTATCAATGGCAGAAAAGACAAAAGAAAGTTGAGGTAATGCAGAAAAGAAGAGTCACTTTTATCTTTGTCGCTTTTTTTCTTTTCTTTTTTTTTTTGCGTTTGGTTTTTTTTTCTCGGAGTGCCCCCCCCCCCAACACTTGGGACAAAAGTTGTCATTTGAAAGTGACAACAAAAACAAGGAGGATATAGTAAATAGTTGCTGAAAGACGAGTGGTTTGCTGAGAGTTCAGGATTCTAGCTTTGGAAAAAGTAAACAATATTTTCCTATATGTCCTGATTTTGGATTCTTTTTCTTGATTCTATAGCGTTGAACTGCAGGGATGGTGGTAGAAGGATGTAGCTTGATATCAATGTAGTGTCTAAAAGTACCGTTGTACAATAGTGTGATTCAGAACGGGGGGAACGTGGAGGACGCCGGTCGCCTGCTGCTGACTGCACAGCTCAGATCGGGCAGTGGGTCCAGTTCATCGGCTCGGAGGAGAAAGGGCTTTGTAGTGTGGCAGATGGAGCAGGAGCAGCGGTCCTCCGCCCCTCAGGTCCTTAAGTGTTCGATAACATCCCAAGTCCTGCCCGGACGTGCAAAGCAACAGCAGACTCCAGCTTTCGGGGGGGCTGTCCTGGCAGTTTCTCACTGATTCTACGTCAGACGGAGGAGGCAATGAGCCTTCAGGCTACAAAAGGGGGGAAAAAAGAACTAAACAGGTGAGTTGGAACTATAGTCTGCCAGCAGAGAAATGGATGGGAGCTCTTGCCACACGGGGGCTGGGGCAGATGGGGGTTCCTCAGGTGCAGTTTGTTGGTTCTAGTAAGGAGCAAACCTGCTGTATCCCGCTCGATATAAACTGGCCTGAAAGACAAACAGAAAGAACGGGATCTCACTCAGATATACAATAATCCAGACACGCTTCATTCTTTCTGGAACTCCTGATGCTCTCGGTTTTCCGTTACGTTCATGGAAAATGGGAGAGGAACGGTTTGATTCTTTCAGAAACTTTCTGCTTTTAAAGAGATAAAAAGTTCTAAATATTTTTAGTAAGAAGAATGATTTGAACTTTTCAAGACAAACATATTTTTCATTCAAACTCTGCTTTGAAAAATAGTTCTGTTGGACAAAGTCGTTTGGATACAGTGTTCACCACTTTTTTCTGATTTTTTTTTTTGGAATTACACGCAATTCTTTTATAAACTATGCTCATTAACTGGCTTTATTGGTCAGCAATATTGATTTTTTCAACAATGTTCAAACATTTCAGCAATTTAACTTTTATCCCAACAGAATAATGTCAGGTTTTTGGGTTCCAGACCCAGCCCAATGAAAGTTGTGTTTTTGGTCTTTTTATGTTCCTGTGGAATTTTTCTGATGATGGAAGACAAGTATAAAGAAAATTACACTTAATCTGCATTTCTGAGTATTTCCTTATTCAAATTGATGTGAATAAGTAGCATAAATGCCATCTGAAAAAAATTGTGGCTGTTGTGCTGACTACAAGCAGCCACAAGCCCCCTGCGCCGCTCCATTCTGATGCTTCCGCTTGTACACAAATAGATCCGTTAACGTCTTTGTTTTCCTCGTCTGAGATGACATCTGGCTCATGCCGAAAAGCTTCAATATTGGTCGCCATTTTTGTTATAGCGGTAATGTTAGGTTGCGGGTGGGAGGGGCTGTAAGCTAGTGGGAGAGCATGTAAACAGAGAGCTCTCAGCGACAGGAAAAGAGGTGGGGCTGCTCCAAGCCCACGGACCCGCCTACAACCAAAGAGGTGAATTTATAAGAACTACTGCCGCCCTGCAGGAACAAAGTCATAGAAAACGGCAGGTTTATGGATTTAGGCTTAAAATGTCAGAACCACAGGCAACACTTCAAAAGAGTCAAACTTTAACTTCCTCAAATTCTTTGGCATTGAGGAAGTCAGTTGAAAACTTTGGCAAAAATTTCAGATCTTAAAATCTCCTCTTGCCTGAAAGGAAATATTATTTTTTCATTTTTATATTTTCTCTGTTTCATTCCCTTCCCAAACTTCCTGTTTCCTAATGGGGGGGGGGGGGGGGTCTGTTTGTGACGTAAAGCTGATGTCTCTCTTCCTGATGACGTCAGAGCTCCTGCAGGGTTCCTCACCATGGCTCCCACTCCGTATGCAGCGGCGGCTGGAGCCAGGGCGTGGTATGGATCCGTGGTGTACACCCGACCATAACTGGAAGCACAAAGCAAAACGGGGACGTTTATTTATGTTCTGTGAAGGTCATTCCACTGATGGCTTTAGACGGAGGAAAGCAGCGGGTCACCTTTGACCTAAACAGTTCCTTCACCTTTTTCAGGTCCGTGATCCTCCGGCAGAATCTCAGGTGTGACATTGTGATAAAATTGCATTTCATTTCTGACATTAGCGCTCCACACCAAGCTCTTTGGCGTGCCTCACCCGTCACTGTAGGCAGCAGCTGCAGCGGTTGCTCCGGTTACGGCGGCAGGTTGGGCGTAGCGGTAGGCGGCGGCGGCAGCGGCGGCGGCAGCAGCAGGGTAACCTCCCTGCAGACACACGCAAACATATGTCGTCAACATACCCCTCATGAAACTTCAGCTCGGATGTGTGAATGAAAGAAAATGCAACAAACTGACATTTTGACTAAAGAAAATCTAACGCTGTGATGACTCCCAAAAGTTTATAGAGTTGATTTTGGATAAAAATGTCACGTTTTATCTGATTATACCCACTAGTGTCAGTTTTAGGCGAACAAAACCTTAGGTAAAGTAATTATTTTCATTTATGGACTTTTCTTCTCAAAATGTTGACTATTCTTCAAATTGAAGTCCCAATTTTTTAAAAGTGTTCCCCAGTAGTCTTTTTGTAGGACATAGTTTCTGCAGAGCTGTAGTAGTTTATTAGATATTGCCTGCCTTCATTTCCCATGATCCTTTTGTTTACACTCTAACTAGCTTACAGCCCCTCACAATCCCAACCTAACTTTACCAGTACAACAAAAATGGCGAGCAATATTACAGCTACAGTTTTGAGTCAGATGTCATCTCAGATGAGGAAAACAAAGACGTACATGAATCTATTTGTCTACAAGTGGAAGCATCAGAATGGAGCAGAGCAGGAAGTTTGTGCCCCGCTGATTGTAGATTTTATGTAAAAACTACAAGCATTATCAAACAGCATTTTTTACTTCTGCTCCTGATTCACAACAATTTGAATAAAGAAATACTCAGAAATGCAATTTTAATCTTCATTTTCTTTATACATGTCCTCCATCTTCAGAAAACACGTGTTAAAAACGGCCAAAACACGATTTTTATTCAAATGGATCTTTTTTGCTTGGAGCAATCGCAATTCAGAAGGGGGTACAACTGTTTTTGTTGTTTTAATTATTTGTAATGAATAAAAAATGAAAAAGCATTCATTCTAAATGTCAGTTTTTTGCACTGATTGTGTCATAAGGAGATGTGTTTTGTGTAGTGATGTTTTGTTATTGTGGGACAGCAGTGAGGTTGGAAAAAAAGGTTTCGTTGCCACTACAGGGGAGGTAAAACTGCAGAGGAAACACAGAATCCTCCCTGTTTTTGACAGACTCAGATATGAAGAGACACATGGAGATAAACACCCACAGTCTGAGGACACGGACAGACGCTTCGGGGAAAGTTTCCCTTTTGTTACCATCATTAGACAAAAAAGGTGAGAAACACGCGCACAAACACATCCACACAAGCCTTGACAGACACTAAAATCATCTCCTCACACTGAGCCAACATGCAGGAGCCCAAACTCCATTTCAAGCCTAAAGAACAGTAATAATCCACTATTATCCCACTGCAAAAAGGCCTGCTCAGGAAAGCCAAGAACAGACAGCAAGAAACACTGTTATGAAACCCTCGGAGTGCAAGGAGCGAAAGGAGGTCACGGAGCAGTGAGATTTCATGTCTCCGTGCGGCAGCTGATCAGCACATGCTTCGATTTTATCCTGGGAGGGGCTGTTAATTCAGGAAGATGGCAGCTTCTCCATTTCCACATTAACCTCTGAAGCCGGAGGGCTTTTAGAGCGACTCTGGACACGAGCCGACCATGATTCAGGGGAAACCAAAGAACCAAACACTAAAACTTTTATGAGCAAAGTCAGCAGTTGAAACCACGACATGAACATGTGAGAAACATCCATTACAGCAGCATCAGAAAAGTTTCAGATAATCATTTTTTTAATAGTTTCCTTTAAAAACGTCAAATAAATCCAGGGAAACTAATAAAGTTTATTCAAAAGAATTTACATAGAACAAAAGCCCCTTCTGCTACTGTTTTGTCAGGCGAGAATCTCGAAATGCTTTGTAAGACTTGTGAGAGTGACATTTTAGGGCGTTTGTTTCCTCGATACTGTGAGATACAGTCTGAAGCAGCTGGATGGCTAGTTGGATGTAAGGCAGGAAACCAAGGTTTGATTTCCAGGGAGCCCCATGAGCTTTAGCCAATGTGGGTCCTTAAGCAAGACCCTTCACGCTACTGCCTACCTACACTATATTACCCAAAATATCGGCTCACCCTTCCAAATGATCAGAATCAGGTGTCCCAATCACTTGTCCTGCCCACAGGTGTAGAACATTAAGCACTCAGGCATGCAGACTGGTTTTACAAACACTTGAGAAAGAATGGGCCGCTCTCAGGAACTCAGGGAATTCCAGAGTGGGACTGTTATAGGAGCCCACCTGTGCTACAAATTCAGTCATGAAATTTCCTCTCCTAAATATTCCACAATATTGTAAATTTGGTGAAGGAGGAACTATGGTGTGGGCTTGTTTTTCAGGACTTGGGCTTGGCCCCTTAGTTCCAGTGAAAGGAACTCTGAATGCTCCAGGATACCAAAACATTTTGGACAATTCCATGTTCCCAACCTTGTGGGGACAGTGTGGAGTGAGCCAGTCCTCTTCCAACATGACTGTGCAGCAGAGCACAAAGCAAAGGTCCATAAAGACATGGATGACGGAGTCTGACATGCACAGAGTCCTGACCTGAACCCCATAGAACACCTTTGGGTTGAATTAGAGCGGAGACTGAGATCCAGAACTTCTCCACCAACATCAGTGTGTGACCCCACCAATGCACTTTTGGAAGAATGGTCAGAAATTCCTAAAAAAAAACACTCCTCAACCTTGTAGACAGCCTTCCCAGAGGAGTTTAAGCTGTAATAAAGCTTAAGTTATTAGGAACCGGACGGCACTTCAGTTCATATGTGAGTCAAGGCAGGTGAGCCAATACTTTTGGTAATATAATGTATGTAGCCACAAGGGGACCTGGGTCTGGGTCCTCCTGTGCCGGTCCCCAGTCCGGATAAAGGACAGGACTGAGATAGGAAGGATATCCAGCGTGAAAACTCTCTCAGTGAAAGAATCCGTTAAAGCTGCTTCACTGTGGGCAACCCCAGACGGGATATGCAGAAAGGTGAACAACAGTGAGATAAAGCAGTGCAAGTAAAACACTCTAAAAATATTTTAACTAAGTAAGAAGTTTTAAAAGGAAGTTGCTTCAGTGAAAGGACTTTTGTCAAATACTGAGAATCGGGACGGTATTTATCAAAATAAATATAAAAATAATAAAAAAAATTTAATGATCAGATAAAAAAGTCAGTTTCTTTCAGGTACGAAGGTTTTTTTTTTGTCTTTCACTTTTCTACAGAAGGGTTCGTTGTTTACTTCATAACAGAAGTGTTTGCAGATGACATGGATGTACACAGAACCATCATCATCTTCCACCGCCATGCTTTAGCGTAGAGTCAGGCTCCAGTTGGAACACGAAGATCAAAAAACTCCACTTTATGGGGATCTGTAAAACTGTTCGTATGTGTTCCTTCAACTTCAGAGACTTTGTGTCCAACGTTCCAAACAAACATGATATTCTGGTCATCTAACAGCTTCTGTATGAGCAGAAAATGAACGGATTTTACAAAACTGTGAAAAAAGCCTTTTACTATAGTGCTATTGTATGAAAAAAAAGAAATATTACAGGGAGAAAACTAACAAGTACAATGACTTTATAGATGTACAGAACTCACAATATGGTAGCAAGTAGCAGCAACATGTCCTGGGCTTAGTATGTTCCACATCTTTTTTATTTTATTCATTAAATAAAAAGCAAAGAGGTCAAGGCTGTGGTGACTTTGGGCCTGTCTGATAATAGGAACCAAAAAGACCAGATCACTGTTATTGGCATGAAACTACAAGAGGGGGGCACTACCTTTTGCTCATATGAGGTTTCAGAAAATGAAACGTTAAGATTTATATTTGCTGCTGTAATAAATGTGGTTGAAAAAAAGCATGGAAAGCTTTGACAGACTGGTTTAGACACAGAGAGAAGCTGCTCCCAAACCAGCCAAGCAGACACAGAATAGAAGAGCTCTCTTTGGAGCAGACTGGAAGGAAGCGTCTCTGTGTCATCACGTTTAGTAGCTTAGTCAACAAACTCTTCTCTGAACCACAACTGGAAGCAGCAACACACTTCAGTGAGTTAGTAGACACACACAAAAAAAAAGAGTGAAATCCTAAAGCAGCTCTAACTTCCTTTATTAAAACTCAAAGAGAAAAAAGCTCCGGGTCAGAAGATGATTCTTAAATCAAAGGAGGTAGTAAAGTAAAGCAATGCACACTGTGATGAGTCGACCCTACCTGAGGCAATCTGGGACTAAGGACTGAGTCCTGAAACACTAGTCTATAGAGAGAACAGAAACAACTGTTGTCAACCTGGACACACACACACACACACACACACTGACGCACTCAGACACACACAGCCACATCCGCCTACAGAGCAGCCTTTGTTCTGGTGGCGAACCTTCATCTTTCTATCAGGTAAAGTCTCTTTTTACCGTTTTGATATTAAAAACATACACTTTCATCGGCTACATGTGAAAACAAATAAGCAAATGTTTGATTCCTGCTGGGGGAGATTGTCAAAAATCCCTTCCATGCTTTACAAATGAAGGTTTTGTGGGTCTGACCATGTGTTTCACCACTCTGCAGGCAGCTCTGTGCAGCGCATGACTGCATGCACATGCAGAATTACCCCAGAGAAGAAAACCATAGGCGTGACGGGAGGGACAGATGTGTCGTGTAGTCTGGGAGTAAAAATTACTTACATAGAGGTCTGCCGCTCCGTAAAACCCATCCTGATACACCACGCTGGGAGGAGGAGAAGGTAGCAGAAGAGGAAAGAAAGAGGAGGAAGTGGAGACAGGTACCAGGAGTGCAAATGATGGGGAGGAGGGAGGGGTGCACAGTCCCAAACCCAGGGTGGAGGAGGATCACAACAGAGCAAAACACAGGAGAGAGGACAGACAGCAAGAGAGAGGAGGACAGAGAAAAAGTGGTTATTTCACACCCATGCAGCATGCAGCGGAAACAACTTCCATTGAAGCGCCACAAGTGCAGCTAAAACATGAAACGAGGCACTCGTGGGGCTCATACATGAAGTTCATTAAACAGAAACGAGACCTTTAACCACCATTGTTCCCCAGCTATAAGAGAAACCAAGGCATGGGGAGGGGGGGGGTGTAGGTTTTAGTGGAGCAGATTTTGGGGGGGGGCATTTGCTGCATTCATCAATTTCACCTCGCTTAGCTGGGTTTAATTGGATCTTCGTGAGTAACCAAAAAACTTTATTCGGTCAATTATGCTTACGGTCAGAAAAAAAACGAAAAAACAATCACAGCAGTCACGACCCCGTCAGCCAATCATCACAGCATAACAATGGCATGCACAGAGCACAAAGTGAGGGGACAAAAACAACAAAAACAGGTCAAAAGGAAAGTGAATCGCTTGTAGCAAATCTGTGCACACGTTTGCTTTGTGGGTGCTTAAGCAAATCTGCTGATGGTGGTATCTGCCTGCTTATTCAAATGAACCTTCAATGGGGCAATTCCATCAGGGTGTCACACTCGGCTGAATGGCTTCTGATATGACAGACCCTCTGCCAGCTGAAAGGAGTGCGGTGTGAATAATGTAGACGTGACTGAGCTGCACAGAGACCTGCTCAAACAGAGTTTGCAGTAATTATTCATGAGGTGCCACTCAGTTGATTTGCCTAAGCACTGCACAAAATAGATGTTGGAAGGTTTTCTGTTTGTGAAATGTTCCAACTTCCACAGAATTGGGGGGCAACATGTGAAGTCAACAGCTGATGTTTACAGAAGAGGTATGTTTTTCTTTACCCAGGGTAGGCAGGAATGGCAGCCTGAGGCACGGCGGCCCGCACGGCGCTGTAAACGGGCCGGCCGCGGCCCCGGAGGTGGGCGCCGCGAAATGCTGCTGCTGCTGTGGTGGCTGCAGCTGCTGCGGCTGAGGGGTACGGAAAACCTGGAACTGCAGGAGAGGAGCAGGGGGGAGAAGGACATTAGCAAATGTGGGTGAGATGGAGGAGAAGTGAAATAGGAAAGAGAATCTCACTGGGGCTCATTTGAATCAAGACGGTCTAGCAGACTGAAGAAATTAGCAAGGAATAACAAGAAGTAACAAAAATGTCGCCCCTTCCAGTGGTGAAGTACCGGTATGCTTTTTTGGAGCAGACAATTTGAAGCAGTTAGAATTAAAGCTTATTTTGAAGGTGACTAGCAACAAGGAACAGGCTCTACTACAAAGACCTTCAAGCATCATATATTGATGATCACCTTTAGTTTCTCTCAACTCTTCGTCATCCGCTCCATGATTTCTCAGTGGGAGGACTTAACATCACAGGGTGTTTAAATCTGTATTTTGTATTACTTTAAATATCTATATTAATGTTGGTTTTAAGTGATAGCTAACTGCTGAACATTCAGTTTCAGAAAGGCCCTGAAGACAGGTTTCTCCAGCCTTTTGACCTGTTTTAAAATGAGGTCAACCCAAACTGAATTACACCACTACTGCTACTATGTCTTTCCATTGAGCCACTGAGTGAACCAGCACCTGCTTTAACTTAGGGGTAAACTAAGATTAGTCCTTTGGCTCAAAGTTCAGACAAATTAGAACACTTGCTGAACCAAGTGAATCGCTTATGGAGGTGAGGTCTGGCCCAAACCAAGAGATGAATTAGGAACTTGATGATTTGATCCACTCATTTGTGTTTCTAGTTGAGACTAAGACAGCTGGGTTTTATGTAAGCAAAATCAGATCATGGACAACACAGAAAAAAACATTTCTGGAACCAAACTCCAGCTTTTGTGTAATTGTGTTGTAAATGTGATCCATTTCACATAGAGGTTAATGCAGACTGGCTTGCTCGTGTAAAAAGACTCCTAATGGTTCCTTGATAAAAATCATGGCGCCGGCTACTTTCCTTTTCAAACATGCCTGAAGCCAGAAGACAGAAGGTTCTCCTGTGGTTAGGCTGAAACAGCACAGGTGTGAATGTGCTCTTTAAACCATCGAATGTGAAGGCTTACCTGCATAAAGCTCCGGTCCGTACACGGCCCCCACCATTGGACTCAATTTCCACCCTGCTGATAGTCACAAAGGACAGTTAGAGGAGGAGAAGAACCAGTGTAAAAAGGCAATCCTACTTTATATAAAGCACTACATTGTTTGATATTTTATTGTTTTTTCGTACACTGAACATGCACACATTCATTCACATTCAATATCAAATTATTCTAAAGTCAAACTAAAAAGCTACCAGCATGAAAATGGAACGTACCACTAAGTTCGTCATGAAGTATTCATAAGATTTAGGATGCAGGTGCATACGGGTGATGCTGACGCATCGTGTCCTTATAGCACACTCTAGTCATTAATAAGGTGGCTCCCTACTGACTGCCCAAATGCTGGGAACACGGGGTGTGCAGCGAATAAGTAAGTGCCTGTAGGATGCCCACACTAACTACACTCTGTCTGATTCCTAATTTCTAACAGCCAGGCTCTCCGCATAGAGTGCGCAGAGAACCAACAGGCCCTCTCAGGGTTTGGTGGGGGCAAAAAAGTGAAAAATCTGTATGACACGCCTCCGTCTCGCCTGTCCTTTACTTTTTTAAGAGACTGTGTTCTGATGCTTGTGCTCATAGAATCATCTACGACCTTCACATTTTGCCCACTTTCGCCCCAAACAGTCCATATCTACCGGTAAGGGCAGTTGTGGCTAAGAAATAAAGCCTAGTCTGCTCTATGAGCTCCAGCGCAAAGCCTCACCATTAACTTTAATAAATGTTTTTATCAAACTCAATAAAACTCCCTTTCTACTTAAAATTTAAGGCAACAAGCCTAACAAGGACGCATTTAATTTAAGCACCAAAACAGGAGAAACTTTGCTGTCTTTAAATCCTTTAAAAATGCCTGGAAACCTGAGACACATTACAATATCATGTAGTGTCAGTTTATTTTCCACACACCAACACAAATCTATAATTCATAGCACTCCGACTCTCAACCTGCACATTTCCTCTCAGCGTTAACAATCGTTTGTGTGCTTCGCCGTTACCATAGGGCAGCGTGCTGAGAGCCTCTCCGTTAGGGTAAGGGCTGACCATTTTCTTGTTAGTCATCACCCTGGCGGTGGCATTATTCACCTGGGGATAGAGAGGCAGACGGTGAAGGGCAAAAACACGATGGATCACAGCAAGAAGTGGAAAAACAACGGGAAGTCTATGCTCGTGTTTGCCGTGATGACCGCCTCCGTATTTTGATTTTTAGTCAAAAGAATCCAGGAGCATCTGGAGGTCCATAAAGATGTCGAGATGTCATTTCATATTCAGTAGTGACAGCTTAGTCTGAGCTATCCGCGTGTTAAAGTGGAGATTGTTAAATCATGTAGCCATGCAACACAAAGCAATTTGTGCAGATAAGATTTGGATGAGTCACTGGAGAAATGCAAGATTGGAAGAAGAGAAGAGACTGCATATTTTTAGGGGCATGCACAGGTGGAGGGAGCCGCAGATTTCGTTTTAGGAATGTGTGCATGATGACTGACATTTCAGGCTAATGCTTTCAGCCCAAGATGGCTGATAATCTCCCCCCCAAGCTTCAAAGGCCCCCACTCTGGTCCCTTCATCTATCTTCATCATCCTTTGATGGGCTTTAAGAGACGGAGACAGTGGCTCACATTAATAACTCGCTCCGTCCCGAGTGTGCCATCGAAGCGCGCGCATTTAAATGTGTGGTCGGCTAAAGATTCCTGACCTTTTTTTCGCGAGACGAGTAGAGTGTTTGCATGCGACAAAGGAAGAGAGACGGGGAAGCAGGAGCTTCTTTTTGCATGCAGGCTGCACAGCCAGAAGGCCATTAAAGCCTCTGCTGCTGCTCGCATTCCCTTCTCCCGGTGAGTCATGTTCTTTATCTGCAGTGCTGCATTCAAATGAGAATGAGGTTTACCTCATTTTTCCCTCATTGCAGATGACAAGGTCAGAGCCAAATAATTACATTAAGGTTGAGTGACATAACTGTGGGTCTGAATGGAAACGTAAATCGAATGTTTAATGTTTTTAAGGAGAGAGAAATTTTTGGTTTTCACCACTGACTAGAGTTAATGACGTGTGCAGAAGTTCACTAACAGGTGTATTTGTGTCATGCAAAATCAAACCAGGTAGACAGGAACATATGCACACAAACATGGACCAATAATGAACTTCAAAGTGTTAATAATTGATGAGACATTCATCTCGTCTCGTCCCACTTTTGCCCTCCCAGTCCAGCCTGGATAGGCTACAGAAATAATAATAATAATAATAAACCACATTTCCATATGAAATCAAACTTGTGGGGTTTACATACCTTAAAGAATTCATATATTTAAATGAAATAAAAAATAGAGGGAGAGAAAGAGGGAGTGCAAAAACATTTGTTTAACAAAATTAAGAGTCGTATAACACAGAAATTACACGCAGCCATATATGGGTGCATCACATGACCCAGAGTGATTACCAAACTCAAATAAACAAACAAACAAACCAAAAAAAAAAAAAAAAGTCCAGCCAATCAGCAAGCATCGGATGCAGCGTAGAGATCAATCGAAACAATTGCAGCACTCCCACATCAAACACAGACAACGATGGGACGGGTCAGTTCAGAGGATGCAGGTGAGAGGTAAACAGACAGAGCCAGTCCTTATCTAAATAAAAGATCAATAAAACAACAGGTCAACATAAAAACTGAGTGGAGAAGAAGAGGAAGAGGGGAGAAAGTTTCCATGAGCAAAACAAAAGAACCAAAAATGACTGTGTGTCAAACAAAACACATACACCAAGGTGCATCATTCAAATAAAGCAATTAGATTTGGTGACCATTCTCCTTCAAAACCTCATTTTATGTGGTGGGTTGAGAAACAGAGCACCAAAGAATGGAGGGACCAGAGAGAGGAAGAGATAGGAACAGAGAGAAAAAGAGAGAAAAAAGAAAGACGAAGAGAAAAGAGCAGTCTTCATTCCCAAAAAAGGAAAGAAACAAAAAGAAACATGAGACACTATGCCAGGCAGTAAAACTGTGTGTCACAAACTAAGACCAGTACACTACGACTACTACATCTAAGAACACAGACAGTCCACTACAAGAAACCAACCCAAAGGGGAGAGATGAAACCAATGAAGAAAGAAACAGCAGAAGAGACCCCAAAACACAGCAAGGTAAACCCCAAATCTGTTTAGAGATGCATATGGTGTTTGAAAACTCAGTGACTTCAAGCATGTTGCACCAGCTGTTTTTTTTTTTAGATAAATCGAGAAAATTGTTACTTTTTCAATCACTAAGAATGTATTTGATGTAGATAAATTACCATCATTTACTTCAGTTTTATTGTATCTTGATCATCAATAAACATTTAGCTATTGATTGTAAATGGAGACACAAATGGCTTTAAAAACAAATGTGAAAGTTCAACTTTCAAACTACACTTATACAAAAATAAAAAGGATTAAAGGTATAGAAATAGATCTGCTCAGTGCCGTCTTAGAAGTAACCAAAAGTAAACCATATTTGACAACCAAATTTCATGTATTTATCTGAATATGAAATATCTGAACACAAAAACATTGATTTTCTTTAATAATAGTGCGACACAATTTAGTGTCGCACCAGTTTATAGGAAGAATTTTGAAATACATATTAATTAAAGTCATAGAAGAAAAGCTGGTGCAACACAGCCCAGATCTGAGGTAAACATCACATCTAAAGTAAAGTACATTCTCTGTTTTAGGACAGCTGTTAGCTAGATAAATAACAACACATTACCATACGTATGTAGTATGTGTTCATCAAGGTTGATTCCATCAAAATAGTGGGTATAAAGTAGTTGGACTTGGTTTATATTTTATAATGAAAGACCTTTTCTCCAAGAGGCTTTTTCAGCTATCAATTAGGAATGATGAAATAAAATAATAATACAATATGAACCAAATTCTGCTTTTTTTTAACTACTACTTTATTGGTGTAGTGGAAAATTTTAATTTAAAAAATGTCATCAATACCCAGTTTTTCAAGTTAAAGATGTTTAGCCCCCTTTCTACGAGGCTTTAATGACCCTTTTCAAAATGTTTCCTGCTATTGAAACCATCCAGATTGGAGGAGTCTTCACTTATTTCACATTACAACATCATTCTCTCGTTAAATCACAAGTTCTGACTGCTATAAGGATACTTTTAAATGACTTCAACCATGTTGCGGCAGGACTTTGGTGCCAATGCAACATTTTTTTTGTTTTATTAATCTTCTGTATTGTTTGATTCTTGGCTCAGTTCCTGTCATGTTGAAAAGCAGTTTCTGCTCAGTTTTAGCATCTGAACAGATAATTGTCCCTAAAACTGTTGTTTGGTCCGTGTTAGTTTAGTCCTCTTCATTTATTAAAGCTCACTTGAATTCTGGTGCAGCTCAGACATTTGAACTCTGGTTAGTCTAAAAACAAGGGTTTTGGTTTGCCTTTTAGAAAAACCTGATTGGCTTAAGCGTCAGCACATATGTGGATGGAGAATCAACCAAAGTGCAAAGAGAGAAAACTGTCAAAGCACCAGACATCTTTAAAAAAAACTATCCACAGCTCAAATTTAAAGTGGATTCAGAATTTGACAGGAGGTAATGGGGGCCTGAAGGCAACAAAGTAACCACAGTATAACAGAAAAGTGTTTTTTAAATGCTCTTCTCTTTTGCTACCATGTGAGGCTCTGCTTTAGGCATGTCGCCTCAAACAAACAGCTAATCAAGTGAGGTCTCTCCACGTTTGAGTGCAGAATGAAAGAAAAATCAACCTAAAACACGTTTTCAACATTTCCATCCAAATCTGATCAAATTTAAATTCAGGAACTAAATGAGTGCCAATGAAGAGCCATTATTTCACACAGGTAAGTCACTGGCTTGAGAACCAAAGCTATCCTGTTCATTCTGTACAGGATGTTACATAAGGGTAAAATTTCGAACAGTAAATAATATTTAGACAGAAATAGACTGTAAAGTGGCTTGTTATGTGGCTGCTTGAATAAACAGGCTTTCACCACTTGCACTCAGCAGTTTGTATGACTTATACTTAGTCAAAATGACTGATATTTAATTACTTAAGTACACCCAATAAGCAGCCACAGCCTTTTAGTTCCTGAACCATAACAAATGGCAGGACTTGGTTAATCACACATTACATACGCTGTGTGCTCTAGTTACAGTAAATACTGATACTACTCTAGTTGTTAACTTCAGTTTGTATTCTTCTTTATTAGACTGGAAATCCAAACCATGTCCGGATTTTCAAAAGGATGTGAAATAGTAGAAGATGTACTTTCCTTTAGAGTATCAATGCTTTTATAAATAGACCTTGAATTTCAACTTGTGTTTCCTAAGACGAGAGGAAGATCGGTTCATGTCTTGGCAGAAGAGGGAGGCACTGGTCACACAACACTGACCAACTTTCTGTAGCACAATCTGTCAAGATGCCTCAACACTCTTCTGTTGTCTGTGGCGTCTTCATTTCTCAAACGCACACGTCCCAACACTTACATATGCCGAAAGCAAACAAGTCAATGAAATGAAACTTGAGGAGCCGTATTTGGCTTGCAGCTCTGCATTCATTCACAGCAATCATAGGCAGCAACAGGGTGCAAAGCTATGCGTTGTTTCCACTGATTTTTATTAAGTAAGAAGAAGTACATTTTTATTGGAAATTTCATGTGTGGAGGGTGATTACATTTGGTCATTCCGGTGAGGGGTTAATGAGATGGAGGGGTGACCATATGGAGGACAATTTACAGTTAAAGAGACACTTGTTGGAAACAGGTTTCCATCGGTTTCACTGTCATTTTAAATCAAACCAATTGTCCTTTTGGGCCTGTCAATCTCCTAATGTCATTTGTAAAGTGTAAATTAAAAAAAAAAACAGTATCTGTGCTTTATCAAATGCCTTTTTTTAAGGGCACATAGCAAGGGATCAATTCAGTGATGTTTGTACAACTTACCGTTGCCGTAGAAACAGCGAGTGGTTACCGGGGAGACTGACAACAACACACAGAAGTCGTCAGGGAAACAGAAAAAATATAATAAATAATGGAACAAATAATCCGAATAACAAAAGAGCCTAAACGTACCCATCCTGGTCCCACGTGAAAATAAGACGTGACAGCAGCAGTGCAACAGTTCAGAACAGATGAAGAAGAAAGAGGAAGAAAAAGGAGAGAAGGTGCTAGCTGTCGATGCTCTGACCATCATTACATATGTGGGTTTAAAAAAAGGGTCTCTGGTAATGTATACTGTAAACAAAATGGTAAATAAAGAGTGATGTGGGGGAACCTTATCAGAACCCCAACAGCTATAGTAATTAAAGGTTGGGGAAAGCATGGAGAGCAGATGCAAATTGGCTCCACCAATTCTGTTTTGGACCATTTGGGTCATTTTTCCAAAGTGTTACAAGAAACTACTTGTTTTTGTGTGGTTAAAATGACACCACAATGAGGTTAGTGTGTGTTGAAACTCTGGGCATGGGTCGAGTGAATTTAACCTTCCTGTTCTTAACCAGTCACCACAAACAAATGGACTGAAGAACTGTCAAACGAAAAGTAGACAAAAGATTGAGCAGAGAGAACAATAAAATGAACAGAAAATGCTGAAATCAACTCATAATCACATTTAGAATGACCAAACAGAGAAAAGAAAACCTTGACTGGCAAAAAGAAATGCCAACACACAGAAAGAAAGAAGGTCAAAGATAAAAAAAAATAACCTTCTCTTTCAAACACTTATTTTCTTACAGACAGAACAGACTCACGTGGACAAGCTCGCAGGTCATTCAACATTTCGGAGATCAGGTCATGCAATAACAAAATAGTTTCCATAACAAAGCAGGCCTGGTCAATTCCAAAACTGTGTGTGGTTGGGGGTAGGGGGGTGGGAGGTGCAGGTCATCTCCCATGAATGGTACAGAAGCAACAGGTAAGCCTTAAACTCAGGCCAGCCATGCCAATAACCTTTATCATTAGGTTCAATAACCAGAATCATTGGAGAGAAGGCTTAAACCAGCTGGAGGCATTGGTCAGAGTGAGCTGAAGGCCAGCTGTGTGTGCTGGCAGCTTTGGCTGGTGAGAAGGTGCAGGCATGTAGAGCCACCCTTTCCCCGCTTGCATGCGTTGATAAAGACGCTCGTACCCATGAGTCTCCCTTATACCTCATACCTTTTCCACTTTGCATGCATTACTGAAGCACTACTTGCACGCAAACAAAGTACCTCGACAACTCTCAGATAATGCGTTGCCTTATCTGACTAAAACTCTGCGCAGCAGAGAAGAAAGCCCTTTCCAGTCCAGCAACATAGACACTTCTCGATCCATCTGTAAGGCCTTTTCTCTAAGTATTTACAATGTACTAGTCCATAGTAAAACAAATGATAACTAAAGTCCATGTTTTTACAGGGGTTTTCCCATTTCTTATAATGTCCTTCAAAGCAGCCAGACTTTATGTCAAGAGTAAAACAAACATTTTGCAAAATGTTTTTAGCAGATATGCGATATTTTCCAACCCATGCATTACTTATACCCCATATCTGCATGTATATTTGCAGAACCACATGCTGCAGGTTTTCTTAGCTGTGGCAGAACACTGGTACTTGTAAAAGAATGTCTGCTTTTTTTTTTGCACTTCAGCACAAAAATATGAAAGTTTGGCAAAACAAAAGCAGGTGAAGTAAAACCTCAGGGCAGGATTGGTGAGATTGATGCCAAGAGGTTTTCTCACATTCTTTTTCCACACAGTGGGAAACTGTTGACCTTACTGGGTTCCGTTTTTAAGCCAACTCGTGTGACCTCATGTCCGACTGAAGACAGCAGCTACTGAACTTCAGTGAATTTCTGAGATGCAGGTTCGGAATGAAGTCGGCTGCAGGCGAACCCCGTCATCATGGTCAAAACATCTATATGGTGCTTCCCCATAAGGCTTTGTAATTATAATTTAAACATCTGCCAATTCCAATAATGGACCTAATCTATTGTGTACTTTATTGGTTTATTGTCTTCCTTTGGTACAAAAATAGACCGAAAATGAAAGAAGCAAACAAAGTGCTTAAGAACGGCAAAGAAGCACTACTTCACACTACTTTTTAAGATTTTAGTGTGTGGCTCCATGAAAGCGAAATATGAGAAATGGCCTGTGCCTCATGTAAAATCAAGAGCTAGCAGAGAAAACTGGAAGCATGTTCTCACAGGCCAAAGGAGCCACACACACAACACGGGCTGCCCTGTTTGGAATTGCATGGGGCAAATACTTGAAATGAGCTACCGTTAAAACCTGAGGGAACAAACAAGAGACCCAACAGTACTCTGTGTAATGCAAAAGACAGGGCGGTGGATTCAATATCTCAATGAAAGGTTGATCTTTAGCAGATTACTGTGTGTTAGTCGTAGATGTTGCTTCTCATAGCAGGTAGAGGACTGCTTCATGTTAGACACCATACCACAGGCAGCAGAGCCATGGACGGGTGGAGATGCATGAAGTGTGTAAGTTCATGGGTTTGAACGAAATACACACTGCGACGGCTATATATATAGACCTGGACGACTATATATAGAGTGAATATGGGTGAAATGGGATGACAGAGGGGCAGATAAAGACAAGTGAACTGGAGTTGGGCCACTTACATGGACACACTGGTAGTGTACAGGTAACTGACTTCTTCAAAGCGCAGAGTTTTATCCCAGACTAAGAGAAGCAGAGTGCTTTAAGTACAAGAATCTCTGTCTTTCATTCGATTTCATATAGACTACATGCATGCAAACAATGGCAGCTGCTTTTTAAACCACGACTAACCACCTTCCACTGTCATGCACCACAATAAACGCATTCCTTTGTAAGTGTATTATCTACACTGCTGTGGTTGCGCTGGAATACGAGGCACGCAGGTGCAGCTTATTTCATGCTAACAAGATTATTTAATGCACCGTCACTAAACAGCCAAATCAAATAAACATGCACATAAAGGCTACACTACAGTTTGAAATTGTGTAAAATATCCATGAGGAAATATCAACCATGCACACCGAAGCACACCTGATCAGCTAAACCCATGCCAGTGGATAGCAGAACACTGCAGAGTCACACACAGTCACTGACATATCGGCCCGTTTTTCAGAGCTTCTGAACGAAAATGTGTCGCGTTATTTTTGTCAGTTCCAAAAAAAAAAACTCTGAAATGATGCGACCATTCAAAGCAAAAGTCACTGCAGCAACATCATCCAGAGTATCGCCTCTAAAACACAAGATCAGCCCCTTTGCCTTTCATCAAACTGAAACCCAAAGGTCCTCCTGTGCCAGCCTTTGCAACCTTCCAGCTCATGCACCTTCAGACAAAAAGAGACGGACTCCTGCTGCTGCTCCACCATGCTGCCAATGACTTGCTACACACCATCACCACTACTGAAGTACAACAGAATACATGCAAAGTGACTGCAGAAAGCAAAGAACAAACCACCTACTGCTGGCTAAAGGTGACTAAAGTCATGCAAATCTTAAGGAAACACGGGTTAAACGATGCTAGGGTCAGCGCAGCTTTGAACTTGGTACAGAGGTGAGACTGATGCAGGCTAAGCCAGCTCCAGCAGCATCCACTCAGCTTGCTGATTGGCTGAAGGTGGGGGTGAAGGGAGGGTGTATATTGCACCAGTGAGAGCAGGTAGTCTTTTCCATTCTCAACCACACTGCAGCAAAACTGAGAGTGTGAAAATAAAAGCATCCAGCCTCATCCATCATGCAGGGGCTGACTCGCACATACCTACACACACCCGATCACCACAGTAAGCCCATGCAGAAACCTTGGCTTAAGTCAAGTGATGGGATATGAAGAAGTGGCTGAACACCCCCCATTCAAATGAAGAGAAACTGCTCTCAAAAATTCAACACATGCTTCACTTAAAGGTAGAACAACTCATAGAAATAAAACACATTGAAGCACAAAGACGAACACACACAAAATTCAAGTGTTTCTTAGAAAGAATCAAGACGTCCAAAAAAAAGAGATCATGCTTCAGTGTCGCCGCTATTCCCAGCATGCCGCTGCTGCACCGGGAGCCATTAACTGTCACAACAACATCAGCCACAGCATCGAGAGGGGGGAGGGGGAGGGGGGGGCACACAAAGGGATTTCCACGCTGGGGGAGAAAACATAAGAGCATCTGACAGCGATCTGCCATGCATCATCCTTTCCCCTCGAAGCTCTCGTGCCCTCCAGTGCCAGCTACACAAACATCATTCCAACAGTTACACAAAAAGTTTCGACATCAGTGAGTTTGGCATCAGTCAAAAACAAAAAAAACAAAAAACAGTGAAGAGGCAGTAGGTTAATGTGGAAATAATGCTGCTGAGGTAAAAACACACATGCTGTGCTTTCGTCTTGTTCTTGCACCCTCCCAATCCTTTCCCAGAATGATGAAACACAAAATCAAAAAAGGAAATAGGTCTCTTTGGACTTTTAATAACCAGAAACAGATTGCAGAGGACTGGAGAGTGGGATACCAGTGGGCTGCATCAGAGCATATCACTTTAGGGAAGATGGGAGCTAGCTAGCTGTCAGTGATCAAGCAGAATCATGATGGGAACACAAGGAGACGACAGAGGGGAGAAAACAAAAGAGAAAAGGAAAATACCTCAATCTTCCGTCCTTCTACCAGGGTGCCATGCAGCTTTTCCCTGGCTTTCTCTGCATCTGCGCTGTTTTCAAATGTCACAAAGCCAAAGCCCTGTGGCACACAGCAGGTAAGGAAAAGGAGGTGATTGAACACAGAGGAGCACAACACAGAGAGGGAAGCTGCCTTAACACCGAACAGGATTCTCCTGTCAGGGCCGTCCAGTTTTGATGTCAATGTACAGACGCGTTTAGAGGTCCTGTTTGAGCTCCAGGCTCGACGCGTCAGCAGCGCCTCTATTGCTTCACCACATGATTCGGATGCCACGGCACCGAGTTGAAGGCTTTGGCACGTGACGTGTTGATGACGCCATCATTGGGTGGAATCCAAAACCAACATGGAGGAGAATCTGATCTTTCTCCTGAACTTTGTAACGTCTTTTTTTCCCCCATCGAGACTGAAATAATACATAATTTAACTTTCTTGTTCCTCCTTGGACTAACGCGCGACGCAGGTCGTCAAACTGGGAGACTGAAGTGCAAAGTGGCTGCCCTGCGGTCGATGGTGAACCTCGCCGTGCTGAAGTCTCTGCATGATCTCATGAACCCAGACATGGAGACGTAATTACTAACGCTTGTCAAAATAAACCTGATCTCCCAACATCATCAGTTTCTTCCGCTGATTGTAAATGAGACAAACAGTTAAAGCCTTTATGTAGTGATGAGGCTAAAAACGAACGAATTTGTCACGCTTCCAAAGAGGGAGGTCTGACACGAATCCCGTTCGGTGTAAACGCAGCTTTACATGGAATCTCTAGCAATTTTCTCTAGAAATTTGACAATTTCTCACCTGAAATGAAGATAAATGGTTACGTACCTTTGAACCCCTCTCATTGAATATAATCTCTACATCCAAAATCTTCCCAAATTGCTGCAAAAAGGGTCAAATAAATGAAGTTAGCAAATGTCTGATGAGAACCTGCCATCCATCTCCACAGCACAGCCCCCCTCCCTCCCCCAATCACAGACAAACATGCTGCTAAAAAAAACTATGCCAGGCGTCCAGCTCTGGAAAAATGACACAAAGACTAAGAAAATGCAATGACTTTATTTGGCATTGCTAAAAAGCACACATTTTATGTATATTTCTAGGTTTTTAGTTTTGTCATGACGCATGTTCATATTTTAAATTTGTATAATTTTGACAGGATATATGTTCATAAAGTTATTTCAGGTTTAAGTTGGTTTATTCTGGAAATATTTACCTGTCTTTTTTATTCAGATTTATGTTTAAAAAATTAAAGTTTTAAACGTTTTAAAGTTTTAGTGAGTTCAATAAATGTTCATCCTGTTGCCCCAGACCTAAAGTGTGTTTTGGGTTTTGCCCCCTTTGTCCAATTGAGTTTGAAAAGTCACAAATGTTCATTAAACAAGGTGAATGAATAATTTTTTTATCTTTCAAAATTGAAAATAGAATTGTTTTATATTTCATTATTAATTATTTGTAGTAACCTATTTGGGAAAAACTTATAAAATGTTTTAAAATGTGTATTTCTGAGATATTTGTGTGTTTTTTCTTAAAAATGGGGGGGACAAAAGACATTGTCTTAAGAGGGCATCATTTTAATTTATTTTTTAATTTTTTTAATTTATTTTATTTTACCAGGAAATTCCATTGAGACTGCATCTCTTTTTCAAGGAAGACCTGGGCCAAAGGGCATCAATACAAAATAAATACAGTTAAAAAACAACTGAAATAAAATACATTACAAAATACAGATGCAATTAATATTGAAATGAACAGTAGGGCAATGACTAAGAGGATTAATTAAAAGTGGTACAGATAAGTCAAGGGTGACATGTGCATGTTTCTTTTAAAAGCTCAGAAAGTTTTGCTTTAAAACAATTCAATGGAATAAGGTCACTTAAATGCAGAGAGTTTTGAATATTATTCCAGGAAAGCGGAGCAGCAATGGAAAAGGCTGTTTTTCCTAGTTCACTGAGGAATCTAGGGACATAAAGAAGCAATTTGAGTGAGGAACGACAGTTATATTATGTTGTTAATAGGAGAAAGAAGACGGCATAGATAGTGAGGTAGTTTGTCATTTAAAAATAAATAAAACGTTAATGAGTTTGACCAACCAAAACTTGTTATCTTCTTTTAAAATTGACCAATCCCAAAACAGACTTGGGTAGCACTGAGATCAGATGAAAAGTTGACTTTCTTCCTCCTGATGGTCAAATTGGAAAGCTGCTCCTGAGCGCACAGAGCGGAGGCGTGGGCATGGAGGACAGAGCACACAGCTTCACGCTCTCACAAGTCTGTTTTCACGCTGCAAAACACCGTTCTGTCCACCCAGGAGAATGAACACATGAGGACACTTATGCTCCAGTACGCAATTTTTGACGGAAATTTGACACCATAGTTTTATTTATGTTGTTGCTCATTGCAGGTCTTTAACAACAGTAGTTACAACTATTGGACACTAGGGGTCACTATTACACAAGAGACCACTTCTCGCTGCACACAGCCCTCTTCCACTTTGATTTCAGCCCTGCTGCCTTGTTATTTTTCCTCCCTTTTGTTAGTCATGCTAAAGAAACTCCCAGCCTCTTCAACTTAGAAAGAATGATTTTTTTTTTAAGTTGACCCCTCTGGGGGAGCCACCTCCCCTGCGCAGCACCAACAGTGTCATCTTGATTTATTGATGCATCTAAAAAACATGAGGCACCACACCATTCCAAGACTCTTACCCCAAACATCTGCCTCAGGTCTGGATCACGAAAGCGGAAGGGGATGTTTGAGACATGGAGGCGTTTTGGGGTCCCTTTGGCCTCTGAGGAGTCTCCGGAAGACCCTCCCGCTCCTCCTGCAGCACACTGTACACCCGGCTCACCTTGGGGCACCTCCTCTGTCTTTGCCTTTTTTTAAAGAATGAAAATGAAAAGTTGGGATGAATACTTTAGAGCTACACAGTGACACAAAATGCATTCAAGAAGAGAGATAAAGAAATCCCTGCAGATATTTGATGACGTGTTTTTGGTGAATGTTGAGCTGAAAAAGTCAATACAGACGCATTTCATTTGTGCAAACACATGTCAGAGTGGAGGTTTAAATCCTCCATCATGACCCAACAACCTTCAGAAAGCAGGTTTCATCGGGTTTTTGAGGTGAACGTCATCTGAATGCTGGTTTTTGTTAACATCAGCTGGTAAAAATCAGGTGGCGTGCCGTCTCTTTCTCTGCAGGTCTTTAAGCCTAAAAACGTTTTTATTCAAAAACTGATAACAGTAATCTTAGATACCGGGAAACGTATATAAAACAGGAATAATTTACATAAAAGTTTCAACAAAAATATAATATACAACTGAAATCAAAGGAGAAACAATAACATTTGACTGCAGATTACACCAACCTGACATACAAACTGTTTTTGTTTTTTTAAATTGGGATTAAATAAGCAACAAAAATGTATAAATCAAGTGATAATTATGCTACAAAGTAGTGCTTACATTGTTGCTGTTGGGTGTGGTAGCGGCTCCATTAGCACCAACCCCTAGCTCTGCTGCACCTTGGCCCCCAGCTCCAAACATGGCCCCCGGGCCAAACTCCGCTCCTGGTAGCCCGTTTTGAGGCGGGGGTGGAGGAGGGAAGGCTGCAAAGGGTGGAGCTACCAGAGCCTCCTGTCCTCCAGTCGAATCCTGCGAGCCCTGTGGCGCCGACCGATGGGGGGCAGAGGGAAGAAGAGATGGAGGCACATTAGCGTTTGTTCTCGGGGAGGGTTCTGTGCAGCGAATGCAGAGCGGCGATGGAGCCAGAATGAGGGGGTTAAAAATTCTTCCTATCACATTTCACTCTCCCTCTCAGTCACTCCCCTCGTTCTGTGCATGATTCCCCCCCCCCCCCCTCCCCCTCACTCTACCTCCATATTTCTGACAGGCATGTGTTTTCAGTCAGCCAACCATGAAATATTTACAGCAAACACATCTATTATTGAGACTCACAAAATTTGATACACACTTTGACATGCAAAGATGCTTTTGGGATTGCCCGCCACAGTTAAGTGTGGCGTCCTCCCAGCTTCAAGCTGCATGGTGCAAACACCTATTTCAGCATTTGTGGACGATCCTTTGAGCATCTAATTCACATTAGAGGTAATGGGGGGGGCTCTGAAGCTTTACGGTCTGGACTCTGGATCCTTATCCAGCATTTTCTCCTCTGTGTTTTTGTGTGTGGTGACGGCACTAGCGCTCCCCTCCAAGCGTTTTCAAATGACTCCTAAATCTTTGGTCATGAATAGGAAGCAGAAAAGGTTCAGACGCAGACGAGATGAAACAACAATATTTCTCTGAGCCTTAAGATCATTATACGCAATAATATATTTTACATATACATAGTTCTGCGTTCAAGCAATTGTTTTTATTCATTTACAAGCCAAAATTAAAGAATTTTTAGTACATAAACTTAAAGGGGATGTCAGTGCAGCAGTGCAGTGTCCTATAAACTCAAACCCATAGAAAAGCTGTTCAGCAGTTATCTTTCGGTCTAAAAACAGATTTTTGGTGCAGCACTCCGACCTGACACTCACCAACAACCCCTGCTTTGGTCTCTGCCAAGGCCCGCTTCTGAGATGGGTGACGCCTAGAGACACGCCGTCTCCACAGACAATCTTTTTAATTAGGCAGAGTAACTAAAACGCCGCAAAGCAAATGGGCTCTTACGTTCTAATCCTAAAGCCTTCCAGCTCGCTGCTCCTCTGCAGTGGCCGTCCTCGCTGTAAACAGGCAGCTGAGGCTGAGCGGCCCATCTGCAGCACACAGAGCTGCTGGGGTTTGAGCCTGACAGACAGAGCAGGCATCAAAGAAGGCTGAGTAATCCAAAAACAGGATGGCAGGAATCAGAGGATCTCGCAGGCTACAACTGTGATTGTGCTGTGGCTTAATGAGGAAAGATTGTGCAGCTCGTCAGGAATGGATGCGACAGGAGATTGAAGTCTGCATGAAGTACGGCTCTGTCACCTGCCGAGAAAAAACAACTAAAGTTGGAGCCTCGTTCAATGAGAAATGGAGATAATCCAGAAATAAAAACTGTCACTTTTGGTCTTCTCTGGGTTCACACTTGTTAGGACATGTGTGATTCTAGCATGTAGGAGCTTGAATACGTGTCGGGGGGGGGTTGTTACATCCATCTTGAACTGATACGCTGATTTAAAGGGAAAGACGTGATGTAAAGTGGACAAACAGCTGTCATTAAAAGATTTCAACCAGACTTTTCTGAAAACGGATTTCATTTAGAGGCATTTGTTCTGTGAAGCCTCAGACTCACTGGGCGTAGCTGCAGCAGACTTAGCCTCTTTTTGCTCTGTCAGCAGAAAAACATTATTGTAAGTCCCACATGCCATGTTCCAGAAGTGTCAGATGTTTGTAGGGCTTGGTTTAAAAAAACAACAAACAAATGGCCAAAATCAGATTAACCTTTACTTAGAAAACACAGCAAAGATTCATTTACTGTTTTCTTTAAAACGATTTGTTGGATATTTTGGGCAAAGAAGGCTCATCTTTCATTTCGGAGTTCATCATTTTGTTGATAAAAGCTCAATCTTTATTCAGCTTAAATAACTAGTTATGAAAAAACTGTTTTACAGCCAAATAAAGTTGGTTTTAGACAAAGAAATCGAAGAAATCAGCAATGAAATATTAATGTTGGCAGTGAAATCCAGACCTGAATGTTTGATCATTTTCCAGTTGATGAATTTAACATCATCTCGGGGAAAGGTGCCGGCTCTGCCTGTGGTGTTTTCCTATTAAAATAAGACGCCCCCGTCTGATACTGTTCAGGATAATTGATGGGTTTCCGTGCGGTGCGACCAGATTTACTGATTAGGACAAGCCTTATCCACTGCTGCCGACACTACGCATCATTACTGAGAGCGAGTGTCTGAGCTTTAAGGTTTAAGGAGCGTCGGAAAAATAGCAGTCTGCCATCACGGCCTTTTGTTTTTGCTGCTTTCACAATAATGGGATTCCGAGAGCAGCTGATCCAGAATTTGAATTTTATTCAGAAATATATTGAAAAAGAGAGAAAAGAAGATAAATATTTTTCTGCCCTTTACTTCAGCTAATTATTTTAAATTTATTTGACCAAGTATTGCTTTTATAATTTAATTGTTATTTGGTCCTTTTTCGTTGTTGATGTAAAAACGTTTAGCCATTTTTTACCAGAACTAACAAAATGTTTCCCATACAGTAAATAAGCAGGATTTCTTAGTCCGTTCAGTAATTACTTTATATATTGACATCATTAAATGTAAATATAGTTCTGTTAAATTAATAAATAAACCTTGCTTTGTGCTCCCCAACAAAGCGAACAAATGCGGACAATTTCTTGACCACAGGCTAAGACGGAGACGATGGTCTATGTGACAAACATACGGCCAAAACCTTAAAAACAATGCAGAAAGAACTCTTACGGTTTGGGAACCGTTCTAGTGGGAGGTTTTTGGGATTTTGACTGCTATGCTGATATTTAAACTTTCCTTTTAAATTTTGAATGTGTTTAAAAGTCCCACTCTGATCATCTTTTGATCTTTTCTAAGTGATCTTTTATTTTTGCTGTGTTTAATCAAACGACTTGTGTCATTTAATGTGTGCCATTTATTCCCAATGAGTCATTAAAGGGCCTATATCATGCTATTCTTAAGCCTGTCAGTGTAAACTATATTTATATATTTTATTACCTTTGGCACACTAAAGAATGAAATCTTTATGAAATATGAGTTATTTTTGCAACTAGCTTTCCTACCCGGAAGTAAAGCGACTCGATCTCGAGCCCCCGCCTTTCCCTCTATCAGGGTGCCGCCCATTTCATGACATCAACCTAGAGCCGGTCTCGGCAGCGTGTCGGCATTTCTCCCACAAAAACAAATGACATCCAAACTTTTGCAGATGTGGATGTGCATCTAAAATGAAAGCATTTTGCTGATCACCTCTAGCTCCAAGGAGAAAGTGGGTGTGTGTGTTAGCCTGGGGGCGGTGCTGGCAGCACAGATTCTTCCTGGAAGGGGCTGTTCCTCACTTTGTGACGTCACAATGTGAGAACCCACTGGTTAACGGGGATTGGGAGGGGCTGGTGCTCAGAGGAGGGTTTTAAATGCTCAGACATGTGTGAATGGAGCAAAATACCACTTTGGGGTTGTTTTTAGTGAGGAATTAACATTATGATACACTTAAAAGCTTAAAAAATTAGATTTTGCACGATAAAGGCCCTTTCAAACAGGAAAAATGACATTGTTTTCTAGAATGTTTTTATAACTGAAGAAATAAGAAGCTGAGTCAGAGGGAGGAAACCTGATGAAGAGCACACAGGCATTGCCTCTCTGTTAGGAAGCCACACTGCCCTACATGGAAGCAGCGTAAAGTCAAAAAAGAAATGATGGAAAAATGAATGAGAGACGTAATCGGAAGGAACTGGGGATTATGGGAAATAATGAGGCAATCTTTTCGAGTTCTATGCGGTCTGAGGACCAACTTTCCAGACTGAAAAGTGACTGTGACTTTTGAAGATGAAACTACTTTAAAACATTTGAGCAAAGCTCTACAGTAAGCTAATATTACAACTTAAAGCCTTGTTACAGGATTTGAGTTTATGCTCTCTTGACTTGTGTGATTAATAAAGTGCTGAATCACCTTGGGGAGTAACTGTTTTAACAAACAGAGAAGATGAGGGCAAAGAGGGGCCTTTTTTAATGCAAATCCTTTGTAGCGACAAGCTGTTTGACGACTTCAGCCTCCAACCACCCAAGTAAGTGAAGCACGGAGCAGCCGCACAGGCAGAACAAACAGCCACGTGGCGAAGCTGCTCAAACGCATCAATCACATAAATTCATGACACTTTTTCCAGTGGAAATGTGTGCTGTCTGCAACTTTGTCTGGGTGCAGACAGAAATATGCAATTGTACGTATAGGCTCCTCTCCCTCTGCGATCCATCTATTTTCTTTTCCTTTGGTTGCAGCGAGTATGCTTGCCTTTATCCCCCACCACCCAGCCTTTTTTCCCTTCCCTGGTCATAGCATTGCCTGCCACGCATGATGAAAGCCAGAGGGCATTTTTTCCCCCCTTTTAAAACCACCATCACTTACTCCTCAAGAAGCTCAAAGCTTCTACTGCACTCCAGTGTCTATCAAAGCACAGGGCCATATCCTTGTATGGCCGTGAAGAAGAGTCTCCTTTCTACCTCTGTAAATCAAACAAGGCACAGAAATAGTCCCACGGTTCCGAGCAAGACACCAGATCCAGAAAGAATCAACAAAGTTAGGGTTAAAGCTCAGAATCGGAGTCATAAATCTGCATTAATGGGGTCTGTTAAAACATTGCCAGTTAGTGTCAGCTTCACCAACTTTGAATCTAATCTTTTTTTTGTTGCTGAAAAAGGTTGCCGACTTTGGAAATTGGAAGCACATTTTCTTAATCCTCTGGAAAAGCAGCAGGGGGGGGGCTGCCTCTGGCCCCTCCCACATCCCAAAGACAAACAGCCTGTAAAGGCTCAAAGGCGGGTCAGTTCCTGCACAGCAACGCTTCCAGCTGCAATCAAAAGCCGGAGATGTCCACTGCTCCGTGTCAGCTTGACATTTCAAGTTTGTTTTTTTTTGGGTTGCAAATGGCAAATGACGTGGTTGCACGACACCCCCACTGGCTGGTTCTACAAAAATTTGAGCATAAACATAAATATGTCAATTTTTTAAAAATCACTTGACAAATGTAAGACCACAGAGAGGGTTCATTATTTTGCTCATTAAAGATGAAAACACGAGGTAGTTAGCAAAATCAAAATCTCTAACATTATTATTTTCATTAGTAAAACCTTCACTTATAGCTTAAAAAACACACACAAACATTCTCTTCTTGCTCTCTGCGCTAAGGTCTCTATTAAATGCACACAAACTTTAATGCAAACTAGATGGTCATTTGTCTGGAACTTTAGCCAATTCCTTCTCAAGAAGTCTGTAGCAATAATCAGTCCTCCACATGCCGCCACGTTGAACAACCAGAGTTTATAGTAGCATCAAAAGCTGCAGACACTAAACAGCTACAGTTGCTGGTATATTTCCCTCCGGGATGATCAGCACCAACAGAGACGTTAGCTGAGAAGTTTGCAGTCAAAACAATGGAAACGGTCCGATCTATGCACACATGCTTTGATCATGACAATTCCATCCCACGGACCTCACAGGCTGCACTAATTCCAACAACGCGGGCAGGTTCATTGTGTCCTGTGCCTTCCTCTGGTGCAGGGTGAGAGCGACGACTTTCATTCCAAAAAGGTGCAGCGAGGCTGATCGTTCTGCCGGAACAACTGTATGTGAAAGTCGTTGCCAAGAAACTTACAGCTCGGGCAATTTGTTCCCAGTTCCCCCTTCCTGCTAATCTGATGCTGTCAGTCAGTGTCAGCAGCTTTTGCGGCCCTGCTGAGATCTGTGACATGCAGCTCAGCGCTTATTGACAACTTTGATCATCATCAACATCAGAAATATTAGCATAATCACAGGGACAACCCTCTTTTAAGCACTCTGCCTCACCTCAGGCAGGGCGCCCTAAATATGAAGCTAATGCACATCTCAGGTCTCAGCTGGTTCTCGTGTGAAAATGCTAAAAGATGGAACAGCTTGACTGAAATATAAAATAAAAGGTTTAGAATCACAGTTTGTAGTGTTGCTAAAATGTATCTGCTAGAAATTAAGCAAATACACAGTACAACAACGAGACATTTCCATTCTAATTAAACTAGCTGCTTGAATGAATACAGGTGAAATAAATCTATGTAAGTTTCCATTCATGGAATATGTACAAAACCAGCTGTACATGAGTCATCATTATCCGGTTCATGACTTTTATCAGACAGAATTAAGAATCCTTAGGTATCAATAAAGCACATGACAAAGATGAATTACTTAATTATTGTGTAAAAATAGACAGAACTATTTTAGAAATCAACATAGCAAATGCATATCAGTTCTCTAAAATAGATGCAGATTATATTCATTGTAAAAATCATGTACATGATTAAAAAATAATATTATATCAGAAAAATAGACATATCACTGTTAATTCATAGCAAAAATTGATCAAGTATCAATAGTTAAAAATATGTACAAAATATGTTGCACTAGAAAAAAATCGTGAATCAATTGTTGGAGCAAGTGAAGTAATATCATTAGAAATCAATCATTTTAATCATCTTCAATAATTGATTTTTGTCTTTATTTTCTTTTTAATTTTATTATTTTATTATTATAAGGTAGTGCTGTGAAATAAAATAAATATTCAATAAAAACATTCTTTTATTTTAAAATGAACAACATTGTCCATCTGAGCTCGTATTTATTCAAGTATCTAAGTCTTGTAAACGAACAAACAAACAGTTTTTTTAAATCAAGTTTGCTTAAAAAAATTAGACATTGTTTTTGTGTTTCTGATTTAACTACAGCATGATGGGTTCGTTATCATTGCTTATTTTTGGAAAATGAAAAGCCTCCTGCTGCAGCGTACAAGTACAGTGTTGCTCTGCTGTTTAGCATGCAGTAGGTAACCTAGGAGATCCAGTCCTGCAGACACTATGGTCTCAACTGCATCACTTCTGTGCTTTTCAGAGCAGTTTACCTCTCAGTGAAACGTTTAATGCACCCTTTGATCGGGCAGCTCAGAGCTTAATACTGGGATCACTTGTTCTGTGTAAAACTAACTGTTCATCAGTTGATGAAAAAGAAAACACACACACAAGTGTAACTGGTGTTTCCACAGAACTACAGCTCTGTTAGCTGAACTGCAACCTTTTACTAATTATACACAAATATGTTTCTAATTTCAAGGGAAAAATATAATTAAAAACAAACATTGTAATTGTAATTGTAATTGAATTAAACCGAGGCTCTCTGCAACCTAAAGCTCAAGAGCCACCTGCTGTTCTTTTGTTGTGACTTTAATGCCTTTAAATTATAGTATTTTAAATAAACAAGGGGTATGTAACTAACAATTGAACTTCTGTTAGAATAATTTTAAAAACTGTTTTTTCCATTCAAATAAGTTGAAAGCACATAGTTTTCTATACTGCTGCAACACAATGACCTAACGGCTGTCCATAAAATACATATTTGTATTTACATGCCATTTATTATCAGATCCTTAATAAATGCTGTCTTGTTCATGTTTAGGGTTTAATGAGAAAAAGGAAGATGTTGCACCCAACTGGAGCACAACAGCAGAAAATATCACTTTTACTTTTATTGTTAAATGTATAAATTAAAGGAAAATCCTGCAGCAGAACAAGATTATTTGAGGAAGGGGGTGTATTGTATTTCTAACTGTCAAAAATTTACATATATATCAAAATGTACTTTGTATTTAGACATGTTTTTTTGTAAAAACAGGCCCATTTGGGTCTTGAAGTGTTGAATTCAATTCAATTCAATTTATTTATATAGCCCAAAATTTATAACAATAGTCATCTCAATGGGCTTCATAACGGTAATTGTGGAATAAACATGAGTCATAAAGAACATAAAGTCATAGAATTCAATATGTAATGGCTAAACTAAACTGTCATCCCTGCCCTTAGGCCTTTAGTCTGAAGACTGCAGATGAATGAAACAGCTTTAAATCTCTGCAGATTCTATATTCAACCCTTATGTGAAGAAAAACCCTCAAACATGTGCTCTCTATAAACAGTAACTTTACTGCATACCATCCATATGTGCACCTGTACGTGAAACATACATTCTCCCACTGCTCAGATGTTCCACATTATATTCTGCCCCAACAACAACAAAGCAAGCCTAACCCAGCTTGGCTTAACTTGTTCAAGATGGTTCGACCATCCATCTTCTAAACCCACTTTCAGGGTCATTGGGTTGTTGGAACCTACCTACTTGTCAGGTGAAGGCGGCGTTCACTCTGGATAGTCCATTGCAGGGCCACACAAGGGCAACACACACGCTCACATTCACATCTGAGGTGCAATTTAGTGAAGTGTCTGGAGAAAACCCATCCATGCATGAGGAGAACATACAATTCAACACATAAAGGTCCCAACCAGGATTTGAACCTTCATGCTATGAACAAGAGTGCTAACCACTACTCCACCATGCAGCCACCTGAAAGCCAAAATGTTGCTACCTTGGGTCAGATCAGAACAGGTCCTACAGCAGCATACTTCTTCAGAATAAACTTTTTCTGTTTAGAGGAGAAAATCTGCACTTCAACTCTAAATCCATGACTGAAAGTGTTGGAGCTGCAGCTCTTACATCCACTCACTGCTTGGCCAGGATTCAGTTTTCAACTTGACCTAAAGAACATCAAAATACCACTTAATACTAACTCATCTGAGATCTTTAGACTGCTGTACATGGGATCTTTCTGTACCACCTCTCAAGTTAAAAGGATTTTCCACTTGGTCCTACTTACAATGTTGTTGTTTCTCTTTCGGCTTTTCCCATCAGGGGTCGCCACAGCGAACAAGTCGCACGGTAAACTTGGCAATGTGTTTTACGCCGGATGCCCTTCCTGACGCAACCCTCTCAAAGCAACCGGGCTTGGGACCGACACAGAGGTAGAGAAGGGAACAGGGAGCAGCCCGGATTCGAACCCTGGTTTCACGGACGGAAGGCGCCGCAAACCAGCACGAGCTAAACCGGCTCCCACTTGGTCCTACTTACAATGCAGTGTTTTATTTTTAAGATAGACCAGACTGTCTGTCAGCACAGTGTGTTTTAATTGAGCTTTGCTGTTGAAAACCGACTTGTTGCCCATCTAGAGTGGAAGAGATAAACAAAGAAAAGTTGGCGCACTGCAGACCGTCAGCTAAAGCTGAAGACTGAACACAGAATTTAAATTCTCTGAGGGTTATTTCTGGAAACAGGAGAACTGGAACTCCAGGTGAGTCTGTAGTCCTTAAATGACGCTCAAGGAATAACAGCACAGTTGTTCTGCACCACATATGTATGTGATTCTGAGGAATCAGTACTGACCGTGTCTTCAGTTCACACCTGTGTTTACAGGCCGTCCACTCTGCATCTGTTCAGAGGCTGTGAGCAGGGCTTCTGCGTCTGCATGTGACATGTGGAGAGCTTTCACACATCCTGCTGCATAAAGCCTCAGAGCCTGGGGCAATGGCAGAGCAGCATTAGTGTCGGACAATGTCACCGTAGCTTTATAGGCAGTGTGAAAGCAGTTAACCCCGAGGTGGAGTCGTTTCACACAGTCCATTAGAGCAACAAAACCGAGACTCTGCAGTAGCATGTTTACGTTGTTGTTGGGCCGTGAGTCGCTATCTGCAGCTATAAATATGAGAGTCGGAAAACAGAAATGCCACTGATCTCTTGGAAGCACAATAATGGCTAGAGCTAGATATGGAAGTACCTTGCTGTTACACACCTGGATGCCTACAGGGTGACGCACAGGCAGCTGATGATGGCTTCAACATGAAGTGAGCAGCAAGCTCTCCGGACCTGAGAGGGCATCTCTGGCCTCTCATCCAGTGTTGATCAAGTCATCCAGGCAGGCTCAGGACCATAAAACCAAGAGGACTTTAAATCAGCATTTAGACACGGCAGTTTCAAAGTCAGCCTTGTACACAAACCAGGTCTGGGATTCTCTGCAGTGTAAAACATTTGGCTAAGCCATAAGTGGTGCTAGTTAAACATCTGACTAAGCCGATTTATCATTCTGACTAATATTCAGTGAAGCTGGACGACGTGTCAAAAAAGCTTCGTCACCAAAATGTGGCTCATTTTTATCGTTTTGATTTCGTCAGTGGGAAGGGGGAAAAAAAGTTTTTTTTACTCAAATCTGAAATGCTCATATGCTAACATTAGACACAGAGGAGCAGCTTGTAAAGTTGTCCTCATCAGTCATATATTTAAACCTTCACACACCTTTAGCAAGCAAAATACCCAACAGCTCAACAGTGAGGTATATTAGAGAGCACTGCTGAATTCATCTGCTCCCCGTGGTTTATGTTGGCTGGATTCAGTCTGAAATCTGCAGGGCCATCGGCGGGCCAACAAGCTTTTAGCGCCCAGCAGGTAAAGACAGGCTGCAGTAAGCTGCATCTATGTGCTAATCATCTGTCAGGACTGCGACACCCCCACCAGTTAAATTGAGCTACCAAAGTTTTTGGAGAGTCTATTTCCATTATTTAAAAGGGATGTGAGCCCAAAATAAAAAGCAAAGCAACACATTTTCCAGCAGGATGGCAGGACTGAGCAACTGCCACAGTTATTCTGCCTTCCAACACTGCTGCCCACATGCCCTTCGACTTACTACCCCCATCCTAACTTTTGGAGTCCATCAGCTTGACGTTGTGCATTGTGTTTAGCTTTAAAACAATCTTGTGTGCAGTTGGGGGAGAAATAGAGGAGTAATCAGACGATAAACAAAAAATAGAAGACAAAGAAAAGATATTAGAGTTGAGGGAAAACCCTTAAAATTTGAGTTTACATTCCAACAGAAATAAATCCCTTATGCCTTAGTCACATGTGGGTTTTTGGATTGTCCAGGGCCATAGAGGGTCTTAGAGAGAAATGGTCATGTTAAAGGAGTGCAGGTGTGTCTTGTGGTCCTTGAGGTTCATGCAGTTGTCGTTGCCATTGTCGTGCGGGTGGCAAATGTATCGTAAGTTACACGCAATTATGACATACGGGGGACGCTGTTGTATGGTTCTCTTACGCCATATTTAGTCATTAGTGAGATACGCGCGCTGGCTCCTTGCTGACTGCGCGCAAATGCTGCATGCACAAGATGTGCTGGTGATTTGTCAGTGTCCGCAAGACGCCCCAGGGACGTCACTCTGACTACGACACTGTGGTTGTGTGATTTCCTCATTTCTAAGTCGGGCTACACGTAAGGAGCACACAGTTTTCACTTGAACAGCACCAACTGGCCCCTTGCGCAGTGCGCAGAAAAAAATGAACAATCCTAGGACTCTGCTACATCTTCCCTACTTTACCTTAGAATAATAAAATGTGCACGAATTTTCATTCTACGGGCTCACAGTGGGGTCTACAACCTTAAAATTGAGTATGCACCACCTGCACATTTTTTGCACGCAGTCACCCTATAGCAACCTATAAGGGCAGTTGTAACTAAGGCATCATTTTTCTATATTTTTTATGTAATAATTTCTAAAAAGCCAGAAAAGGACATGTTATTATTTTGTAGTTCCAAGGGTCTACCGGATCCAAAAGGTCCCGAATATTAACGAAAGGATCATCATAAATGCAGAGACACTGCGTGGGTTAACCCACATGATGGTGCATTATGGTGCAAAGGATAACCACGTGCCTAGTTAAAAAATAAAACCTCAAAACATCATTTTCTAAGAATTCTCATCTCAACTAAGAAATCTTTAAACAAAAACGACATTAGTCAATATTTCAAAGAGTTTGCATTTCTTCTGATGATGAGTAACACAAGCTGCTCTAAAGTCCTATTCTGAAGCAGGAAGTTATATTGGGTCTGTTGTGCTGTAGAAGCCAATGAAGTGTCTGTGTGGTGTATAAGTGAGCCTTGGCACCTGTCCCCCTCAATCCGGAGGACAGATGAAGTTTAAACTGCATGGACAGCTTGGACGACAATGTTAAATTGCTTGACAAACCCCCGCCTCCATCCTCCATGCACATGACATGATGTGACACATGCACAACTATGAAATATAACGTGACACTGTTTGCAGTCAGCAGAGGAATAGGGGTGCAGTACCAAAAAAAAAAACCCTGCATGTCAACACAGGCCGTGCACACGGCACCTGTCTTCTTGCATTCCCAAATTTGCCATTTACCCCACTCCCAATACCTGCCCTCAGGCCCAAAGGAGCCCAAGACCAGAGAGCAGGACATGCTAGAACAGAGCCAGAGAGCAGCTCTCATCCTCAGGCTGTCTCTCAGTTAAAGTAGCACAGACACACCCACCATATGCTGGCTGAGCCTAGCACTGAACTCAACTATACTGTGGGATGTGTGCATCTCCAAACAGCTAACCCACAACCAGCTAACACAACAGCAAAACATTCAGCGTTAGCAAAGTATCACGATTGCATATCAATGGGAATGGGAAACAAAGCCTTAAAAATCAATAAAAGATGAAGAACCAGCTTTGCTGCTGGTCTGAAACTCTGCCAACTATCTCACAAAGGCCTCACCTGGGCCAAGTCAGCACAGAAAACAGACTGAGCAGCAAACCAATAACTCACACGCATCAAATCTAATCAGTACTTTGCTTTCACAATCCATTGCATGGTGGTTAACAGCTGAAGAACTTACCGGCAGCATAGCGGGGTAGTACAGCCCCATCATGGTCTGATCTAGAGGAACAACTGCTGACCAGCTCTCCACTATCTCGTTCCTTCTCCTCTCCTCTTCCCCCTCTCGTTCTCCTATTCCTCCTCCCCTGTGCCTCTGCTCCAGGACCATGAGCTGACGATGGCTTTGGTTCACGTCTGTTTCAGCAGTTTAACTTCTCCCTCGTTCGCTCCCCTCCTTCCCCTTCACCGGCGTCCTTCTCCAGCACGCAAGCTTCGTCTGCCTGTCACTCTCAGCCACTCTTCTTCGTCTCGGCGGCCCGGCCGCTCAGATCCCTCCTGGGCCTTTCTGTCTCTCTCCTCTTGCCAGCTAGAGTCCCTTTCCTCCTCCTCCTTCTTGTCTTTGCTCTGCGTCTGTCATTCACACACTCACGTTACACGTCCTGCTTCTCCTCCTGCTCCGTCTTGTTCCCGCCCCTTTTTTTTAAAAAACTTTTCCTCCTCGTCAGTGTCAATGCCTCCTATCCATCAAAGCATCCATACTTCCATGAAGCCATCTAACCCTGTCTCTTGATGGAGCCAGAGAGCTGCTGCTGTTGTTCTTTCTTCAAGCCTCTGGAAAGACCAGAAGCAGGAAAAGAGGAAGATGCAGTCTTCTATCCACGCACTGGCTGCCAGACAGTACAGAACCCCGAATGCGACCCCCACTGCATTGCAGCTTTTTTTGATGATTTATTTATTGTGTGGCAGCCTGTCAGCTCCAAAAAAGCAGTGGTAGGTAGGCCAGCCGGAAGACAGCGAGGTAGCTAGCTGCGTGGGAAGGCTCCTAGATCTGCATCTCCCTGCTGCAGCTGTCTTCATCACGCTGGAGGAAGGTTCTGAAGAAAAAAAAAGGCGAGGAAGAGCCAGCCCCAAATCCAGCGCCTACAGCTCAACCTGCACATGAATCTGGATTTCGCTGCATTGCGCCTTTTTTTTCTGGCTCAGTTCCTTCACTTTCCAACACTGCATTGTTAGGAGGCTCTTAATTTGCACAGATGAGAGTGCAGCTCCTTGCACTGCATTTTCATATGGGAGGGACTGAACTCTGCGGAAAAAAAGCCCTGATGCCAAGCATTCAGACATCTGCTGAGTCTGGCTGGAACTGGGTCCAGAGGGAAGAAAGGATGGAGGGAGGGAGGGGATGATAAGTGGTACTGGGAGGAGGGGAAAAGCTATACTAGAATGGTGGTGGTGGTGGTGGGGAGGGGGCAGTGGATGGTAACTAGAGATAACAGGATAGGGGAGATAAATGGATAAAGGACGGGTGAAAAAAAGAGCGAGGGATGACAGGATTAGGACTCTAAGTGAAGAGGATGAGAGGATGAATAGCGGATGATCTCAGGATTAAGTACACAGGCTGAACACAGCGATAAACACACACACAGCCACACACTCATGTATGCATAAAAGGTACACACAGATGTGCTCTGATTGTGTACACATGGATTCAAACAGGAGGATAAATCCATTCACTTCATGCCAATTGAAGCCGAGGCTGCAGTTTCAACCACATTCCAAGAATCAATATCAGATGCTGGACTCCTTTATGCAGATAAAAGAAGTTTTGCTTTGACCTGCAACCAGAGATTTGGTACTGACACACAACGGCAAATACTGACGTGTGTTTACATGCGTCCTGTTAACCCGGATCATTTCTGTGATCCAAACAGCCTGACACGCGTGACCCCGCGAGTCCAAATGGCTACAAACACACCCATCCACGTTCCTGCTCCCACTCAGAGCAGCAGCAGCAGCAGCAGCAGCAGAGACCCACAGCAGCAGCAGCAGCAGAGACCCACAGCAGCCTGTCGGTTTAACACACTTGCTGACACAGGCCGACCTACAGGCGCTTCAAACATGCATAAATAATATACGACAGAAGCGATACCAAGACAAATGCGCTGCAGCGGTGTACAAGCCAATTCTGCTACGCTAGGCTTGGCTAACCCCATTTGCATGATAACCAGCAGAGAACCCCAAAACGGTTGCTCAAGGGCAGCATGTATTAGCAGGATGACTTCTACATCATTTATGAAGCAAACGCAGAAGTGTGCATTTCCAGCTCAGCTTTATGAAGACCTGATGTTCCCGGAGAGCGTTTGTTTTCAAAACCAGGGGGGTGAGGGTCACGCATGAAATGCAAGTCTGTCTTTTCTGCCCTGAAGGCAAGTCAACTAAAAAAATAACATTATTTCTGCTCTATATCTCAACTGTTTCTCATCTTTTCTGTTTGTATTTTTTTTAACTAAACACCCAACTAGACGCTAAAATCTGAATAAAATTGGGGGGAAAACTTAAAGGGAGTCCCAGTCGGTCTATGAAGCCACACGGAGGGAAAAAAAGAGAAGCAAGTAAGTGACAGGCATGTGCGGGAAGAGAGTCTCCCATCTTGAGAAGGAGGAGAGAGGCTGGGGGCTCACAGGCTCACAGATCAACACTCCCCTCCTGTGGCACTGCCAGAGAGCTGCACATCCCAAACAGACTGGAGACAAGTGTGCACACGGAGATAAAAGCGCACACACAAACCTATTAGGATGAGCGCACACACAGGTCCTGTGTTGGTTTGAGCCACTCTGGATGCTCTGCTGCTAAGAGGCAGATAACTAAACAGTCAGCATCCCCGCCACGGCGATAACTCACTCATTACTGAGCGCATTATGCATGGAGGGAAACTTGGAATAAAAAAGGAAACAGGAACAGCGAGAGGGATAAAGACAAACTGAAAGCACGGGGAAAAGGATTGTGGGGGACAAAAGGTCTGCCAACCGAGCAAAAAAGAAAGAGTCTAGCACAGAGCACGGGATCACATTATTTCTCTCCACTTTTTAAGGATGAACAGTTTTCCGCTCCTCTTCCAGAAAGCATCTCTCAGAAACAGAAGTTATTGGCCACAAACAGCTGCACAAGCAGACATCACATTACTCCAACTATTTCTAACACAATCTCATGGTGGTTTTTGGAGGAAATGGCAAAAAAAAATGAAGAGGAGAAAGATTTTTGTTTCTAAAAATAGAAATGTGATTAGTAGTCTCAACAAAACTGCTTTGTTTGTCTAAATCTGTCCCCATCATCCTAATACTCGTGTAACCTCTGACAACAATCCTCAATAATATGATAACAAATGAGTGTGTTCATTTAGAAAGCACGAGGCCCTTTCTCCAAGTGAGTCCATGTTACATATTTTTGAATTTATTGCTTTGGAGATTTGGAAGAAAACTAATGTCTTACCTGACTGTGAGGTGGGTATCCATGGAAACCAGGGTTTAAAGGCTCGTTGTTCTGCAAGAGACAAAAGCAGGGATGAGAGCAGTGCCACTGGGCTTTTAGAAAACAAGGGCAGGCTAAACGTTTCCCTCTTTGGACAAAATATGTGCGAGGACAAAAAAGTGAACTGGAGGGCTCATAATGAGGAGTTCTGCACATATAAAGCATTATTTGCGAAAATTCGTCCAACTTTTATTTAGTTTTAGAAAGTAATTCTGGTGACAGGTTAAGAGGTCGTAAATATTGGACAAAAAGACCAGTTTAGCTCAGTTTTTAGGGTGTCTTCATGTCGGAGTAAGATCTTTACAGCTACATTCAATGGGGAGTACACTTCTAGCATTTCATTTCTTCCTTAGCTAACCAGAGGTGACCTTTGGAAATATGGGGCTGAGTAGAACTGCTAACATGATTTGATTTACAGATTGATCCAATTCAATATTGCAGTATTTTTTGAAGTATAAGTTGAAGTTTTTGCACAGTTTGGCTGCAGGTGTGTATCAGTATTGACTGCAATGCAGAAGAAGCACCGCTGAGTTTTACGCTGAGCTTGGCAGAACTGGTCCAAAGCAACACAGGGGAGGACGAATTCAACAGATTTGAAGTCATATAAAGAGTTGAGTTGACTTGTTAGCATGTTCTTCATGCTACGGTTATCTAAATACATTTTATTATATGTTGTGCTGATTGATTCTTCCTATATTTAATGAAGCCAAACAAGCATGATTTGCCTTTTAAGATGAAAAGTCGATTCTTTGTTTTTTTGTATGCAATTTTTGGCTTCTGCGGCTTACATTCCGGAATACTTATACTCTACAAATACAGTAGTTATTTTTCAACTGTAAACTTTAGCTTAACTATGATCATATTCTGATATTCAGGAACTACAGTCTCTACTATAGTTGAACTTAATGCTTTCATTAAAAACTAACAGGAAAGGTTTTCCACCACAGAAGCAAAAAACAAAAAAATAGCATAAAAGAGAAAATTGTTGGTTAAGATCATTAAATTAATAAAACAACAACGTTTACAGAAAAATCAGAAAATTGTAGAAACAATGTGAGAAACAGCCAAACTGTGATGCAATTTCATTCAAAGGGAGATTCTCTCTGAGCAACAGCAGATCTTACCCAACTAAACTCTGCTACACACAGAATTATTCCTTTAAAAAAAGTATCACAAAATAAACTTTACTTTAGCGATTTCAACATCTGCAGAACAGACTGAAAAAATATTAAGCAATGGCATGCCCTCAAGCTTTCAGCAGCACCGAAAAAACACTCACACAAGTACGAAAAGAGTCCCTAAAACCGGTCGAAAAAAAGTTCTTTCCTTATTTAGAATCAGATGGATGTCAGATTTCTGAGGCACAAACTTTGTTTAAATAGACACGGTTTGAGGAATCATGTTCCATCAAAAGCTGAGTACTATTTACTTTAGGGAAAAGGCCACACTATGTGGCAAAATGTGAGAAAACAAAACAAGCAGGGCTTTCATCGTGGAGACTCAGAAGCAGGACAGACATGCATCAGTGCACCTAGAAGGGCCGGCTTGACTTCTGTGTGGCAGTGCCGCTGATCCAGAGGCGAATTCTGGACCTTTGAAAAGATATGAGCTGTCATCAAGTCGACATCTTTTCCCGGGATCATGCTTTTTTTTCAGGAGGACAATGTCAGACCTCATTCTGCACAATTTACAGGAGCCTGGCTTCAAAGGCACAGATCTGCCTGCAGCCCAGATCTGTCTCCCACTGAAAAGGTACGGCACGTCAGTCAGACCTGTTCACACACTGCTGAGCAGACCGCATCTTCCATCAAAAATTAAGGCTAATTCTCCTAACAAACGTAAAAAAAATGTTATGAAACAAAAAGTGTTCATAAGGTTTGACAATACATCATTTCTTTCCACCACTGGGTAATGTTGCCTGTAAAGTTACTGTGTTTTACGTGTACAGTACAGTAACTATAACTGCTCAAAAATATTTCAGATGTTGAGTTTTTGCAGTGGAGTTGGACATTTACAAACTTTACTGCACTTATCTACAGTGCGTTCTAAATGATTCTGCAAACTGTACTTAAGTGCCAAAATGAGCACATTCTTTGTTTTTCAACTAAACTCATGGATGACATTTAAAAAAATCATAGAAAAATATCGATTGCACAATAATTAGCAACGCGCTGAATTTGTATTTAATTTGTTTCCATCATTTAAACACTATGACACCTGAATTTATTTCCACTCATGTTTTACCTTCAAGCAAAAACTAGATCAAGGTCATTTTGGAGCCGAAGGATTTGATGGAGCCTATTGATGCATATTTGCATCAAAGGTTGTTTTTTTTGCACTTGTACAAGGGTAGACCCCTTACAGGTGCTGCAGGGATTTTGGGTCATTCGGACTCGTTGAAGGTTGTAGATAGAGGTGGCCGGTTCAAAGTGCATCTTGGGGAACGCAGGTCTGTGTTGCAGTTTCCATGAGGCTGGAACGTATGGTTAACATACATGTGGTAAGTGTAACATGAAGTATTTGTAAGGCTGATGTAAGGTGATGTACATATGACGCCCATACTCTAGTCATTGGTAAAGCATTGATCACAACTGCCATTATGGCTGAATACAGTCTTTCTGTTGGCAGAAATTGAACTTACGACGTCCAATCTGTGATAAAGACATCAGTCCCAGTAATCCAGACTTATAACAACCACTTTAAATTGGTTGGAATGGAATAAACTCCTCAGATGGACAAAAACCCCATCTAAGCTGGCTTCCATTTCATTTCATCTGAAGTGGTGACACCGCTAGAACTAAAAAACCCTCAACAGTTAAATAACAGCAGTGTGGAAAAAACTGCCCTCTGCAGCGATCCTCCTTCTGTGTTTGGATGCCGGAACAACTATGAATAAATACTGGTACGAGTTCCAACCGAAGCACGCCTTCACTTTGTGTGTAAACTGAATGCCATGCATTACTGAACAAAGTTTACCCAAAGCAGGCGTCATGTGATCCATCAGCTGAAAGGGGATTTTTTTATATAAGAAAAAAAAGGCTAATGCATAAGAATTAAAAATCAGCAAATAGAATAAAAATATTGTCTGATGCATTGTTGTGGGAAATTACAATAAAATAAGTGTGAAACAAAAATATTCTCACCTGGACGGACAGCAGCGAGGCTTTGATTGCTGCCTTTCAAAGGCCTGTGTATTTAGTTGCTTAGATACAAAATGTTAGGTATAAAGAGAAAATCCAAGTATCTCCTCCTTAAGCTGCTGTGAAACCTCACCAAAGGCAAACCTCGAAACTGCTGCAGCTCAGGCAGCGGCGGGTATTTAAACGTAGCTTAGATGTAAAAAGGATGTTTTTGGGATTCAAGCTTTTTTTTGCAATAAATGTTCAAATTTGGTAAAAAAAAATTTTTTAAAAAGTACATTCGGTTTTTACCTTAAAATACAGATCTGGTTTCTCCTAAGATAAAAAGGAAATGTTTTACTTTAGAGCCCAATTATCACTTTTTAATTATCACTTTTTAAAATTAGATCAGTTAACAAATAACAAAACTAACCAGCGTGTGCATTTATAGGTACAGAAAACCATTTACAGTCCTGAAAACACAAAAATCCAAAGAAGATTTTCAAAAGACAGCCATGTGAAGAAGAACAAACTAATTTGCATATCTCAGATAAAGAGTTTCATTTTTAATTACAATAATAAACTTTTTTTACAAAGTCTGTACAATGACTGACAATAAAACATGTTAATAATCAGATAAAAACTGCACTTTTTGGATGAAATGACTGGTGACTGACAACTGCAGCTCATCCAACTTCTACAGAATGAAAATCCAAAAGTAGAACCTCCTCAAAAAGCCTGGTCAGCCACCGCTGTGGTTAATTGCTCCATAATTACTTATAATTAGATTATTTCTGTCTCTTTTCCCCTTTTCTCTGCAACTATTATTTTCCTCAGTTTCATTTTGCCAAAGCAAGAGGCGCCATTGTTTGCTGGAGCCCCTACTGTAATTGAGTAGGAGGACACGAGAGAAAGACCAGAGCAGAAAGACAAAGGAGGAGAAGGGGCAGAAGGAGGAGGTGGGGAACAATGGGGAAAGTGAGCTAAACGCTGATATTTTGACAGCAGTGGGAAAGCTGGCACAGCGTAACCTGCTGGCACGCCATGCAGAGAAAACATGACGGCCTAGCGAGAAGCACGACTCTTCCTCCGTGAGGAGAGGAGGCGCAAGTCCCAGATGTGGGCGACCAAAATACTTTCTGGTCTCTGCACGAGTTTATGTTGGATGGCTGAGTGGATGCACCTTCAATTGTTGATGCTTTAATTAGATCTGGTCAGGAAAGATTTGGAATCGATGTGCAGGCTCTAATCCTGCCACAACTCCTCCATAAAAGCAAGCAGCTTTAGTGTGGGCTGCCGAACGCTGCAGAAATGAAAAAGGCATCTCCAGCTTCAGAGGAGAGTCAACAGAGTTAACCTTCTGGCCCCGACCTCAAGCTGCCTGCTGTGGGAATCACTTCCTAATAGCATTCATCCACCCAATCAAGGCCACAGAAAGCTGCCGTGACAGCCGAGAGACTCGGAGCTCCAATAGTCAAACAGACACATAATAAAGCAGAAGCTCTGGGTTATGTCGCTGGAGCCTGTGTGTGGCTGGGGAATGGAGAACTGGGAGCTGAGATCAAAGATAGATGGGCCCTGGACCAAGAAGGAAATGAAAAGAAGTGTGAGAAAAGAGGACCAATCACACAGAGATGTAGAACTTCTTTGTATCTCTAAATTCTATATAGAAATGTTTCCTCCCATTCTTTTCTTTACACTAAATAGACAGTTAAATTATATTTTATGTGTTGTGTTGTTTCCAATGCATGATAATTGAGGATGTAGGAGAGAAACCCTCTTTTTTAATCAGCAGGAACTGACTGTAAACTATCCCACATTAGCTTGTAGTTGATGTTGTAAGTCAACCTGGTTATGGGGAGCAGGTTGACTTAATGCTTCTCCTTACATTAGTGCATCTATTAACAAAAGAACAAAAATTGTGTACTTTTCAATACAAACATGTTCACACTGGAAGAAATTCATTTCAAAAACTGCTTTCCCTAATCTAACCTGGTTATGGCGGCGAGGGCTGTGTCAGAGGTCACTCACTACTTCTCCTTTAGTGCACCAGATAAAGCATTTGCCATTTTGTCATGGTGTTTGTATCAACAATTCCAAAATCCAATGTTCTGGAAATTTCCCAGAAGTATTTAGAAAAAAAAAAACAGTGTGCATCAATGCTCACTAAATTGGTGAGATATAGACCACAATGCTTTGGGTTGGAAAAATGTGTCATGAAAAATGCCAAAAACAATTTCCTTTTTATAAATTATCCATGTTTTCATCATCAAAACAAATTGGATTCATAAATAATCTTCATAAAATGGTCATATTTATGAGGTTTTTCCTTCAGCAAATGGATAACACCATATTTATAGTTTTTTAGGGGTTAGGGAGTAGTGACTGAATTTAGACACGGCCCAGGTTTTTAGTTTACAAGACCTTTAAGAAACCAGGTACCTGGAGACATCTGATAGTAACCATTTTCCTCACTCCGAGTAAACAAACCCCGTTTCTTACGAAACCCTTAAATTGTCACCATTTCAGTCACACTCTCAAGAGGTTGCTATAGTTGCAGTTGGCCACAAGATGTCACTTTTCTTAATAATAGCGGGATAGTGGACATGGAGCAACCCCACCCCCATTCCCTTCCCCACTGCATAGAGTTCTATGTTTATACGCTCTCCAGCTAGCTTACAGCCCCAAACATGCCCAACCTGACATTACCGATGCAACAAAAGTGGAGAGCAACATTGGAGCTATCCAGCCGTACAGCTGTGAGCCAGATGCCAGCTCGGACGAGGAAAATGACATATTGTATTTTTCGGACTATAAGTTGCTTCTGAGTCGCACCCCTGGGCAAACGATGCAGAAAAACCCAACTTATACTCTGAAGAGTACAATACATGGATCTAGTCGTCTCCAAGTGGATGCATTAGAATGGAGCAGAGCCGGGAGCTTGTGGCCCACCCAGCTCATTTTCTACAGAACAAATAGGATCTTTTTCAAACGCCATTTTTTCATCGGCTCCTGATTCAGAACGATTTGAATCAAGAAATACTCAGAAAAACAATTTAAACCTTAAATTTCTTTATACATTTCTTAAATTTCTTTTAAAAATGCCACAGACATGTTAAAGACATTTTTTCAAAACACTAAATGGAAGTGGATCTTTAATATCCATCTATACTATGGATATTACTAAGTCAGTGATGATATTTATTGATCTTAAATGTCAACAGGTCATTGTGCAGCCTGAGAGAGACGCCCCTTAAGATGTAAAAAACATTGGCCAAAGGAAAAGATTCCAGATAAGCAAACTATTTTCTCTGGATGTCCCAACTCTGGTTCTGGATATGCGTTTCCAAATTTGGGGCCGTCGTCCCTTTCCCTCTGCCTGAACAAGTCCTTTCTTTGTCTGCTCTCTCCACTTCCTGTTTCATCTGGAACCAATTTCCCCCTCTTGCTCCATCCCTGGGGGGAATCGCTCTTATTGGTGCACCACATTTTCAGGGGAATGGACAAGCCTATATTAAGCAGAAGATTGGCTGCAAACGCAGCACATGTGGAAATGCCGTGAGGGGGGAGCTCAGAGCAAAACCACAAGTCTAAGGAGTCTCTGAGGAAGGTCATGGGGAACGAGGAGCCTTCCTATATTAAATAAACAGAGCAGACACTGAGAGTTAACGTGACTGCAATGTAATGAACACAAGGCACGGTCACAGACGCACAGACTTGCATTTAATAGTGATAAATACAGATTTGTGCATTTTCCGTTCATTTTAAAGCTGAAAGTTTGCATTTCATTGACAAAACAAGGGCGTAAACACTAGTAAAGACAAGTGGGAGGAAACCTTCAGCAGCAGCTCCACGTAAACCAAAATTATCCCCCCGCCATCAAATTGTAGACTGGGTTAGCCTCACAGTGAGCAGACTGAAGAAACAGAGATGGAGGAGTTCACAAAGAGAGTTTAGCAACATCTGGAATCAATCTGTCTGCAGGAGACGAGGGAGGAGGCTGGGCAGAGGGACGGGGGGAAGAACAGATGAAAAGGGAAAGAATGGAAAGGATTAGATGAAACGAAGGGAGGAGGAATGTGGGTTATATGGCCAAAGCAAAGAAAATGGGAGAAATAAGGAAAAGCACATTTTCAAAATGGAGACAATGAGTCATAAGTGAAGAATGCCATGTGATTTATATTTTCATAAGGCATGGGGGAAGGGATTGGAGGGGCTGAACTCAACCCCTCCGACACACTTGAGCAAAAAAGGCACCCTTTTTTTTTTTTTTTTTTTAAACAACACTTTTGAAAGTATAAAAAAAAGTTATGTGAAACACACACTGAGGATGTTTGTGTTGCTCTGTCATACTTTCCAATCACTTTACAGTTTGTGAGCAGGGCGGGGCCGCTGGAGACTGGAAGGATCAGTAAAAGGGGAGAAAAGTAGTCACATAATGTGTCGCCCTGTCTGGCAAAAGCAAAGGGGGCGTCTCCTGTTTATTTTCTTCCATTCCTACTCGCTATTTTAGGAGAAGTTGGGGAGTCACTGAGGCAAACTGGTAGGAGGAGGAGGAGGAGGGAAGCAGCAGCAGTGATGAAGGAAGGCAAAGAAGACATAGGTTCAACAGATGGTGAGTGCAGGGAGAGTGCCAGAGGGAGGGGGGTGAGGGGGTAATTAGGCGGGCTGCTGCAGGCGTCCAGTGTTCCCTGAGAGAGCAACCCGAGGAGGAAACCATGTCTGGCTCTGCGGTGTCGGATTACCAAGGAAAAACCCCACCTGCTGCTGCCAAACATCACCACGGCAAGAGCAGATGTCGTTAAAAACTCGGAGAAATGACCGCTCTAACATGATGCGACATCAGGAGATTAATCCTACAGGGTTACAGGACGACAGCGTCAATGCAGAAAGGGACAGAAAAGGGAATTAGTGCAACAGTCCATGCGGAAAAGCGCCAACGACAGAAAGTGATGTGATTGATGCGCCGTGCTCCACAGCAAAGCTAAACGCTGAAGGTGAACATGATGGATGCGGGCGCTGGAGGAGGCAGACTGGCACTCCTGTAGCTGCAGGAGTTACAGGTGCCTGCTTGTAACTAAACCGGAGTGACTCCAGTTCGCTTTAGTAAAAATGCTCTAACACATAAAGTGGAATTTATGAAAAAACACATCAAGTAACTTGCAACAAATATTTACTTATTTAAGACTCAAAATGTTCAGATTTATCCAAATCCTGACCTAGTTTAACAAATATATAGCCAGCGGCTGCACGCCTGGTTTGTCAAACTGAAGAAAACCCTGGAACAACGTTCATTTCTGCGGCTCATTGAGCTCTAAAGTCTGAGCTGCATTTCCGTTCCATTCTGTCCTTTAACATCAGCCCTGCAGTAACGAGAAATGAGCATAATAAAAGACACTCCGTGAAAGATGTGTTCGTATAAAGTTGCATCCTGTACATGGTTTGTGTTGCTTAATGAGCTGCATCAGTGTGCTGAACAGGCTGCATTATTGTTATGTGTCAGATTGAATTACTTCAGCCTGGCCGCTAAAAGCATCACTGCCACACAGAAACAAATTACAACTCAATGCCAAACAAACAAAGATTAAAAATGGGAGGGGGGAAAAAAACGTCACATTTTCAATTCATAGAGATTTTTAGAGAGCTCATGAATGTGTTTGACCCCTTCATCCTGACCTATTTGACTTCACTAATATATCATTTCTGTCTGACACAAAAACTCAACAGCTTGTCTCAATCAGCTGATGCCAATGAAATAGTTTCTTCCAGGAAAAGCCAAATATGTACATCTATAGACTCATGTCATAAAGTTTTCAGTTTTTCTACAAAAAAATAAGTAAAAGTTTAAATATTTTATGTTAAACCTCAACTGATTCTGGGCTGTCAAACACAACCCACCTTCACATTTTCAGGTGTATTTTCTGAGTGAAAGCGCATTATTCATGACACCCTTTACCTGCGCTGTGACAGAGCATCGCGGCTGTGTGGGGAAACACTGCATTGACATTTCGCCGTGTGAGTTTGAGGGTGGGTGGAGATGGGAGCACATGTGACAGTTTGGGGGCAGCCTTGGGGAGGAGACACGCTGAGAGCGCTGACATGATGACCGTTAAGGAAAAGTTAACATGCAAGTTGGCGTGTTAACAAAACTAAATCCAGCATCCTCTAACCACACTGGTAGCTCCATTCTCCAGTACGATGCCTTTCAAGTGTGTGTTAGTACACATAAAACACAGTTTTTGTCAGATGGCAGAAGTATTTTATGCAATTATGGAGGACAAAGCCAGAGGGCAGCAAGACAGACAATGAGAGTTAAGCAACTCCCTCTATCTGTGAAGTTTCTGCTTATCACTACCAGTTCAAAAGTCAAGGGTGCCTCCAGTGAGCTCAAAGGTTCCCAGCAATCATTAAACAGCAGCAGGAAGTCCAAAGTGAGGGACCAGTTCACACTGTGCCAAACCACATATCACAACACTAAAGACTCTCCCACAGCCTGCATGAAACCACTTTAAATCAACTCCTGTTTTAACCCTACTTCATAAAATGAGAGCATTCTTACATTTTTATGACTTTTGCTGGTTAATTCTAAGTTATATAAATGTTACATAACTTGACAGACCACTTGTTTAAATATTTTGATAATATATATAATAAAAACACGCATGTGTGTAAATATTTCATAAACCTGATTTTAAAAATAAGCAGATTTTAACATTAAGCTGTATCGAATTTTACAAAATTTTACTATTTTTTTCCAGATGCCTCCATAAAACTATGAGGCCTCATGTCAAACATTTTAAACGTTTTATTGACAGCTCCTCCCCAAGTCCACTTTCAAGTGGTAGGGGTGTGGCCTTCCAACAAGCTTACTCCTGATTGGAGAGTTGTTTCCATAGGAACGTTGACTCAGACTGACTCGGACCAATCCCTCCTTACTGACTATTTCTGGTACCAACATGGTGACATCCGTACCACAAAATAATGGCGACTTAATAGACTTCATTTGGCAGAGATAATCATTTTCTATGATGTGACACTCACTCGGTCTCATATAGACAAAAGTTTAACTTTTCAGGCAGCCAAAAATCATAGTTATGCCATCGTTTGCAATACGCGTATCGTAGAAGCCAGTATCACAATGACTATAACTATTTAAAAAAACTTCATTAAAATGTTCTAATTTACCTTGTTTTTCCCCTTTTTATTTATTTAATGTGATCTCATTTTCCAGAGGCAACAACACTGACATTGTACCTTGATGTCTTCAAATAAAATAAAAAGTGATCACATTATTTCACAGAGCAGTTTTTTTTCTCTCACTTACAAACTTTACATAAACAACTTGTATTTTAGTTGCAAACAACATTTAAAAAAGACCTTAAAGGAAGGAAGAGAAATAAAAAAGAAGAAGGATCCGGACGGACAGACAGTCCTTTAATGACGGCCCTACAGATACACATTACAGGATCGACCCACAAATCCACCTGCGCTGCTCCTTGAGGCCTCTGAATACACAGGAAGGTAGAGCCCTGTTTTTAAATCTGAATGACTATTTGTAGTCAACAGCGTCAAACCCCACAACCCTGTCCCTGGAATATGTTCATTCATAGCAGCCACTACTTCCTGCCCCCCCCTGCTTTGGCCCTGTACAGCGATCCGTCTGGTTAGTACCGTGAGCTTTAGTCGTTGGCGTGACACCGGCGCTTTACTGCTGTGATAGGACCGTCGGCTCTGAATCAGGAGGCGCTGCGGCGGAGGTTGACACTGTACTCCGCGTCTGGTGGACGGGCACTGCCGAGGACGCATCAATACAGCGAGGTTAAAATAATAAAATAATGGGATGTGAAGACAACATGGGTGGAAATAAAGATGAAATGAAAGCGCGAGAGGAGGCATCGCCGGAGGAGAGAGCTGGAATTTGAGCAGAGGAGGCAGACCCGGAAAAATAGAGAGGAATGAAGATGGTGAATTGTGGGGGGGGGGTTGCTGATACAAAAAGAAGGGTGGAGAGTAGAGTGCTTCGTGCAAAACCACGAGGTCAGTGCTTAATCTGGAAATACGCCTGGGGGGGTGAAATGGGGGACAAATCAGAGGACATGTGTGAGAGTGGAAGCAAGGATGAAAGAAAAATAAAAAGGGGGGGTGCTGTTTGTATATGAGATGAAGGCGTAACAAGAGGAGGCAGCTCTCATTTATCGTGCTGTCTTTGATTACAGTCTGGAAGGTCAGGGCGTTCGCTCCCTCAGTGAGTCCACCCCAAACTATCAACCTTCGGCTTGAGTGGAACTCAGAAACCAGATTACCCGTCCTTAAAGCCTCCAATGTCGTTTCTTTATCGTAAGGTGTTAGTGAGCCTTTCATCTCTGACTGTCTCACCAGCATCTCCTCTCTAAGCGCCATCCGTGCTTCCTTTCATCCAACATCCTGACAGATGCTAATAGTTCTGCCCTCTCCCTGCATATCCACCCTTTATTCACCCCCTAAAACACCTACCCTCCTCCTGTTTCTCCCTTTTTTGCCCAACCCAATCATCTCGTCTACGACCGAGCCACTTTTGATGCCCTGCATCGCTCTACTTTTCTCTTTTCATTCTACTTCTGCTCTCCATCCTGTGTTAATCCGTTACTCATCCTCGCCTACCTTTCATTTACCAGTTTACCCTCCTCCATGGCTTAACGTTATTGCCCATCCCATAAAAGATACTGGCAATCGATTTGATCACATCATCTGCGCCGTCCTCTGAACCTTTCAGCTTTGGCACTCCTCTGTGTTTACCAAGCAGCTCCTTCTCTTTTTTTAAGCCAATTCCCCTGGACTCTGCCATGCTCACCTGCCCTTCAACCACTCTGGCGCTCTTGTCGCGGGGCTAAACACCAGGCGCTAGCTGGATTTTCCATGGTGCAGGCAGTTTGAGGCCCTTCAAAGCATATGGGTGTGGGCGTATGGATATGTTTGTGGGTAAGCCGCGGAGTGGAAAGAAATAACAGATCCTGGGAGGACAAGTGGGCGTCTAGCAGCCCGCGGTGTGCTGTATCCTGATAGAGGTAGGGGACCGGCTGCTGATGCTTTGCTGCCTCAGCTGTGAGTCATAAGCTTAGGAGGGAAGACCGCCGGTGTACAGAAAGACCCCCCCCTTGTTCCTTCAACCTCCAGCAGAAAACTCTGTTCTTTGTCTTTCCTCTGCAGTGACCCCTCCCCCAATGCCTGTCTGCCTCTTCTTTTAGCCACAAGGAAGAAAGGGATGGGGGGGCATGGGCTGATGTGGCTTTGTACCATGTGTGGAACAATTTAGGGTGGCTCAGTAAAAATGATCTCCGGCGGGTTCTTCCATGGAAATATGCAAAAGCTGGCATCATTTGACACACAGCACTGGTTTATTTGTGTGAGACAGGCGAGATGAGCAGCTCTGATCCTTTACTGCTGCCTGTTACAACAATGGAGCCTGGATCATATTACCTTTGTCTGGGCTGGTCATGCTCCTCAAAGCACCGCGGTCATCATTTCAAATGATCAATCAAACGTTTTTTCCCTAGTGGATTCATTTCTGTTGCTAAGACGGCACTACTTTGTTGTTAATGGGCTTTTAAAAAAAAAATCGGAGACACAGACTGCTTATTTGTTTGTGTGGCAAACAAAAAGCTGTGGATAAAACAAACAAGTGGATGCCTAATAGATGCTAATGTTTGTTGCATTCCTACCTGTCGATGTCTCTCCCTACGCTCCCAGTGCCGTCTATCCTTGGTCTTTTGCACTCCGCTCCGGCCAGGTCGGTGAGGGCAGCGGCTGTCTGCGCGTCAGGCTCCGGGTCCCCCCGCTTCATCCCGCGGACAGCCGCCGGACCCCCGGCTGCGTTGGCGTGAGGCACCGCGGCTGCCGTCTCAATGTCTCTTTCGCGTTCATTATTCCCCGGTTAACGGGTAGCGTGGGGATGCAACGTCGGTCGACATTAACATTGGACGGCAGACCTCTCACGTCTTTGTTCTGCTCCACGCTTTCCTCGAGCGTTTCACACCTCCGCGTTCAGCTTTAGATGTCAGCCAATGAATATATCAATACTCAGGAACCTTGTCCTGTTAATTGTGTAAGTTCGCGTTAGCTAGCAGCACCATCATAGAAGGTGTCAGATTACGACTCAACAGCAAACGCCTGCGGTTCATATAAAAAGTCGAATCGACGCCAAGCTCCGACTTTTTTCGCAAAATCGTCCGAGCCTGTCGAGCTAATTAGCCTAGCCCAACATATGCAACCCGCTAGCATTACATTCCGCTAAGCTCTCCTTTTAAATGAGGCTGTGGGAGCAGAGACTCTGCCAAGAATAGAAAATGTTGGAAATGAGCTGAGCGTAATACTACTCCTCCAGCGGCCGCTCACTCTCTTTCCGCTCTCCGGTGTGGCTGTTCTGGCGTTAAACTTCTGGTAAAATATTTCAGGCGTCCTCCTCCCGCTTGTCCGTTTCCTGTTCGAGGTCTGTGGATGAGTCTTAGCGAGCCGACCTGCCGGCTTTGATTTCCTCTGGTCTCAGTCACCAACTCCGTAGTGTGGCAGGAGTCCTGTTGCGCTGATCCGCGGTCCGTTCCTGAGAGACGCTGATTGGAGATGCAGGGAGTGTGAAGGAGGCAGGGCTGGTCTGGGGGTCTGCTGTCGGTCTCCTATCCCCCCACCCATCAACCATCGCCTCCTTTCTCCTCTGTCCTCACTTCAGTATTAATACGCAACGGTTTTTATTACTTTTTGTGTGTGTGTTTCGTTTTTGTGCTAAAACAGTATTTCAAAATAATTTAAAATTGGCAAAAAAATATATAAATATGTTTTTTTATTTATATGTATTAAATTTTATTTATAACAAAACATTTTTTTTATCTAACAGGTTTAGACCTCCCATTTGACTATATGGGTTTTAGAATCAAAAACAAAAGCTATGTATTTTACTACGGAGTTTATTATTTAATATATTCGTGAGTAATTTCGAAAAATCATTTTGTATTATTTTTTTTTAGCAAACTCGTCTCATTCCTCTTTTCCTTTGTGATTTATATTTTGGCATTTTTTGATTAAGTAGTTAATTATAAGCTTTTCTACAACGTGAGCATCTTTAAATTCAATAAAAAGAAACAAATTATGCTAGAATTTTGCTGTTTGTAGTTCTGATTTTTTATATAGAACACATGGAGCCGTTTTTGTTGTGCTTTTTGCGCCCCTAATTGGATCTAAACCGCAGCGAACATAAACAGAGTAAACATCCTCCTCTGCTGAGGTCATCTAAGACTGTTTATAATCAGAGCTTGAGCCAGAAATAGCAAATGTTTGTCATTTCTAACAAATTAGCAAAAAAATGTTGCTTTTAGTACTTCCATACTGACCTGATAGAGTAGAGACACATGTTTTGGGTTGGCAAGCTGATCGGTTAGATTTACAAATATTTTATGAGCTCAGACCAACAGTCGATGTGTGTGTGAGTGTCTGATAGAAAGTGCAATGAATGAACACCCTTTTCACCCAGTGTCAGTGATTCACTCCATAAACTCGTTTGACTTTACCTCCATGGACTCTTCAATTGTCAACTGAACCTGCAATAATGAATTGCAGGAGGGGTCAGAGCACGCCGCCCGCTGCCTGTCTCAACACAGCAAGAGCAGGAAAAAGTACTCTTTGTGGTAGTAGAGGTGATGCCCTCTAGAAGAGACCTCTAAAAAGGGATTTAAAATCCCCTTTCGAGCTTGTCGTAAAAGCTCACATGTTCTTTGAGGGAGTTGCTTCAGCTCTAAGACATACTGATAATGTGTATTGATTTTAAATAATGGCTTTTGTGTTCACTTCAATCATGTTTCCGCCACCAACTCTGGAAATGCTGTCCCCCTGGAACCAATGCCATCATGACACATTTGCATTGTGCAAATAATTTAAATGTATAATAAATGATGTACAAATATGCAAATTTCAAGATCGGTTTGAGTTTAAATGTAGGAAATTGATCATTATAATTTTTATAATTTGGAAATATAGATTCAAACTTGAACTGATTATTTGCTATTTCAGAGTAGTGTCTAAGCTTCAGTTCTGTTTTACCTGTTTTTGGTGTGTAGGTTGGCTGTGGGTTCTGTCCCACCTCTTCTCTGTGGCTCTCTCCTTGATTGGCACACAGCATGCGCTGTAGGCTCATTTGCCTGAAACTCCTGGCCCCCAACTGTGTCCAATTTTGCTCTCTGATAATAGGGTTTTTGCTTGAGTTTGGTCTGTTTGTCCTGGTTCCTGCATGAGTCATGCTAGTTTCAGAGTCTGTTACATGTTTGTGGAGTTTGTGGTTGTTAAAGAACTCTGGATCTTCTTCCCTCAGCAGAGTCTAGTCCAGTGGATTTGGGTCATCTGATATACCGTGATAATTTGACCTCAAAGAGAAACAAACAAAAAATTGTCCATGTACAGTGAATGAAAGTCTATAAAGTGAGTACACTACACAATGTAGTGCAAAGTATAGTGCCGTTTCCTGTTCAAGAACAGCTAAGGTTGAATGTCACACTTTGTGGGGTTGAGTCCTATGTACAAGGTGGTTTTAAAAAGGAGCTCAAACATGACTTCAAATGTTCACACAAAAATCATATCCTTTTTATCTCCTAAATGCCCACACCTAGAGCTCTCTCTTTAATGCACCTGCTATTTATCTTGTATACACCCAGTCCCCAGGTGAAGTACCTGCAAGCATAAATCTACAAAACACTTCTTTAATGCAATACAAAACAGTCAGAAAAATTACACCATTTGTGGGAGATAAAACATAAAAAAAATAATCCTGTTTCAGTTTGGGTTTTAGCTTAGATGGGCGTGTGCATAGCACAAACGGGTTTTTGAACAAAAAGAAACAACTGGTTTTTACTCTGTAAGTAAAAGCACAGATAAGCTCAGGGTGTGTCTATCTTTAGCAACAACTCAGTAAATATTTCCTGGATGATTGTTTCACGCGCCCTAGACCCGCTCATATTACATCAAAAACCGCCACTGCTGTAGCAACAATTGGTAAGTCTTTACTTTTGCCAGGCAAGCAGTAGAAGTAACATTAGTTTATTATTATAAAATAATATTACTTGAGGAAAAGTATAAGATGAAACTATGGTCTAGTGTTTTTCAACCGGAGTGCTGTGAGAGATGGTCAGGTGCAATGAGTTATATCACTAGAGGAGACACGCCCGCTTTAGAAGCCTGGCCGACGGTGGTGGGGCGCGACGCCATCTTGGTGGTCAGCAGCGCCCACATGGCAATGATTTCTATAGCCCTTTGGTGGCATCTAGTAGCTTTGCCAACTATTTAGATTTATTCATATTTCTATATACTTATACATATAAATAAATATATAATATGTCTATAATTTTTATATATATATATCATTGTTGCTGTTAAATAAGAGAAACCCGTCAATAGCATAAAGCTCAAACTTTAATAGAAAAAAAATGCATTATTACCCAGGACTGCTTATAAATAAAAATTACAAAGAATTTTTGAAAATAATTTTTAAACATTTCAAAGTTTTAGACCTCTTTGACATGTAATTTTAAATTGTAATTAAGTATGTCGTCCAATAATAATAATAAATAACAACAATATATATAAACAATAAGTCCAATAATAATAATAATAATAATGATGATGAATCCATTATAATAATATAAATCAATGCTAGTCAATAATACTGTTAAATGATAAAAATAAATCAACAATAATTCAATAATAATAATAAATAACAATATATACATGGTCAATAACAATATGGCAGTGAATCAATAATAATAATAAATAAATAGTAAGTCAATAATAATATTAAATGATAACAATAAACCAATGATAGGTCAATAATAATAAATGATAATAATAAGTCAACAATACTGGTCAAAGTCAACAGCAGCGTTTTCCTTTAAAAAAGGAAGCAAAAACAAAAACAAATGATTTTCCCCACTGATTCATGGTAGTCAGTTTGTGTAACATAGATGCTATGGTGTCGGGTTTCAAGCAAACAGTCTGGCCAGTCTTATCAAAATCTGTTTCCCCAAAGTCTTTTTGAAAGCCAGACTGTTGCTAGTTGGTACCACAGTGATCCGTCTGGGTTAGCTCTTTTTATTGCTAAGGTCCACTTTTTTCCATAAGTCTAGATCCATTAAAAGGAAGGCAAGAAAGAAGTTCAGTCACTGGGTCAGAAATGTATAAATCTATATTACTATATTAGCCTGAATTTAGTATGCTGTTTATAGGTTTAATAAAAAAAGTTTATTGATGTTGACGTAAAATTATCCATTACATGCGTGCAGCATGTTGATAATAGCCCTGCATGTCAACATGTGTTCTGTGTAAAGCCCCTCCAGCAGTAAAAAGAAAAAAAAATTAGTTCATACCTGTAGAAATGTTCTGCCTTCCTCCTTTGTAGACTCTGATTTGACAGTTAAACTTACTGTGAACTGGCATTTTACCATCATGTTCTATGCATACTTTTCTGGCAATAACTTGACCTCCACCAGATCGTGATTACTCTCCTCCATGAGGAATCACGTGATTTCTCCTCTAGTGATATTAACTCATTGGTCAAGGTGTCCCATGAAATGACCCATTTTTCGCGATCTAAAGCTATTAACCGCCATGAATGAATCTGCTCCAAGCAGGGCCTGATAAAACACAGTAGTTAGGAATATGAAGATCATAACATACTTTTTTCTGTTTGACTGATTCAATAAAGAATACTTTATGAAAAGCGGGACCGCAGCAGATTTAGCTGCACCTTCAGCTGTTTTTGGAAAGAATCACTTCTGTCTCTGATATTCCTGGACTACTTTCCTCGTCAGTAGTCTGAAGCCAATCAAAAATTAGTTCAAAGTCTTTACTTGCTTGTTCGATTTAGCTTTCGTAAGTCTCTCGGATTCAACAAAAATAAAGCTAAAAGCTGAAGTCTTTAGTGGTGTAGCTTTCCGCCTGGTGTCAGACCGTGGAACAAGTGAACAAAACAATGAAGCTCAGAAACGCAAGTCTGTCTGCTATCGATGTCAGTTTTTGTACTACATCTCCCATGATGCACTGTGTTAAAGTGACAGCATCTCTGCGCTACAACGTGTCTTCCCTGTTAAACATCTTGAAACCACAACGAACACACAAACTTTTCTGCCACAATTATCACATAAATGCCTGTGAGACTGTGGTTGGACGGTACATCAATACACACTATAGATTTTCTCCTTTTTTAATGTTTGGATGCTGGTGTGCCGCAGGATTTTTGTCAAGGAGAAAGTGTGCCTTGGCTCAGAAAAGGTTGAAAAACACTGGTCTAAATATTCGACCCATCCCCTGATCTGCACTCACAGCCAACGTGGGAATTTCTAAAGTCATTTACAGGTATTCCCCCAATCCTTGATGCTGAATGTCAAACAGGCGGCTATCAGGATCTATTTTAACGTTTTTGTTGACCCACCTTTAAATTTGAACCTATAAACCTCCAGCCCCTACAAAACACTCACCAAGCTGGTCATTCAGATAACATTTAATATTCATACAGAATACTGAATTAGAGTGCAGTTCATTTTTATACAAACCCTGCTGTTGTGAGGGGGTGTGCAAGTGTGTTACCTTTTCATTATTACAGTTCCGTTCACCTGAATGAGTGTTCCTTTTCTTGGTGAAGCCTAGACCCCAGGCACACAAGCAACACTCATCTTGCCGTACATGTATTTTGTTGCTTGCGCAACCAGCAACAAGGTTTTCCTGGGCCAGGAGTTATTAGCACAAGCTCAAGCATGTCTGAGCTTTGGGAAGCCGCAGATCATGTTGTTTGGGGAAGAGGTGCCACATTTTTCACCCCAGGGCAAAACCTAAAGAGTTGCGGTAAAAGTGGAACAAACTTTGCTGTTGGAGGCTGGGGAAGAGTGTGTGACACCTGGGAATATTTATTTGAGGGGGGAAATTACAGCAGATGTTTTGCTAAGTCCTATAAAGTGTTGGATGGAAAAACACTAAATGTTGGTGACTCTGATTTTGTCTTTTTAATGAAGCTGCCTCACAACCTGAAAAGACTTCTAGTGGCCCCCCTGTTGTTCCTCAGCACCTTGAAGATATTTTGCATCTAGTTCCACTGATCGCAGGCACACTGGTTTAGTGCAACACATCCCAAACCGGCCTCAATAACTCTTCTGGTAAACGTTCAAATGTGACAGCAAGTATCTCAATCATTTTGTATTAACACAGAGAGTGAACTACAAATGCATTTCAAAAGAAAAGGATCGTTGTATTTGCCTCCTGATGAGAAGTGCTCTCTTCGAGCTGTAAATAGAGACAGGGCAGCAAGACTGCTGCCAAGGGACCGTCAACAATGTGCAAGCTCAGAGAAAAGAACATTCTGTAAAAATTAATAATATCTCAAAAAAGAATTAATGTCTACATTTATGTGAGCAGATTTTTTTTCATTGTTGGTTTTAGTTTGAAAAACGGATGAAGGAATGATCCACAGATTCACGGTTGGCTGAAAGCGAACAGGCATGGTTGGCTGATGAATGTGATTGACAGATTCATTAGCCAATGATGACATTTGTTGACCTGGCACGTTAGAAGAGTCTCAATATTCACCACATGCATTGTCTCACAAATACAGACGGATTCACAAATAAGAGGCAATTCATAAATGCACACTCTGTAATTTGTATCATCTGTGAGTTTATATTACAAGTGTACCTCGAAATTATGTTTGTGAAACAGTTCATGTGGATTTGTGAATTTATGTGACATGTTTGCATAAATATATATTTGTGAATCAGAGCGTGTGTATTTGTGAAACCGTTTGTGTCCTTTTCTGATTATTGAGACTGAATTAACTCTATACTTTTCAGAGCCGCCCACAAAACCTGAAAGTGCTGGATTTCTCTTTTCATTGCTTATAGTCCTAACTTTTTAAAGACTATATTAGTGTAGTTCTTGATAATGCAATAGATTAAAAAAAATACAAAATACAGATAAACTAATAACTATTTATTTGCTAAAACTAATGTTTTTGTTGCTGTTGCCCCCAATCTTTTCTTTTGGGAGAGGATTAAGCTCAACAAAATGAAGAAATAACAAGTTAAAGATCAAAAATATTGAATGAGGTTTCAAATTCAACTATTTGGATTATATAGAGAATTAGTTTACCTTTAGTATCAGTGGCGCACTTAGCAGTTTGAATAATAAAATGGAACCCTCTGCAGCGGTTGCATGAAATATATATATATTTTTAATCCTTACCTATAGGGTAAAACTTCAAATAACTTCCCTACAGATTGACTTTTAGAAAACGTCAGTGTCAAGAATCCAGATGTTTTGATGAGAATTTATAAACTGAAATCACATTTAAATGTTAAAGAGACTGCTTATAAGACTGTATTTAATATACATCACTTTTGCTTAGACAAACATTAGATTTATTCTATACATTAATATGTTCATCCTCACTTCCGAGAAGGAACAAATTATGATTTTCTGTTTATTTCCTTAATTGTGAGTTTTACTAAAGAAGCAACAGAAAAAGTTTTTTTATTCTGTTCTTGTTTTTCCTATTTTGTCTGTCTTCAAGCACTTTTGGAAGTTTGTCAACAAATGTCTTGCTTTCTCTTTGCATTTTCCTCTTTTCACATCCCCTCTGACCATTATGCTTCTTTTAACCACTTTTTAAAAAATTGCTTTGAATAATCATTTAATCTCTGCCAGTGTTGCCAGATAGAGTCATGGTTTCCCAGCCAAAAAGTTATAAAAACAACCAGACTCAGCAAAACTAAACAACAACAATAAACACCCAAACTATTCATCAGTGATTAATAAGCAGTAATTAATTATTCATTATTTATTACTTCCTGATTTGATTGAGAGTCCAACTTTAACACATTTTTGATTAAATTACATCCACTATTTTTCAGTGAGTCAGAAAAATATAAAATGACAGACTCCTATTCAACTTTATTAACAACCACTGATCTTTTGCTTAAATGTTAAGAACAATCAATATAATAATAAAAAAGAAAATTGAAAAAAAAAATTTAAACACTGCATGAGTTCTAGTTTAACTTAATAACCTATCATGAAAAAAAGTGGAAATTGTTCTTGTATTTTTAAATTTCATGAATTTAGGAGAGATGAAACTTAAGCAGAACGTTTGCAAACATTTCCAAGTATTAAATAAAACATTAAGAACTAAATTAAATATCACCTGAGATAACTCCAAAAAGTATTTTTTGGTTTTTACCAATTATTTTTTTAAAGAAATTTTGCGCAACACTGATGTTCGGATAACAACCTGTCTCTAAATGTCCAGAAGACCAAAGAACTTAAATCAGACTTTGGAAGACACGACCACACGTCCCTCTACAAAGAAATGGAGAATGTCTAACAGTTTCTCCTCCATCAGGTTCCTGGGCATCACCATCTCTGCTGACCTGTCCTGGTCAGCGATTATCAGGGCCACGGTGAAGGAGGATCAGCAGCAGCTGCCCTGCCTCTGCATCCTTGTCGCCTGGACCAGAGGTTGCTGGTTAGCTTCTATTGCTGCTCCAAGGCGAGTAACCTCACCTACTCCCTGAATGTGTGGTGATGGCTCCATGGCACTGGACAGAAAGGCTATGCAGAGGGTCATCAACACAGCCCAGACCATCAGTGGCTGCCCCCTGCCCTCCTTGAGATCATATCAAAACACCACTGCCAAAAAAGAACTAAACCAATCTTCCGACCCACCCCGCCTCCCACCTGTTTGACTTGATGCACTCAGGATGCCGCTACGGGTCAATCAAGTCACAATCCACCAGATTCACAAACAGCTTGACATCCGCTTTAGCGGTTCTTCCGTCTCTGTGACCCAGTTTGACGACTAGCTGTGCCTTGAAGCAGAGGACACAGTGAAAGAATTTAAAGTGGTAAATTCTGACATCCCCATCCCATCCATTTTTTTAGATAGATATCATCTGTGAAGTTACAGTGAACAAATATTTTTAGAGGGTAGTGCAGTTTAGAGGGCTTTACACTGAATCTGGGATATAAAAAGGACTTAGTTGACTTTAAAAGTTTATTTGTACAGGCAAACATTTCAGATGTAATCGGTAGATCAAGTTATAATTTACATTGGAGTTTCCTAAAAGCTTTCTTAGACCGTAAATTAAATATATAAGTCAGCAATTGTAAATGGCAGATTAAATCTTGCAATAGTTGGTAATTGTTTGTGGTTCTGTACAGACGAGCTTACGGCTTTGTTTCTGAAACCAAACCCAGTATTATTGAGTAACAACTTTAGGTTTTTACAAATTAAGAATTTGAAAAAGGTATGAATTGACATGTTATTGTGTAACAGACTGAATTGAGTCTTTTTTTAAGTGAGTCTTTCTGCACCTGGAAAGCAGACGCGGCTCATTTCCCTTTCTGTGTTTTCGTGATTTTTACATCTGTTTCAGTCACGTGAGTCATCAAAGCATCGCTATTTAATGATTTCACCATATTCCACCAGTGTTTGTCTCCTTGAAATGTAGTTAGTGTTAGCTCACTGTAATACCTGCGTTTTGAAGGAATTTATATTTTTTGTCATCCTTTTATTAGGGTTTTCAGTTTCAATAAATAAAAAAAACACATTCTTTAACATAATTTGGTCACAACTAATACTTCAAACAACATAGCTTTCGTTTAACTAAGTTTCGTTTCTTTGGATTGCCCCCCCCCCCTCCCACACGTTAATACCGTAATGTTTATTTTTTATTTCTCCCCTCATAGGTTACTCACCATGTCATTCAAAAGTCTTAGCCAATAGCAGAGCAGGATGAGGAAATGTGGGCGGGCCGACACCTACCTAAAGCGCCGGAGAAAGTCTCCACTGCACCAGAAGAAGCAGCAGGAGATTAAGTTCCCAGGAAGAGGTAAACGGTGTCGTTCAGGAAACTGTCACGTTCAGACCTATTTCTATTTATTTCTAAATTCGGATAAAGGTTATACTAACCATTTAACAAAAACGATCTATTTAGAGTGTAAAATGGATTTAAAAAAGCTTGTGTGTGTTTTAGCTTCGGATTTAGACGCTACCTCCTTTCCAGAACTAAGTCTTCATCGAAGGCCTTCTTAGTTCCGCGCGCTCATCCTCTTCCTCCTTTCCAGCCTTTTGAAGTGCGTAGCTGAACCGACAGACAGACAGAGGCTCATCATGGCTGTGGATGGATGTGGAGTCGTGTGCAAATACATTCTTGTCATTTTCAACATCATCTTTTCGGTAAGTCTGGGGAAATTTGATCAATAAATAAATAAATTAAAGCGAACGTTTAAAGTGTGGGAAACAGAAGGAAAATGTGTTGTTGTTGTTAGTCTGGAGTCAGATTCCAGCAGATTTTCTAACGGAGCCGTGCAGATGATCTTGGGCTGAAACGGAAAGTGGTTTCGATTTCATGGAAAGACATTTTTGCTCTGAAGGTTTATCTAAAAATCAGTCTAATAATTAAAGGCATGTTCTGAACTCCCTTCCTTATTTCTCTTTTTTTTCCTTCTGCTTACTTCTAATTTGAATTAACTCAATTTTAAGGAAAACGATGAATGAACATATTTTTAATGTTTTTTTTTCTGCCCCTAAAATCACCCAAAGATTGGCTACATTTGTCATGTGACATCTTGAGAAAAACATATTTTTCTACTCCACACAGAGACATTTGTTGTACTACATGAGGATGTGACACCTAAAAGTGAGATGTGGTTCTCCTGCAGGTGGTGGGCCTGGCCTTTCTTGCTCTCGGCCTGTGGCTGAGATTCAGCGATGGCACCAGAGGAATCTTCAACGTCGAGGCCCTCAACTCCAGCGCCTTTGTCTTAGGTTAGGGCGTGATCTTTAAGTCAGTTCAATTCTATTTATACAGCCCGACATTACAACAAAATTCATCTCAATGGGCCAGTAATTGTTTAATGAACATGAAGGCACAGAATTCAATAGCTGAATTAAACTAAACAGGCTTTTAGTCTTAGACTTTGAAGCCTTTCATCTGATCGCTGCCGTCTGCAGGCGTGACCGTGCTGATAGTCCTGGGCTCCGTCATGCTGGTGGTGGTGGTGTTTGGAGACTACGGTGCCTGCAGCGAGAAAAGATGCGCCTTGCAGACGGTGAGCTCCTTATGTGACTCAGTTGTTACCTGTTGAGCAACGGTAACCTGCCTTTCCTTTGTTCAGATTGCATCACTTTAATAAACTGTCGGACTGGAAAGGAAACTTAAGATGACAGAAACGTGATGAAACCACACTCTCAGTTGTGTTTTACATCACCGCTCTGATCTGTGTTGCCCAACTGAGTAACATTTTCTTCCAGACGGGCGGGGCTTTCTTCCTAAAGGGTCACTCTTGTGCCCTTGTTAAAGGAAGACAGGCTTTTAAAACATCAGGTGATGCAGGATTTATGATTGCACTTTGAATAAATGTGGCGGGGATTCAGAAGGTGACCGTCTGCGACGCTGAAATGGGTCTCTTCATCCGTGCAGAGATGCAGATAAAAGATTTGGACTAAACACAAAACATTTTCTCGACATTTAGAAGCAGAAAAGTAACACAAAAGGCTTTTTCCATTTAGTGGAAAGTGTATATAGATATATATATACATTCCTCTGTCTGGGAGCTTCTCATGTTAGTTGACAGTATAACAGTTTAACAGTATGCTTTTTTTTTTAAATCGATTGTGCTTTAACCCTCGTGCTATCTTGTGGGGTCCAGATGACCCCACTTCCAACTGTTAACAATCTGGACCCCACAAGATAGCACATAGAGTTAAAGGCCTTCATCAGGTAAAACACATTTTTTTTCTTAGCTTTTAAGTGTATTCGAATGTTCATTCCTCACTATAAACAACCCCAAAAACCTGCACTCTGAGCTCCAGCCCCTCCCAACCCACAGAAACAAGCGGGTTCTCACGAGCTGACGTAGACCAGTGTGAACAGCCCCTTCCAGCACCACAAAACCCGCCGGGTGTCTGCGGTATTTGTGTTGTGAGCGTTGTGGCGATGGCCAAGAAACGCTCATTCCATTTAGCGTTTCAACTTCGTGCGGTGGCCGAAGAAGATTCTGGTGAGGAACCTGCACAACATTTAGGGGTGGATCCTAAATGTGTCCGAGAGCGGCGCGAGCAGATGGGTGATCTGGTTTGAGCAAGCGGAAAAGGTGCGCGCGTCTCCAGGAAAATGATCCACATGATATTTGATTACGAGATCGATGCATCAAAGAGAAAAGAAACGTTCACAGCCGGTGCTAATCATAGCATTATACAATCTTCTAATCATTTTCCATGTCTGAGCTGGCATCCGTACGGCGTGATAGCTCCAGTATTGCTTTTCATTTTTGCAGCACGGGTAAAGTTCAGACTGGGGATATTAGGGACTGTAAACTAGTGGAAGAGCATTTAAACAAATGGATGATGGGAAGTCAGGGTAGGATTACTCTGCGCCATTAGCCCCGCCCACAACTCGGAGGTGAATTTCTAATGAACTCCTGCTGCTCTACAGAAACCATGTCCAAGAAAATGACACCGTTTTAATTTTATTTTTTATTTTAGCTACAAACGGCATAATCCTACTTTAAAGACTACTGAGAACGCTTAGACATTAGGTGATCAGAGTGGGACTTCTCTGACTTGTCTTTTCCATTTCCTGTCAGAAGGGGCACTGCAGCAAATGTTTCTACAGCTGCAGTCAAAGCATCAGCCCGAGACCACAGGACTTGTCTTAGTTTCTTTGCTTTAGTCAACCAAAAAAAAGTATTTTTAGAGCGTAAAAATATGTGTGATTAGAGCTGTGACGGTGCGGGATTGTTGATCACTGCGGTGATGAGATCATCATCACAACCTGATGTGTGATTAAGGAAACTGTGATACAGACTCAAATGACTTCTCTTTTTGTTTACTGTGGGTCTGTTTGTAAAATGACAGATTAATCAGATTTTCATTACATCAGCAAAGAGGACAAACACATGTTCCCGTCATATGTGAGACAATAACCTAATTCACGGAACGATTCCGAATTTCCACACAGCTGTTTTCATCATAACTCAGCCTCCCAGAAAGCAAAATGATGTGGTTCATCGGCTGCCATTTCTGGCAGTAATAGATTACTAAGTAAAAACAAAGAAACGAGTAACTTGAGTCACTCTGCTTAACAGTTGAGCTCTTAATATGAACAAAACCGTGAAACTGAATTCCATCTGTGAAAATAGTTTAAGGTCACAGTTAAGAAGTTAAAGAGAAAGTACATTTTTATATTAAAATGGATTCCACAGGAAATCTAGTTTAAAAGACAATTTGGAAATGTCTAAATATTTTGCAGATGAAAATGTGTTAAAACAGAATTTCTGATTCGTGAAAATTCCTTAAAGGTCGTTTTTTTTTTCTAATAGAAAGCCATTTTAGCACTGAGAAAACTCAATTCATGCTCATATTATCCTTCAGAACATAAAAACGAATAAGAAAAAGGATTAAATCATTACAAATTCCGTATTTCTCATTAAAATAATGGAATATTTTCTGTGTGCTGAGGTGTCTTAGCTTGAAGTTAAGTCTATCTGCCTCACTTTTAACCCTAGAAGACTATCGCCGGGGGATTTTCACCTGAGCAAAACTATTTACGTGAATCTCATATGTCGCGTGTCAAGTAGTCCGTCAGGAATGGGGGGGACCAAAGACCAAGTTTCTAGTATCATTTTAATATTTTTTAGGAATTTTTTGTTCTCAAATTCCTAATTTATCAGTAATTTTTGAGCATGTTTTTAAAAATGTCCTGTTTCTTTTTCATTTTGTTACACATGCCACAGTTATATATAAGAAAACTCCTCTAATTTATCACGTGTTCTCATGTTTTGATCCATTTTTTAATGACAATTAGTTTTTTGTCGTGTATATTATATCGGGTAAAAGTTACCCGGCAAAAGTGATGCATTGTATTTCTACACTTGTAATGACATTTTCAAACAGTAGGTGGCAGCGTGGGTTCTTCCCATGCAAGCGATTTTAGGACAGGTAACCTGTGCTTAGACCAGGGTTCTGCAACCTTTAGCACTAAAAGAGCCAATTGGTCCAGTTTCTTAGTGGCCAAAGCCCACAGGGAGAGAGAAAGATGCACTTTATTTATGTTTTTGCTGTCCTTAAAATGCACCTTTTAATATTTTTGAAGTGATTGAATTATAAGTGCTTTTTTCCATAGAAAGCTTTTTGAATTTATTTTAATATTAATAGCAGCACACGAGTTACTTTCAAAATAAAATACTTGGTGTCAAATCAGATCCTATCAGATTTACTTGAAGTAAATCTATCATCATATGCGCTGTTATCCTTCTACTTGTACTATCTAACATAAATATTGCAACGTTGGTGTAGATTTTTTTGTAAATATAAACATCTACTATATCATTTTCTTCAGGATTACTAAAGATGGAAGAGATTTTAAGATGGAAAAGCATTTATATACTTGGGGAATGTTGCCTCTAAACAGCAACTAGACGCCATGGAGCAGCAGAAGATGAGCTTGAAGCTCATTTTAATAAATAGATTAAAGCTTTTACCATCATTTTGCATGAAACATAAATGACACATTTTACTAAAACAAATGAACCCCATTATATCCTCAAACTAATAACTTTTTCTCTTCAAAGTCCAACTAGTCACAATGGATTTGGGCGGCAGTGGCTCAGAAGGTTAAGCAGGTCGTCCAATGATGGAAGGGTTGGCGGTTTGATCCCCGCTTCTCCCAGTTAACTGTTGTTGTGTCCTTGGGTAAGACACTTCACCCCCCCCTGCCTCCAGTGTGGCTCCACTGGTGTTGTTGAGCACCCCAACAACAGTGGAGAAAGTCTGTCAGTTTCTTGTGTGAAGTAAAAACACATTTGGAAAAGTGAAGTACTTATGGAGTTCTTCCTCTTCTTCAGTTCATCGTCCTCCTTTTCTTCCTGGCTGTGGCTGAAGTGGTTGTTGGAGTGCTCGCCTACACAAGGAGGGATGAGGTAGGAGCTGTTTCACCGTCCAATAAAAGGTTTTGAAAGATGAAATGTATCATTTCTTTTTTCCTTTGCTGTAAAGGTTGGCCACAGGCTCGGCGAGTTCTACGTCAGCCTGTATACTCTGTACGCCAACAACAATGACCCCGCCCTGGCCATTACGCTCACCTTCATCCACAACGCGGTACGTCCTTCTTCACTGAGATAAACCTCTCAAAGGAAGTTTAAATGTTCAGGTTTTGGGCTTCGGTCTATAACACAGTAAAATGTCCAATATTAGTGAAAATGATTGACAGGCTAAAGCGGACTTTGTCTTTGTGGCTCTGCAGCTCCACTGCTGTGGAGTGACTGGAATCTCCCTGGTGGAGATCGTTAAGAAGACCTGTCCCAAACCTGATGGCTTCATGGAGAGCCTGGTCATGGCTGTGAGTAAACACCGAGTCACCGGTCCTGCAGGCCATACTTACAGTCACGTGGAACTCCTCCCAACCAAAACCCGATGAACAGTAGATGGAAACAATTCAAGGCCAAACTGAGCTTTGCTGCCAGGCACACATGCAGTGTGTGTCTACGACATTTAGAGGAAATACTCGCTTTTAGTTTGATGTGTCTGCAGCAGTTCAGCTTTGGAACTGAAACAAAGACTTTATAAAGTTTTCTTTATTTGTGTTTAGTGACTTTAAGTACACAAGTCCTTTAATAAATAACCATGACATAACTTTAAAATATAATAACCTGGAATTATACAGTAGTTACCATTTAATCCACAAAGTATCTGAGTTAGTAACTGAATTACTCTTTAATAAAAGTTATTAATCACCAGGAAAAGTAATTTTCTGTATTAAATTAAATGGACATTTTTTTGTGTACAGCTTTCAATATTTAATGCATATTAACAGTATTTTTCTAGTTATTAAACCTTTAGAACTCTCAAAACTTGAACTAGAAGAGATTCTTGTTTATAGTGTGTATAGAAGGGTGTCTTCATCAGATTCTAACATCTCTCTCTCCTTTGAGTGTTTCACTGCAATGAACAGAAGACATTATTTCCCATTGAAGCTCGAGTGAAACACCCTGGGTCATCTCCTCAAGAGTCACACTAACGCACAAACCCGTCCCCCAGCGTCCCTCTACTCCTCCGCTGATGTGGAGTGTCACTGAGAAAGAACACTTTTCACAATTCTCCAGACTTATTTATTTAACCCTTTAATCTCTCAAAACCAATAATAGTCTTTACGAACCATTCTAACCCTGCCAACGTATTTGGACGCATAGCTGATTTTCTTAGATTCTGAATTCCTTCACGCTAGTTACGTAAACAGTTAAAGAGTTATGGAAATTCAAATGTAGTTAGAGCTGTGGTGTTTGTCACTACCTGTTACCTCAACAAACATATAGGTGAGGTGGCATAAAACACACAATGGATGACTTTTAAGGTTTTTATTGAATAAAAGGAGGAGAGGTAGGGACCAAAGTTGGGCCAGAGTAATGAAATAAATAGAACAAACACAGCTCTAAAACAGAAACAAGAAAACAAAATTCTCACTGACTTATCTACAAAAAAAGTCTCAAAACATAGAAGTGCCACCAACCAACTTCCCTAACAGAAAGCAAGCTACATGAGGTGTACAGGGTATCCTGTCTTACCTGTCCATAAAGCTCCCACACTCTCCAGTATAAAGAGACAAACACATTCATCTGCATGCTGATCCATAGAAGCTTATATGCAGAACTGGTGGCTGGCTCTGGGGCCTGATGGAACAGCTCGTCAGGTCTCCACCAGGTGTCGTCACTCACAGGAAGCACATGCAGAGGAAAGAAGAAAAAGGAAAGAATAGGGGCTAAAGCCCTGCATGTAACACTACCCGATCTGAAACTAGAGCTGTGACGGTGTCGGATTTTTCATAACCGCGATGATGAACCACCATGGGGCGCGGTGTCGCGGTTAACCACAGCCCCCCCCCCCCCCCCCCACAAAAAAAAAAAAAAAAACAACAACACAAAATCCACCGGCGGCCGCATCACAAATAAATGCAACGTAGTATTCTTTATTAATAAATAACAGTAACAACTAACTACGACCTATCTAACTAATGAACTAACTATATAGCCTATATAGGTGTTGTAGATTGACTGTGACTGTGTGGGTTAGCGCTCTGTGTAGGAGAATGCGCGTGTTGATTCCTCTGCAGTGGACCGCTCTCTAGCTGCACGTGAGCCTTCACCTGTGCTCTCTGGTACAGACATCTTCTCAGAATATTATATATTGCCCAGTAATAAACAGACTGCAGACACTTTGTCACCTTTCCGGTAGCCATGAAGCCTGACACCCATGAAGAACGCGGGGCAGGAGGCCTTTATTCATCGAAATTTAACAGTGCGCGTTAATGTTCGGTGTTACAGAGTGAAGGAGAACAATAACCCGCCCCTAACACAAAATCCTCCGGTGGGCGGCCGTGTCTCGCACTTAAGAACGCACGCAGCTTGTAATAGAAATGAATACAATGGAAATTAATAATTAGAACGCAGTAAATTTGTCGTATTTTCTTGCAAGACAGAAACTTTGGTTGTAGAATGTGTGTGTGTGGTTCTAAAAGCGCGCGCCTGTGTGTCTGTAAAGGGAGCCACGTGCAGCGCAGAGCGTGCGCAGATGACAGACAGGCACGGTGGGAGAAAAGGAGAGAATAGTCTGAAGGAACGAAGGAAAGTCTGAACACAGGACTAGCAGAAAAAGGAAATTATCAGCAAAGATCAATGTGTTTAATTTGTTTATGATAGTTCCAAGCACGCACCATATGCTGAACTTTCAAAAAAAATAAAAGTGCGTTGATGCGGTGATGAGGTCATCACCGCGGTGATGCGGTTATCGTCACAGCCCTATCTGTAACAGCTACGCAATCGGTCGAAAATGCGTCTACTTCCACTAAAGTGTCTCACGGTCAGAGTATGTCTTCAGACGTTGACAACAGTAACGACCTTTTATAATGTTTTTAATAATAATAAGTTTATTTTAATGTTAATGTTGAAAAAAGTGAAGGAATAACGAAAAGTTCCTGATCAGGACTGCATGATCCTGAAAGGGACGACACGAGGACTACCAATCTTTTCTTCTTCTCTGTTTTGTTTGATGGCAGTTAACTCCTCAGCGTAGCAGAAAACCGTCAGGTACCGACACTTCATCAACTCCACTAACACAAGCCGCGTTTACATGGGCAAAAGTAATCGGAAAGAACGCCTGATCGGAAAGAAAATGCGTCATGTAAACGCGCCGTTCGGAATACTCTGCCCCGATCAGACTCATTCGGATCAGACTTTCTTTCCGATCGAGATAGGTGGGTTATACCGATCGTTTATCCGATCGTTGTTCATGTAAATGGTCATTCCGATCGTGTGTCACTACTGCTCTGGGTTACGTCATGCATAGACGGTGTTTGGCTGAGAGAAAGCTTTGGAGCGCATACGGGACTGTCCAGCTCTGCGGACGCCCCGTGAAAAGCGTCGCTCCGCTCTCGCCCCGCTGGCTCTCACCTCTCTTTCACCCCTCACGAACGAGATGCAGGGAAGGAGCGCTAGTTCGTGCCCCCCGATGCTCACTCAGTCCACTGGCACCCAAGTGAACAGAGGAGCTGGATTAATAATTTTGTGTCCGAGGGGGGGGGGGGGTGCTTTTTTACGTGTGCGTTTTGTTATGTGTGGGAGAATTCAGACTGCGAGCCGCCACGCCGCTCTGGGTTAGCAGCTGCAGGACTCAGGAGGAACCGTGTTCGAACAGAGCTCGGGCCGCTAGCTCACAGAGGGGCTTTGGGGCGGTCTGTCTGTGTGAACTTTTCAGAGCAGAAATAAATGTTGGTGGTGTCACGTGGATTTGTGTTTCCAGTTGTGTCCCGACAAAATAAAGGCTGATGTTATGACATTAATAAAAGCACGTTTGGAAGATCGTCTCGTATTACGGAGCTGCAGCACATGCTGTCTCTCTGTGGCAGCGGTTTGTTTACAACGGGACCTAGTTCCGCATCCGGGTGATTTTACGCTACTGCGCAGTGCGCATGCCCAGATGATTCATTCCGAACGAAAGCGTGAGCCATGGGAACGTTTGTTCTAATCGGAAAAAGGTTTTCTGTGCCCATGTGAACGGTGAATTTTAACCCGACCATTGATCCGATCAAGGTATTCTGCCCATGTAACCGCGGCTACAGACATGTTATTAACGTGTTGCAGATGCCCAAAGGGCATCTCCTCGGAGTAAAGTTCTCCTCAGTTCTCTTCTTTTTAAACAGAGAGGAAGAATTGTTCGGTGCTGTAATGCAGTTGTTGGAAGCTCTGTGTTGTTGAGAAAAACATAAATTCTGGTTATCATCGAGTTATCTGCTGTTTAAATGACTCCAATATTTTAAAATAAATGTAGGACATTTTTTATCTTAATTATTTATTAACGTATTACAACTTAAACAATCTTGTAACAACCAACGTACTTAAAATATCCAAATTAAAGGAGCAAATCTAAATCCCATAGCTTAACTGTGGCAATGCTGACTACAAATGGAAGTGGTGTAATATTGCCGCATGGGGGACTGATCGGGTAGCTGTCGCAGATCGGGAAGCTGTCGCAGATCCGGCAGCTGTTGCAGATAAGCTAGCTGTTGCAGATCGGGCAGCTGTCGCATATCGGCCAGCTGTCGCAGATCGGCCAGCTGTCGCAGATCGGCCAGCTGTCGCAGATCGGGTAGTTCGCAGATCGGGCAGCTGTCGCAGATCGGCCAGCTTTCGCAGATCGGGAAGCTGTCGCAGATCGGGAAGCGACAGTGTCCAAGGGTTAAAGACAATTTACTCCCTGCCATGACGCTTGGTTGGTCAAGCTGCAGAGTGGTTTAAAGGCTAACACGGTTCTCTTTAAAGAGATAAGCGTCTTTAGAGGAGATGCAAAAATATCAAACTTAAAGTTCAGTAATGCTTTAATTAGATTTTCTGCAAAATACAGTTAGGAAGGTGTGTAATCTCAAATTCTTGACTGGGATGAATAGAAATAGCAGGTTAAGTGAAACTGACTGGGATGCTGTTGTTAGATGTCGTGCTTCACAAACTTAAAAAACAACATTTTGTGTTTCCTGTACAGAATTGTCCTACAACCATTTTAAACGTCTTTGACAGAAGGGCGTCGCTGGTGTTGGGCGTCTTCCTGGGAACCGGAGCTCTTCTGGTAGGCAAATCCGACTCATTTGATGCCCTAGTTTACAGAAAGATTTAAAGCAACAAAGATCAAATAAATGCATCTGGTCTGTTTAAAGTCTGAAGCTTATATTCTGCCTCTGTTTTGTCTTTTGTCGCTTTGACCTCCTCTCTAACTGAAACTCCTCCTCTGGCCTGTCTGTCACTGTTTTTTTTTTTCCTCTTGTCCTCCCAATGATTGCTTTTCCAAGTTTGTAGCGCTCATTTGCAGCGTGACCCTCAATGCCAAGATTCGTCAGTCTGCCTCGCCTCCCCAGTACATAATCCTGACTCAGTCCACCGCTGCCCTGACTGTCTCCCAGCCGCCTCAGCAGGACTTCGGTTCTCCACCCCACCCGTACCAGGACCCCGTTGTCTTCACCCCCCTGTCTGCAGCAAACATCCCCATCCAGGCTTAGCCTTCAGTACCAGCAGCTCTTTCTCTGTCAGTCTGAAAGGAGCAGCAGGGTGTGCTTTCTGTTGTTTTAACCTCTTCCTAGTGCTTTAGTCCGTTAAATTCGTTCTTAACCCTGTTCTCCTGAGAGCACGCCTCTCCTCGTGTTCACGCGTTAACAGATGCAGCGCTGCTTGACGTCTGTGCTTGGTTGTGTGATTTGGTTGAAACCCTTTAGCTAAGGTGGAAGTTGACTGTTCTGGTGAGTCCCGTGGCTGCTCTTTACTGTCCGGCGTTCTTCTGTGTCCACATAACAGATTACTGCCCTGGTCTGCTCCATCATTCTCCTGAAGCACATCAAGAGGAGCCACCACGCCGTTACCACCTACTATTCAGCCGTTTACTGAGGAAGATTCCTGCACCTCAAAGTCCGTCAGTAAAGATGCCAATCGACTGATCTGTGTTTACAGAGACTTTCAATTTTAATGTGAAAATGTCTGACTACAGTCTCGGACAAACACAAAAATCACCTTGAACTAAATTTTACGCCCTAAAATATGATGTTACAGCTCACTGTAGGAGCCTTCATAACTTGAAGTTAAACATTCATTTGACAGAAAAAGCTGTTTATTTCAGCAGATCCATTTCCAGGCCTCCTAACATTAAAAAAACAACACAACTGTGAACTTTTGATGTTGCTGCATTCAGAGAATTCACTGGATTATGCATGAATATTATTAAAGGGAAAAAAGGGTTCATGGTGATAGATTGTTCTAAAGATTTTTGAGCTTTTATGCTGTCATTTCCATTAATAACTTGAATTTTAAGGTTTTCTGTGCCTTGTATAAAATTCCCTTATCAATCACAGCAGTGTTGGTGTACTGTTTGGCCCTTTAGCTTCAATCTTTTTAGTTGTTTGTTTTTTTTACATACTTTTTGATCAATTTTGTATCCAATACCATCTTTTTGTTTTTTTAGAGGGACGTTTTAAGGATTTGAACCAAAACTGTCACTTTTCTAAAGAATTCTATGTGCAAGTCAGTCTTTTTTTTCTACATTTGTATTTGAAACATCTTCAAATGTGCATGTTTAGCCTTCCTGACCAATAGCGGTGTTGTGCTTTCATGGAAAGACATGCTTTGTAGCTGTGTGATCCACGTTTCCATTAAACTCATAAAACCTGCTACAGCCGTGTGAAAGCATCTTTTATTTATTCAGCAGTGTTAAGACAACGGAGCAGCATGTGAACTTCCTGTTTGAAGCTGATTTGAAAACCAATTTTTCAACAATAAGCTCAACCCCTCTTGTTAAAGTAAAATATGTCCAACACAAGAGGCCGTCAGCTCTCATCTGTCTGCCCAGCTGTTGGACAGGACAAGTTAAAAAGAAAAACAACAAGCTCAGTGTAAAACTTGCCGAAATCTAAAAATGTTCAGATTCGTAAAATTGCTTTTATGTAAATCAAGAAGGTCCCGTCAGCTGTGCTTTAATGTGCAATGTTCTCCCAAATCCTGCCATCATTTATTCGTCCAAGTCCATAATATAGAAAAATTATTATGAACATATTCTTAGTCCGCTTTGGAAACAGATCATGGAGACGTTAGTGGAGAAAGGGAGAAATTTAACTGCTGAATGGGGTTTTCCAAAGCCAGGGAGCTCCTTATTGAGGAGATTAGTGGTCTTGAATGTCTTCTATATCCTAATATTTGCTCCAAGAGTTGATTTCTTCACACCAAGCTGCTTACCAGCAGATTCAGTCTTCCCAGCCTGGTGCAGGTCAACAGTTTGCTTTTCTGGTGTCCTTAGACAGCTCTTTGGAGTTTGGAGTGTGACTGTTTGAGGTTGTGGACGTGTCTTTTATATAGATATAACCAGTTCAAACAGGTGTCATTAATACAGGTAACGAGTGGAGGACAGAGAAGAAGTTGCAGGGCAGTGAGAGCCAGAAAACTTACTTGTTTTGTACCTATTTTTTCACCATAATTTACCGTACATATAAATTATTTGATAGACAATGGGATTTTCTGGATTTCATTTTGTCTCTCATAGTTGAAGTATAATTATGATAAAAAATTACAGACCTCTCATCTTTTTAGGTGGGAGAACTTACACAATTGGTTGCTGACTATTTTTTTCTTGCCCCACTGTATGAGTTAAGAGATAATTATAACCATATATAACTATGACTAAATTCATGATAGATATGTTCACCTAGAATAAATAGCAAAGCGTTATATTCTTGCAACAGTGGAGTTATGGAGTCTGATGGTGCAAAGGAAGATCTCAGCCTCTCTGCGTGGCACTTTAGAAAGAGAGCAGCCTGTTGCTGCAGGAGCTCTACTGCTTGGAGAGGGCAGAGTTCAGAGAATGGTTCATGCCGTTCATCTCTGCTTTCAGTTTGGACATAGTTCTTGCCTTCACTGTTGTCTCTCCAGAGTCCAGACTTGCACCAACAATAGATTCTGCTCTCCTTACCAGTCTGTTCAGCCCTTTCAGGTCATTTTTCTTTGCACTGCCTCTCCAGCACACTGTAGCATATGAGATAACGTTGGAGATGACTGACTGGAAGAACGTGCAGGATGTGTAGAAGCTTAGAGCAGATGTCTAAACTGTCCAGTCTCCTCAGGAAATACATCCTGCTCTGACCTCATGTGTGAGGTGAGTGGACCAGCTGCTGACTCAGGTATTTGTAGGAGGAGAATACCTCAACCTCCACGCCATCAGTAAAGACAGGCTGAGACAGTGGAGGGACCAGACGAAAGTCCAAGATCACTTCCTTGGTTTTGGAAATATTTAGGTAAATCATGTTCTTTGGCACCAATCTCTGAAGGTTTTACCCAACCTTCCTCACCATGTCTGATGCTGGTGGCTACTGGTGACACACATCTCCCCAACCTAACAAACTGTGGTCTGTCAGTTAATAATCTGTAATCCAGCTGGTGAGGTGAGGATTTACAGTTTCCTCTGGAGCAGACAGGTCCCTGCGTCCAGGTAGGTGAGTATAACACTGCTGTGCGGTATAACACAGCATCTTCATCTCCCACCCTCTTGACATAAGCAAACTGTAGGGGGTCCGTCATATTTGCACCTGTGGTCCAAAAATGATTAGGATTTGTGTATTTCAAAAAATTAAAAATAAATGCTATTTTAATCTGCTAATAAGCAACTAACAATAAAATAAACATTTCAGTTGATTTGTAGATCAGCAGAAAGAACTTGCATTACACGAGAAGCCCTGAGTAAAACATTTTTTCCTGTTTGTTTAATCTGCAGGACATGGTTAGATGCTCCAATCCAAAACATAATACTGCATGTCACATTTCAAACCTAAATGAAGAAGAGAACAAATATTTCATCAAAGCAGGTCTATAAGTCTATAAGTCTTTTGTCAGTTTTGTTTTGTGGGTGTGGGTCATTTGGCCTTCCAATCCTAATTACTGACATGTTTCAAAACTAAATACACATTTTTTAATTTAAATTTAAAACTAATTACACATACATTACAATGAAGACACCATAACACTGAGACTTCACTTGCTCTCGTGTTCACATAGTTTTCCACTGTATCATTATTCTGTGGCCAATATTCTGTGGTCTCCTGCTCAGTGGCCTTGTGGTGGAGTGGTTGTGGTGGAGGTTGTGAGTTCAAATCCACGGCTGAGTCACATCAAAGACTTTGAAAATGGGACCCAATAACTTCCTGCTCAACACCCAGCATGAAGCAGTTGAATTGGAGGGTTAAACTACCAAATTGTCCTTGAGAACATTGTTCCAGAGAACAAATTTCCCCCACCTTGGTGCATGGCAGCTAATGGGACTTTAAAGAAACAGCTGATTTACCACAACCCTTACACTCCTCTTACACTTCCCCACCACAAACACACAACAAATCAAATCAAATCAAATCAAATCAAACTTTATTTATAAAGCACTTTTCATATAAAAATATAACACAAAGCGCTTTACATTAAAACACAACAAAATATAAAAACAAGCATTGACGATTTAAAAATAAATAAAATAAAAATAAATAAATAAATTGGGCCCCCCTCCCCGTACCTAGACCCCCACTTCTTTCACACCTCCCACCCCCTAACTGATGGCAAAGGACAATGAGGGATAGGCTGAGCACAAAAACAGGATGCTGGAAACGCTAATAATTGGAACCTCCCCCTCCGTGAACAGCCGCATAGACAGCCAAATGCAGCATCACAGGCGGGGACCGCTCCACCACAGCGAAGCAGTGATGCAGGTCCCCATCTAGAGCTGCAGTGGCTGAACAGCAGCCGACCCAGAGGGAGGGGCTCCAGCTGAGGAAGCACCGGAAATAAAAATGAATAAAAATAAGAATAAACAAGTAAACATATTGATAAAAACAATAAAACATTAAAATAAGGTTAATTAAAATAACGCGTTAAAAATCAGGTTCAGGTTCATAAAACAAGATAAAATAAAATGGATGAATAAATAAATAAAATAAAAAGTACATATAAATAAATAACTGAATAAATACATAAAAGCAGTAAAGCATTAGCTAAAAGCCAGGTTAAAAAGATAGGTCTTGAGCCTTTTCTTAAAAGCATTAATGCTCTCTGCGGCTCTCAGGTCCTCCGGCAGACTGTTCCATAAACGGGGACCATAGTGCTGAAATGCAGCTTCTCTATAGGTTTTAGTTTTTACAGTTGGAATGGTTAACAGACCAGTGCCAGAGGATCTCAGGGTCCGCAAGGGTTCATATCTTACTAAAAGATCTGATAAATAAGAAGTCGCAAGACCGTTAAGACATTTAAAAACGAGTAAGAGTATTTTAAAATCAATCCTGAAGCATATGGGGAGCCAATGCAGGGATTTTAAAATTGGGGTGATGTGAGCTCGCCTCCTGGTCTTTGTAAGAACGTGCAGTAGAGTTCTGGAGAAGCTGAAGGTTCTTAATGTTGGTTTATGGAAGACCAGCAAGCAGGGCGTTACAATGATCAACTTTACTCATGATAAAAGCATGCATTAGCATCTCCATATTCGCAAGAGAGAGTAGTGGGCGGACTCTAGCCAGATTTTTGAGATGATAAAAACCAGTTTTAACCACCTGTTTTATATGTGGGATAAAAGTTAGCTTAGAGTCGAAGATAACACCCAGGTTTCTGACTGTTTCTGAATGACTTAATGAAAGTTCCTGTAGCTTCAGAAACTGTTTCTCTCTCTTGGCCTCAGGACCGATAACTAAAATTTCTGTTTTTTCCTGGTTGAGCTGCAGAAAATTATTTGCCATCCATAATTTGACATCTAAAATACAGTTAAAAAGTGCTTCTAATGGTCTTGTGTCATCAGGAGACATAGCTATGTACAGCTGGGTATCATCAGCATAGCTATGAGAACTGATGTTGTGGGTTCTGATGACATTCCCCAGAGGAAGCATGTAAATGTTAAAAAGCAAGAGGGCCAAGGGTGGAACCTTGAGGCACACCACAATTAATTTCATGGACCCCAGAAAAGTGTGTGTCCATGCTTACGATAAAGTTTCTCTCCATGAGGTACGATTTGAACCACTTGAGAACAGTCCCTGAAAGGCCAAGACTTTTTAGTCTGTTTACAAGGATCAGGTGATCAACAGTATCAAAAGCTGCACTTAGATCTAGTAGAACTAGTACTGAGATCTGACCTGAATCCAAGGCACATCTGACATCATTAACGATTTTTAACAAGGCTGTCTCTGTGCTGTGGTTCGTCCTAAAATCAGACTGGTTTATCTAAAAAAATGTTGTTTTGAGAGAGAAACTCATTCAGCTGAATAAAAACAAGTTTTTCTAAAACCTTATTTAAAAATGGCAAGTTGGACACAGGTCTGTAGTTATTAAAAACTGAAGGGTCTAAATTAGTTTTCTTGAGTAACGGTTTCACCACTGCCGTTTTAAAGGCAGCAGAAAAAATACCCGTCTGTAGAGAGGAGTTCATGATATTTAAAATCTCACTCTCAAAAGACCCGTGAAAGAATTTAAAAAGTGATGTAGGGATGGGGTCTAAAAAACAAGTTGTTGGATAAACTTGGGAGAAAAAGTGTTGCAGCTTCAACCAGGTCAAAACTGTCCAGTGCTTCCTCAGGTAAAATCAAGCCATCATTACCAATAAAAAGGCTTTTCTGTCCTTTTATGATGTTAGATCTGACAGAATCGATCTTGCTCCTGAAGTGGTCTGCAAAGTCCTCACACAATGAGGCGGAGGCTGGCATTATGTTTTTGTTCGCACTTGAGTTGATCAGGGACTCAATTGTGGTGAAGAGGACTCTGGGGTTATTTTTATTTACAGAAATTATGTTTGCAAAATATGAATTTCTGGTCTGTTTTACTGTTTGATTATATAGTTTTAGTTGGTTTTGGTATAATTGATAGTTTATTTCAAGTTTGTGTTTTCTCCAAAGTCTTTCGGCAGATCTACAACGTCTCTTCAATTGTTTAATTTCCTCAGTTCTCCAAGGGGGTGTGGCTTTGATTCTTATCTTTTTAGATGTTAGTGGACCAACTGAGTCGAGACTGGATTTTAATTTACTGTTACGATGAAGACGTGGGAGCTAAAAGCCTTCTTCTTCAATGATGTTCTGGTGTATGGCAGCATCATTGGGAAGGTTATTCCTTTAGATGAGCTGTCACAGTTAACCTGAATCTTAACTAAACCTAAGAGCAACAGTTCAATTCCATCTAAACAATACTACTAGCTCTCAGCCAGAAAGGCCAAGTGGGCCCCATATGGTTTAAAAGTGAGCAGAAAATGTGGGGCATTGTCTGCAGTTTCTGTGGTGGCCTCACATTGGCTTAAGTGGGCATTCAGTGAACTGGCCCACTTTTTCTGCTCACTTATAAACATATTTTGCCCACTTGGCCTTTCTGGCTGGAATCAGTGCTTGTTATTGTCATTGCTTGAAAAATATGTCACCCCACCGACATCACATCATCATGCATTTTTTCATATTGTTAATATTAGAACTCTGTAGTTAGCAATGGCAGTATATTGTGTTTCCATTCTCTTAAAATGGCAAAAAACAATCAAACACACATTTTAATAAATAAAATACTTTATAAATATTTTATTTTGTCTGGCAACTACTAAAGGTCGGCATTTTGATTACAAAAAAGAAGATGTGTGGCCATAAAATTAGCAAATAACAAAAACTTTCAAACCAACTAAAAATACTCAACAAAAAGTATCTTATTTTGAAATTTTATGACGTCCAACTCGTGTTTCCGCTTTTGCCCGCGCCAGTAAACATGGCGGACGGCTAACGTTGCATTCATACACATTTAGCCCTAAAGTGTTGGGTTTTCTTTCGGTTGTGGCTTTATTTTTTTGTTTTAGGTGTCACGGAGGGCGTGAAAAATACATCGTGGTCCACCAGGTTTTCCTGAAGTAAAGGTAGAGGCGGCGTTGACTAATTTGTTGCAGTTGATGCTAAAACGGGCCTAGCCACAAGTGCAAGCTAATGCGCTAAGCTAGCGAAGCTCTGCTGTAGTCCAAGCTTTTTGCTTCGATATGCTTTGACAGCAGCCTGAATTCCTTCTTTGTTTTACCAAATTATGTTAAAAATACGAGCCAAGAGTTCCGTGTTTACCTGCTAGTGCAAATATTATAAATAGAAAAAGTTAAACTTCCTTCAGATATTAATTTAGCTTTATAATGGGATCATAAAAACTTACCATCAGTTTGGTATTAAACAGTAACATCAAGGCACTCTAACCACATTTTAGAATATGATTGTAGTTTTTGTTTGTTTACCTCATTACTTCTTTTATTTTGCACTCGTTAGGTTAAACGAGACTGACCGCAACAATGGGGCGACGTTCAACCTCCTCCACCAAGAGTGGGAAGTTCATGAACCCCACCGACCAGGCCAGTAAGTACCGACCCGTGCGAGCAGTGAGGATCAGATCCAGTCAACATGACTCATTTGTGTTTGTGTTACCTACCTTACAGGGAAAGAGGCGAGGAAAAGGGAGTTAAAAAAGGTACTTGGAGTGTTTAAGCTTAATATTTGTCAGCTTTTTTTATTCATTCATTTTTTTTTCTAAACAATTTATTCTGGATTGCATTTCTTTGCTTTTTCTTTGCACAGAACAAGAAGCAGAGGATGATGGTGAGAGCAGCAGTGTTGAAAATGAAGGATCCCAGACAGATCATCAGAGATATGGAGAAGCTGGATGAGATGGGTAAGCAGCTCCTATTTGCTTTTTTCATTTTATTTTACATCTTTGACCTCTTAGGACCTGAGTTAATCTTTGAGCTAACTCTCTACACACATAGTCATGCAGCCTCAGTTAAGCAGAATTAACTACTGTGGTATTATAACCCATAAATTGATGTCCATGCATGTGGAAAAGCTTTTGAGTCACTCTCCATCCTAATTTAAAATAACACTTTGATTCTTTTTCTTGTCTGCAGAGTTTAACCCAGTTCAGCAGCCTCTGCTGAATGAGAAAGTACTGAGAGACAAGAGGAAGAAGCTGCGTGAGACATTCGAGCGCATCATCCATTTGTACGAGAGGGAGAACCCGGAAACCTACAAAGAGCTGCGCAAACTGGAACTGGACTACGAGACCAAGCGAGGCCAGCTGGCTCTTTATTTTGATTCCGTCAAGGTAGCTTTAGTTCTTCCTGATCCTTTTTCCTTCCTTTGTTCACTTAAAGATCCTTTATTCTTTTCTTAAAGTATTCATTACTGTTTGTACATTTTTAAATTAGGTTTTACCTCCAATTCACACACACAGTTTGGTTTATTTCAAGTCTTTTTGGCTTCTTTTTTTTTTTTAGTTGCAGGTGTTCATATTTGCATTTTTTCCTCCAGAATGCCGAGTCAGTGGAGGTTGACAGTATTCCTTTACCTGACATGCCCCACGCTCCTTCAAATATTCACATCCAAGACATCCCATTGCCAGGGGTGCAGCCTCCCTCCATTCTGAAGAAGACCCCCTTTGGGTTGGTTTGTTTTGTTTAAGCTTTCTCTTCCTGCATTCTGTGTGATGTAATTTGTTATTTATTGTTCTCATTTTGTTTTTCATAGCAAGCCACTTCTTTCTTCATCCACTGGACCGGTGGTGGGATCAGTACCTGGTGTCCCGCGTTTACCTCCAGGAAAGAAGCCACCAGGGCCCCCACCTGGACCCCCACCTCCTCAGGTCCTGGCTCTCTATGGAATTCCTTCTCGGAGAGCTTACAGCACAAAAGCCGGTAACATTCAGACACATCTTTGTCTTTGTTTTTTTTTGTTTTTAAATCTCCGGCTCCTCTTACCTTTTCTTTTTCTCTGCAAAGAATCCTCCATTCCTGGTTTAGATAGAGACGTGGAAATGGAAAGGGATCGGGACAGTGGCAGTGAGAGCGACAGAGACGACCGGGACGATGACAGCGACTCTGAGGAAGACAGCGAGGAAGAGCGAGAAGGAGGGGACAACGACCGTCAAGATGACGACAAAAAGAGGGAGGAGAACAAAGACAGAGGTTAAAAAAAAGGAAACAAAGATGCTGATCAGCATCCCTGAGTGCATTTTTCTTTAATATAATGTTTTGTGTTTTTTCTCCCGGTCGTATTCCTGGCAGGTCGGAGTGTGCGTTTTGCAGACTTGCCAGCGGAAGGAGATGGGAAGAAAAAGAAGAAAAGAGTTGTGAAAAAGAGCAAAGCCATCACTCCTCTGCAGGCCATGATGTTGAGGATGGCAGGTGAGGACGAGTGCCACACCCACATCTCTACAGCATTACAGCTGCCTTTTATTCTCAATATATTTAAATATTTATATCTATTCGCTGCTTTTCTCTTCTCAGGTCAGTCGATTCCTGAGGAGGATGAAGACGAAGAGGAAGAGGAAGAATATACTGATGGATCTGACAGCTCTGACACAGAGGACAGGGGGTCAATGGGAGAAAAGCAGCCTCATTCTTTGGCTAGTCAGAATCTGCCTCCTACTGCCGGAAATGTGGCACAGCAAGGTCCTCCACCCATGCAAGGTCCTCCAATGACTGGACCTCCACCCCTCGGCCCACCTCCAGCTCCTCCAATGAGGCCCCCTGGCCCTCCTTCTGGTCCCCCACCAGGCCCTCCGCCAGGTTTGTTCAGCTCTCAACCCACGTTTGCATAATTTTGGCCCGATATTAAAACGGAAACTGTTTTCTTCAGGCGCTCCTCCCTTCCTGAGGCCTCCTGGGATGCCAGGGGGAATGAGAGGTCCGATGCCTCGTCTTTTGCCTCCCGGTCCTCCACCAGGTCGGCCTCCTGGTCCTCCACCGGGCCCCCCTCCTGGTCTTCCTCCAGGCCCTCCTCCTCGTGGACCTCCTCCAAGACTCCCCCCTCCTGCACCTCCAGGTTTGTACATGTGGAGAAGAGAGAGGAAAATGTCTCCAAAACAAAAAAGAAAAACTGAAAAATTGTTTTCACAATCTACACTTTTCATTAATTCTGTTTTTTTTTTTAATAAATGTATTATTAAAATGTGTCTGGTTTCCCACAGGCCTTCCACCCCCTCCCCCAAGGGCAGGAGGCCCCCCACGCTCTCTTGCGCCACCTCTCTCCTTATTTCCTCCACCCCTCAACTCCAATGTTCTCAGTGCTCCTCCCAATATTGTCCAGAGGCAGAAAGGAACCAGCCAGGACGCCTCACAGAGCAACATGCCCCCACCGCCCATGCGGATTCCCCCTCCCCCCGGAACAGCAGCCGCCACAAGCGCAAGCCGTCACCACGCAGCCACCATTGAAAAGCGCGCCAACATCACTTCTGTTGCTGCGGCTGGAGGCGGCCTGGCTGCAGGCGCCGGCGGAGCGACCATCTCTGCCAAACCACAAATCATCAACCCCAAAGCAGAGGTCACCCGCTTCGTGCCCACGGCTCTGAGGGTGCGCAGGGACAAGAGCGGAGCCGTGCCGGGGGCCGCGGCCGCTCATCATGAGAAAGCCGGGGCGGGAGCCCTGGGGAGGAGGGTAGAGGAGGGGCTGGGAGGGGGCCAGTGGCAGAAACAGCAGGGTGCCACAGTGGTCATGGGAATGGCTCACCCAGTCCAGATGGGCGCCGTGTCCCAGCCAAGCATGAAGACTAAAGATCAGGTTTATGAAGCCTTCATGAGAGAGATGGAAGGGCTTCTCTGAGACTCGCCAGGATTCGACTCCATGATATTCCACAGGATCTGTGAACAAGTGTGTTTTTTAATATTTTCTGTGCAAAGTTGCAACTGTAAGTACAGCGTTGGTCAATAACACTTTAATTCAGCAAAGAGCCCTGCTTTCAGCAAACTCATGTTTAGATTGGTTTTCTTTTTTTTAAGTGTAACTGAAAACCAAACTCTGCTCAGAAGTGCATCTCCTTGAAGTTTATTTGAAATGATTAGAAAAACTTTGATCATTAAAGCAGCTGTTTGGTCACATCACTTTTTATTATCTTGTGTTTTGTTGAAAGAATCTACATGTAAAACTATTGTTTGACCAGCACTGATAAACCTTCGCCATCTGCTGAATAAACATTTAGAAAACAGCTGTCCTTTCATTATTTTTCTCTGCACCATGTAAGTAGTGCTTACCATCATATTCTTCTTTCAAAGACATGTATTTTTATTTGGAATTAGGAAAGACTTGGAAGCAGTTTGACTCATTCATGATTTCCTTAAGAAGTCTCCAGCTTGTTCAGAATGCAGCAGCTAGGTTGTTGGCAGGAACACATCACTCCTGTGTTAGCTTCACTTCACTAAGTTCAACATCCTCCTATTAACCTGTAAACATGGTATGACCCCATCCTTTATTAAAGATTTCATTACCACCCTAACAGAACACTTCGCTCACAAAATGCAGGACTGCTTGTGGTTCCTAGAATTAGTAAAAGCACAGTTGGAGGTAGAGCAGGGGTGTCAAACTCATTTTCACCGAGGGCCACGTCAGCATAGCGGCTGTCCTCAAAGGGCCTGCTATAACGTATTCATGTAACTAAATGTAATGAAAAATGAATAACTACTCCTTAATGTTAAATTACTCATTTATTTATTCTAACTTTTTAAAGTACCATAGAAAACATATGTTTGCTTGTTACTCTAGCATAAATCCTTTTAAATTTTGACCGCTTATTAAAACCCCACATAACTCCATTAATGAAGGATCAAACTGTCCAAGTGAATAAAGAAAAATAACTTAAAAATTAGCTAGAAAGAACATGTATCACACGTGTTACATTTTACAAAAAAAGCTGCGCAACCAACATCCAACTGATGGTTTGATGACAACAGTTTGTCTGCATCCACACATAAGACCTGCAAACATTGAATAATTACAGCAGCTACACATAAATCATATGTAATCAACTAAAAAAAATGTTATTTTAAGAAATTAAAAACTTTTATGTTCTTGAAGGCCACATAAAATGACATGGCGGGCCACATGTGGCCCCTGGGCCTTGAGTTTGACACATGTGAGGTAGAAGCTTTATCCACCAAGCCTGTTTCATGGAATGAGCTACCAGCTCATGGAAGAGAGGGTGACACAGTTTCTGGCTTAAAGCATTCCTCTTTGGACAGGCTTATTGTCAGACTAGCTAGTAATCAGAGAATATTTAACTTACTGTAGAGATGTTTGAATTAAGCTTAATAACAATAAAAAAAGTAGTTGTTAGTAGGCTGTGAGAAGTTTGTAAGTGAGGAAAGTGTGGTGCACTGGGGTTATATCCTCTACTCTCATCTACTTCTCCTTTCCTCTATTTTCAATTATTTATATATCATTTAGTTCTCCATGCCTCTGTTTGGTGCAGAGCGATTCATGTATTGTCCCTCCTTCCTACTCTCTTACAGGGAGCAGGAATGACTCCAGATTCCAGGTCTGTGCCCCCTCTCCTACCTCAGCCTAATCTGTTTGGTTTAACCATTATCTATTGAATTCTACCACTTCATGTTTATTATGACTTTATGTTTAGTATATAATTACCAGTATGAAGCCCATTGACATGACTATTTTTGTAATATTGGGTTGAATAAATAAAATTGAATTGAATTAAATTGAACATCATACAAAAATAGCATTTTTGCGGCTTTATTGTAAGGAATATATATTACCGTATAATAATTAGAAAATCAATAATGAAAACATCTTTAACTAAATTATAAACCTTTGAATGCAAATAAAATATTTTATTTCATTTTTAAAAAGTTTTAAATTTAGCTTCATTTTAGAGATCCATTTTAGAGAAGGTCGTACACAACAAAAAAAAAGGCAGTGACTGATTTTTCTGGCCGGAAAACTCAGATTCCCATCATCCATTGCGCGCGAGCGTCTCCACCACGGCTCCCTCCGCACGTTTCGCGGCTGCGCATTGCAGATCTGACGACACGTTGGGACGACAAGCATGGCGGACGCCGACCAGGATGAAGCGAAGCAAAACACAGAAGAAACTCCAGGTGTTTCCAGCTGTGACGAAGATGAAAAGCAGATTTTTGATGAAGACGCGGAGGCAGCAGTGAAGACCTTCAAGGATCTGGTAGATTTTGTGCCAGAGAGAGATTTAAAAACGTTTCACATTCTGATCATTTAGTTAGCTTACCGAAGCTAATTGTATTATAACATCTGATCATGATCAGTAAAAAAGGGTATAAAAGCTACCATTTCCCAATGATAGAAGTATAACCCCCCGTTTGTGACAGGGGGTAACCGATGTGCTGTGTGAGGCTTGTGATCAGCTGGGATGGAAGAGTCCAACTAAAATCCAGGTGGAAGCGATTCCAGTAGCACTGCAAGGTAAGAAAGAAAGACGTCTATGATGTGTGCCAGCCGATGTATTTGTTATTTCGAGTAAAACAGACATTAAAAAAAAAAAAAAGTAACTTAAGGATGAAAATGCAGGCAGGTTACTTTTGTGTTTTCAGGTTTGGCAGCTGATCAATGGACACATTCTTTCTCCTGATTCATAGTCAGGTTTATTCAACACTAAAAGATTTATTACTGACTACAACCCAGTAGGAGCCACAAAGTCTTACTTCAGCCTTTAGAACAATAAGACGCTGACTGTAATAATGTTACTGTTACTATGATGATAAATAGAAATGGAAATGTTGTTTTTGGCATGAATAAAATATAAACATAAGTTTAAAAAATAGCAATTTATTTCTAATATGAAATAGTTTAAACTTCTATGACTTCCTTTCAAAATAAAAGACACCCTGTGCTACTTATCTCAATGCAGGAAATGTAGTAGTAGTAGGTAGTGTGATGTCAGCAGCAATAATTAAAAAACAGTTTATTTTACCATCTGGGGTGCATCTCAACCAAAATTCACAAATCTAATTCAATTGAATCAGAGCTAATTCAATTTAAAAAATACTCTTTCTGTATTTTTAAACCATAGTTTGTTTCAAAATAGTAAATCAGCCTTATAATCCGTTGCGCTTTAATAATGTATTGTAGTTGTGCTTTCCGTCTTAAAATTAATTTTCTGTGGTACACAGCGCTCAGAAATCTGTCAGTGTTGTAGTTGGTCAACTAGGATTGAAGGATTGTGGGAGAAATATGGCTACTATAGTCAGAAACCCTGTGGACTGATGCGTACTGTTGTTCAACTGTTTGGGACTCGATTACTTTTTACTTTGCAGTTACTCTTGAAAATGAAAACTTTCTACTTTTCAACCAGAGAGCCACAGTGGAGGAGTGTGGTTCTGGAGCCTCGGGTTGCAGCCTGCTGTGTTGCTTCATGTTTGTTTGTGTCTAAATGCAGCTCTTAAGTTTCCACTCGTGAGGCTTTATTGTTTCTCTGGCAGGGAAGGACGTGATCGGCCTGGCAGAGACCGGTTCAGGAAAGACGGGGGCCTTCGCTCTGCCGATCCTCCAGTCGCTGCTGGCTTCACCTCAGAGGCTTCACACCCTGGTCCTCACCCCCACCAGAGAGCTGGCCTTCCAGATCTCTGAGCAGTTCGAAGCTCTGGGCTCCAGCATCGGCGTTAAGTGCGGTAAGGCTGGATATGGGGGTTTGGGGTGGTGGGCTTCCTTCATTCAGTTTTTCTGATTGATCTCATTTCTGCTGCAGCTGTGATCGTCGGTGGGATTGATATGATGTCGCAGTCCTTGGTATTAGCCAAAAAACCTCACATCGTCATTGGTAAGATCATCCGAGCACTGGCATGCTTTTGCACTTTATTCATCAGGAAAGTGTAAGGATATCATTTTAGATACATTGTTTATTATATAGAAAAAAGAGGCACTTTGAATGCTTTTAATGTCGGAAAAAAGGATGTTTTCTTGGCAATTAAGCCTTAAAAAATGTTTAAAAATGTAAAAACATTTTAAAAAGGAAACAATCGCAGAAAAAAGTTGCAAAGATAAACTAATTGAGAAATTCCTATTACAACTGAGGTAAAAACAATAGAAGTAGGGTTTTCTTAAAATATGTGTAATTGTTAACACTAATGTTGCCATCGAGGGTTATTTTCTAATAAAACATAAAAAATAAATAAACTCTTTTTCAAATATTAATAAGAAAAATCCTTAAATCAGTTTACATAGATTATTTTTGAAGGTTTAGAGCAAGAACTGCACACAAACTGGCTCTAATTATGTTCCTAAACCTGAAAGTTGTGCAGAAAATAACTGAAGTTGTGCCTCAGGGACGTCATTCTCTGTCAGTTTAACGTCCCTGAATGAAAACTCGTGTGTCTGCAGCCACGCCGGGTCGGCTGATAGATCATATGGAGAACACAAAGGGCTTCTCTCTGCGTGCTCTCAAGTTCCTGGTCATGGATGAAGCAGACAGAATCCTCAACATGGACTTTGAGACCGAGGTAGGGGTTTATTACTCTGACAGGTGGATGCTTTTTAACTTTTACTTTTCTGTATTTTATTTTGGTAATCAAACGAAGACTGTGATGTGTTGTCAGTCATAATTCATTGGACCTGTTCTGCATAAGCTATCCTGTGATTGTCAGAAACCAAAGCCTCCAATAAGACCAGATGTTGTGAAGATATCTGCATCTTTTTAAACCTGTTTGATTATCTGGGCTCTTTTGTTTTCTTTTTTTCACAGGTGGATAAAATCCTGAAGGTGATTCCCAGAGAGAGACGTACCTTCCTCTTTTCTGCCACCATGACCAAAAAGGTACAAAACGCTATTTTTTTTGATGTGTTCACTGCAGTTTTGATTTTATTTTATTTGTTAGGCCCACTGGTGTCAATCTTCTCATTCCACTCTGCTCTCTCGTTTGCATCACAGGTGCAGAAACTTCAGCGAGCTGCTCTGAAAGATCCAGTTAAATGTGCCGTGTCTACAAAGTACTCGACAGTAGACAAGCTGCAGCAGTACTACATCTTCATACCCGCCAAGTACAAGGTTACTTCACTTAGTATAATCTCAGACCATTTTAAGCTTGTTCTCCAGAGATTGAGTTTATTTGAATCTGAATCTCCTACTTTGGCGCAGGATTGCTACCTGGTGTCCATCCTCAATGAGCTGGCTGGAAACTCCTTCATGATTTTCTGCAGCACGTGTAACAACGCCCAGCGGGTGGCGCTGATGCTGAGGAACTTGGGCATCACAGCTATTCCCCTTCATGGACAGATGAGTCAGGTAGAAGGGGGCTGTCACTCACACACAATAATCCGAAAGTACTCCAATGTTTCAATCAGGATTTGATTTTACTTTAAGGAGCGGAAATGTGTTTGAAGGTCATCTAGAAGCTTCTACCTGCAGCATTTCTCCTGCCAGAAGAGTCCGAGCTGACTCACATTTGTGGGCGTTCTTGATTGCATGAGAAAGATTCACCTAAGGGGTACAGCTGGTGTAAAAAGGATGAACTACCTCTAAGAGAACTAGCTTTTTATCTATTATGAAAGTGTTCCCAGTGGTCTTTTAATTATGATTATGCCGTTTTAGCCAAAATCAAAAAACTTGTGTCCTTTCTTAAGACCTAGTTTCTGAAGAGCGGCTGGAATTTATCAAAAATTTCAGTGATTTGAATGGGACTGTTGGCACGGAGGTAACCCTCCACCGATATATCCCATCATCCCTTTGTTTACACTCTCCCGCTAGCTTACAGCCCCTCACAACCCCAACCTAGCATTAGCGGTGCAGCAAAAATCCTGAGCAATATTATTATATCCAGCTGTACAGTTTTGATCCAGGTGCCAGCTCAGACGAGGACTTTTCACGCATCTACCATGGTTGTATAACTTTTATATTGCGTATACGGCGCACACGTCATGTTAAAATTACGTAATTGACACACAAATGACTAATGAATTGCATATAAACAGTGCAATAATCCTGAATAATAAAAATGTACATGTTCTTTGTGTGGTTTATTTGTACTTCTTCTGTGGTTTTAAGGTTTTATTTGTGATATGATATGTGCAAAATGAACATAGTGACCTTTAGATACAGATCCCAGATTGTGTTTGTCCTGCTGTTCTTTAACTTAAACATTCTATATGTTGAATAAGTTAAGATTTCTTTAGTTTATAAATATCTGATTCTTATATTAGACGGAAAACATTATGTTTAAAAATAATAATAATAAACATTTTGTATTTGTATGGAGAATACATTGAACAGAAGTGAAATGGTTAAAGGTGTTGTTCTGAGGATCGGTACCGTGTTTCTGTCTGTCTGTGGGCTGATGGTTATGTGAGGACAGTCAGTGGGTCAGCGGGTCAGATGTGTTCTTAGTTTGGCAGAAGTTTCCACATTTCTAACGAGAATAATGAGATTTACGTTTAGTGACAGCTCAGATTTAGACTGTTTCAGACTTTGTTGAGTTTCTCCGAATTTCTCATGTCTCTGCATTTCTTTCATTCTAAGAATAAACGTCTTGGAGCACTGAACAAGTTCAAGTCCAAGTCTCGGTCGGTGCTGCTGGCGACGGATGTGGCGTCCCGGGGGCTGGACATTCCTCACGTGGACTGCGTCATCAATTACGACATCCCCACTCACTCCAAGGTACGTCGGAGCGGGTTTCTGACTTTCAGGCCATCTGATGCTGGTCTTCACAGGCGTGCTTGAAGAAATCCGCCTCTCCGCCTCTTTTTTCAGGACTACATCCACAGGGTGGGGCGAACAGCCAGAGCAGGGCGTTCTGGGAAGTCCATCACCTTTGTCACACAGTAAGATCGACTGGAACTTTTGATCTAATTCGAGTTTATTGATGGGAAGGAATAACGTGTTGCATTCTGTCACCGAAGGTACGATGTGGAGCTTTTCCAGCGAATCGAAGGTTTAATTGGCAAGAAACTTCCTGCTTTTCCCACCCAGGAGGAGGAAGTGATGATGCTGGTGGAGAGGGTGAGCGAAGCGCAGAGATTTGCCAGAGTGGTGAGTCCATCTTCCTACTCCGTTGACAGGATGAAACAATAAAGCTTTGACTTTTTGAAGAATGGTGTCCATGCCACTCCAAGTCGGTGGATTCTTTTTATAGATCTGGGTTTGACAATCGAAATGAAGTTAAACTTTATTCGAAATTCTGCAAAGCTTCAATGATCTCATGAAGCCGGTTCAGAGTCAAATTTACTTTATTGTTCCTGGCGGGACGTTAACGGGAACATCAGGAACGGATTTGAATCCATCATCCTAGAAAAGGTCATTCTTTAAAATAGTTTTTTTAGGCAAAAAAAATTGCTGTCAGAACTTCTCCTAAAATTCCATAATTCTTTTAATTTTTATTATTAACTAATTATTAACTAAAACTGCCAGGGGTGCAACAGATCACAAATGATCCGTGTGGATCATTTGTGATCTGTTGCAACCCTGACAGTTTTTGGTGTCAGAACTTCTCCTAAAATTCCATAATTGTTTTAATTTTTTATTATTAACTAATTAATAACTAAAACTGTCGGGGTGCAACAGATCACAAATGATCCATACGGATCATTTGTGATCTATTACACCTGTTTGAATTTGATGTCAGAGAACTATCAAAATTCCCTGGTGTTTTATAATTTTTATTGTGTAATTATTACTTCAAACTGTCGAGGGTGCAACAGATCACAAATGATCGTGTGGATCATTTGCGATCTGTCTGTTCTCTAATTCCTTTTTTTTTTAATGGATTACAAATGAATAATGGATTACAAATGATCCATATGGATCCTCCGTGGCGTGCTTGACGTTTGTCCAAAAGTTTGTTACCCTGCGGCTAGAAAACACAGTGAAGGAATGAAAAGTAGTCAGTTTGAACATCCCCTGATTCTCTCTTTTATTTTATCTTTTTTATTTTAAATGGGCATCTCTTTATATGAAGGGATATCTTGCAGTTCAAAGATATCTCAGTAAAGTTTTGTTTTTATAAATAGGCCTCAATGAGAAATATTGTAATGTTATAATACATTTGTGTCTGTGTGTGTAAATGTTTGGAAGCTTTAAAAAATAATAATTGTAGACTTTTATTTTGTTTTTTCCAATTTTACTGATTTGAAAAATCTTAACCGTGAGTTTCATGATCCGTTGCACCCCTAATAATTTATTAACATAAAAAATGTTGTTTTGGATGTAAAATTGGTAGAAAATAGTGTCAATACATTAATGGTAAGTGGTTTTTGAGTATTTTGGCATTGATACCTTGGACTCTTGTTTCTGTATTTTTCACAGTGAAGGTAAAAAACCCACATTTACGTTTATTATTATGTAGAGTGAACCCCACAAAACAAATAATAAATTACATACCTTACTATTAAATATGAAAAAAAAAAAGAAGGGTTGAGTTAACGCAGTCAAATACAATAATAGATTAAAATACAAAATTCGTTTTTATGTTTATGTTGCTAGAAGAAAGCTTCAAACTTGCGGAAAATACATTTTGGGTTTTGTGCAGTTAGCTTTGTGTTTCTTTAAAGCAAAATAACTTTTCTCCAGTCATTTTTTCAAAAGTCTCACTCCGATTATGTTGTTTTTAAGCCAAAATTGAAAAAGTCTATCATTTTCTAGGACATAGTTTTGCTGCGGCAGTAGTTTATTAGAAATTCACCTATGAGTTGTGAGTGATAGTGTGAGGCAACCCCGCTCCCCTTCCCCTCCCTCTTGTTGAGAGCTAGGAGCCCAGCATGTTTTCTAAATAACCAAAAAAAACAGATTTTTTTTGTCTGCTCCTGATTCACATTGATTTGATTAAAGTTCTCAGAAATACTGTTTTGGGTTTAATATACTTCATCATCTGAAAAATGCTATAAGAACACCAAAAACACAATTTACATGTAAGTGGGTCTTTATGCGATTCACTGAAGGGGCATTAGGAATGCATGTTTGTTTGTTTTTAGTAAACTGTCAACGCTTTTGTTCAGGAAATGAAGGAACAAGGAGAAAAGCGGAAAAGACCCAGAGGAAGAGACGGAGACGAGGATGACACCGAACAAGCCAGTGGGTGAGGAAGAAGTCCAAAGGTGGCAAGGAGCTGCAGGAGAGGAGGTGGAGGAAGAGGAGGAAAGAACAGAGGTGGAGGAGCCTGGAGGGGAGGGCGCTGACGCATTCCCCCTTTACAAGATGTATATTACCACAACACAGTGTCTTCATGTCAACCTTTAGTACTGTGACTGCTTGTTTCCAGCATTTCTCCCAAGTCAAACATTATTTAATTACGCAATGATTTTTTCCTCATTTGTAATAAAACTGAACTATGTAAAACCTAAAGCTGGGCAGTTTAATGTATTTTAACATCAGATAGAGAAGTTTAGAAGCAAAGATTGTATTCTTCTGAAAGGATCATTTCTAATTTTAAGTAGAGAGGATTGTTTGTTGAGTTATTTTTAAACCGTAGTTTCTGGATGGTCCCTTTGGCTCCCCCTTGTGGCCGTCCTTATATTGGTGCGATTGGTTCAGAGGAGAGTCATCAAAGTTTTCAGACTGATGCTCCATATCTGCGTTTATTCATTCTCCAGTCAGGGTATCCGTCAGAGGGTATCTGTCGGCTGTTGAGGTGTTATGTCCCCTCCCGGTGGCGCGTGGCGGTGACGCACTTCGCTCAATCGATCCGCGCGATCATTACCCCGTCCATCGTAGGCGGGAGCAGCAGTGGTCAAGTCCGCTCCGGTGAGGAGGGGCCCCGCTTTGGAGGCTGCACACATACATGCCCGCATCTGTCTCCGCGGCGCGCAGCACACGGTTGCATACCGCGAGGACGCCACGGGGCTCGGCGGACAGGATCCGACGGCTGATTCGCTGACGACAACCAGGTACGGGCTCCGTTTTCGGACGGGCTCACCGGGGTTTGAGCAAGTTGTTTCGGTCGAGACTATGGTGTTAACCCCCTGACCAGACCGGAGCGCGTGCGTTTGCGTAAATCATTCCGCAATTGACATGTTTAATCATTTTAACGGGCACTTATTTTGAGTTGGCTTATTTAGAGCGCCGTCCACTCAGGTGAACGGAAGGTATCGGTGAAGGATTAAATGTCCTAACGGTCGCTCTGCGACTTTATAACCCTCTACTTACGGCGTGATGGCACATTCCTGCTTCCAATTAGCAAATTATGTCATCTGCGCATATTCGTTTTATTCAGTGTCGGTGCGACTGATGCTGACTTAACCTTAGAAGTAAGTTAGCAAGTTTTTTTTCAACTAAAATATAATGGAGTAGCTTCGCGGCTGACGGCTCGACATACGGAATGTGCCACTTGCGACGTCACCCGTACCGTTTGATCTGCAGCGAGCGCGCGGAGCCTGCGCAATATGCGCGCGGAGGCTGCGCAGTGTGCGTATCATCACTTGAAACAGAGCAGGACTTTATGCAGTCGATTTCAAAACCAGCCCCCCCGAGGACCGCTCCCCCTTGTGATGTAAATAAAGAACATTATGTTTATACATTTTTTATCTTTTTAAAAAATAATGATAAACAATGAAAATTACTTATGACTTTTTTTAAAAACGAGTTTTAACGAAGCCAGCAAAATAGTTTCCCCCTATAGGGGGCAGTAGCGACAAAAATGTTCCGTCCAAACACAAGAAGAACAAATGCTGTTGTAAACAAGCATCAAAATCACTCTAACTAAATGATAAAAAACTTATATTTAGTAATTATTTTTTGACTGAATATTTTTTCTTTGGTCTCTCTATTTTTACACTCGGATTATTCACCTTCAAAACTAAAAAGACAAGTTATGTCAACATTTTTAAACAGTATTTTTGTTTATTTGATCAAGTACTTGTGATTTTTTTTCTAATTTAAGAAAAATATGCGGGGAAAATATGTATTTATACTTATCAGTAAGGTGAACATTTTAATCTGGTTTAGTGCGACAGACACATATAGGAACTGGATCTTAAAAATCAAGCCATAAGTGTCAGAATTGGGTTTCAAAACAGTAAAGTCAGACGTTGTTGTATTAACCCATGGGATCACCTACCTGCCAATCCAAATGCAACCCTGATAATAAAATCCAAACAGTAACAACTTGTTAATGTGGGAGTCAGAGGGGCATTGTTCTCCAGTCTCGGGTGGTTTGGTTGGCTTCAAATTCAGAAACAGTTGCTTAAATAAATCAAAATGTGTTTTTAAAAAGATTTTTAGTAAATGTGTTTGATTTTTGAGTTTAATTAAACTTAGAACAAGAAGGACCATTTGGTTTGCTGGTCTAACATCCGGTCTAACAACTTCGTCCGCTTTTTAGTTTTGAAACAAGAAATCTTCACCAAATTGTGTCGTTTTGAAGGTTTGATTTATTATTTAACATTATTTCTATGCTTTTTGGTATAGTTTCTTTTGTGGATTTACCATTTTTCATATTTCATGCATATAAATTTAGGATTGTTTTCTTTACAGTAGTTACAATAATTACAGGCTTAAGGCAATAAACTGGAAAAAATGGACAGGAAACAATAACAGATGGGAAATTACAATAATAAATCCAAAACGTCTAAGAAAATGTCAAACCAAAAAGCAAAAATAATAAAGAATTTTTACAATAACTATGTTATTGTGCACATTTTACTAAAATCGTTGTTGACAAGCGCAGGCAGGTTAAAATGAGAGGCAGAACAAACAATAAACATGGTAAGCGACAGCAAGAAAATGACATTTATGTCTTAAAAACGTTCTTAAAGTCCGAAAAAAAACCTACTGTGAAATAAAATCCAGGCTAAAATGTGTTTAGGTCTCTTTACATTTCTTGGCTCAGATAGACGTGGTTTCAGAATTCCAATCTACAAGCATTCGCCAAAGATGCATTCTTTAAGATGGAGATAAATATTTAACTTTGAGCAAAACTCAAAAGAGCCGCCAACCACAACAAAGTGAAGATAGGCACCAAGTCTGCTTTACTGAGTGTTTTGAACATTTCTGTGTCTCGCAGGTGGCCCCTTTGCTCTGGTAAATCCCAGATACCATGTCTCACCGCAGCGGGCAAGAGGACCCCGAGCGGTACCTGTTTGTGGACCGGGCCGTTGTGTACAACCCAGCCACACAGGCTGACTGGACGGCCAAGAAGCTGGTGTGGGTGCCCTCGGAGCGCCATGGCTTTGAGGCGGCCAGCATCCGGGAAGAGCGCGGCGAGGAGGTGATGGTGGAGCTGGCGGAGAACGGGAAGAAGGTGCTGATCAACAAAGATGACATCCAGAAGATGAACCCGCCAAAGTTTAGCAAAGTGGAGGACATGGCGGAACTGACGTGCCTGAACGAGGCGTCGGTCCTGTACAACCTGAAGGACCGCTACTACTCTGGACTCATATATGTGAGTGGAGCCTTTCTGAAGATGTTTATTTTATAACGGTTTAGACTTTCCACACAGAAAAGTGATAGGACCGTAACTCTCAGACTTTTTTTTCTTTTTCCATCCTCCTGCATGGACAGGGTTTCTCCCTCTCTCATTTGTAGCCGTCTGTGTTTTGCACTCTTCTGTGAAAGTGAGATCTGATCTCTCTAAGTATGTTTGTAGACTCTGGAGAGGACGTTGAACTCAGCCGAATGCCTCCTGACCGCACAGACAAACACACGTTTTGCACATGCAATGACTGACAGATCTCTGCAGTCTTTTAATCATTGCCGGATGTGCCGTTCTGAGCGCCCCGTGGTTCTGCTCTGTTCCCCACCTCCCCTCCGTCGTGGCCTCTGCACCTCCTCCATACATTCTGGGTTTGTCTCAGTCTGTGCTCCTGCGGGTGGGCTTGTTTAACCACAGAGATGACCCGACCCCTGTGTTCTGTTTCGGCTCCCACTCTGCAAAAGCAGAAGAGTTTGACAGAAAAAGGTGGCAGAAGGTGAATCTTATCTTTTAGCCTAAATACCCTGAAATTAACTGGACATCCGTTTCCAGCGAAGAAGTATTCTTAGAAATAAAGTCCCGATCCGATCCTCATTTGATCTGTTTTCAAAGTGTTTCTCAGTGGGTTTTTTCATCATCATTATGCTGTTTTTTTTAGCTAAAATCAAACAATATGTGTCGTTTTCTGGGTCAGTTTCTGCAGAGCGGCAGGAGTTCATCAGAAAATCACCTCTGAATTGTGGACGGTTGGCGTGGATCAACCCTGCCCCCCTTTGCTTCCCCGTTCCTAAAAGCTCTCTGTTTACACTTTCTCCCACTAGCTTACAGCCCCTCAGACCCCCAACCCAGAATTAACGGTGCAACAAAAATGGTGAGCAATATCAGATCCATCCTGTCGTAGACTTCTGATCCAGATTCCAGCTCAGAGGAGGAAAACAGACGCACAAGGATCTATTTGTCAGCAAGTGGATGCATCAGAATGGAGCAGAGCAGGGAGCTTTTGGCCCGACCAGCATATTTTCTACAATAGCAAGACTGAGAAATTAAGTTTTAATCTTAATTTTCTTTGTGATGTCCTCCATCACCAGAAAAGATGCCTCTAGAAGATGTTAAAAACACCAAAACCACGATTTTCCTGCGATTGGGTCTTTAAGTGTTTAGGAATCTGACACCGAATGCTAAAATCAAATGGAAAACATTTCTATACTCACCTTCATTAGTGAGTTTGTTGGTCCTGGAGGGTGCAACAGCATGGCTTCTGGCCCCATGATCTAATTTGAGGTGACATGAAGCTCCTCTGAAGTTCTTCCTGTGTTCCCGACCCATTTACTGACATGTTTTCCCGGAATAGAATCTGGGTTATCACCTGAGAGACTGCGAATTGTTAAACTTACCAATCTGCTTTCAACAAGAAATGCTAGAACGTTGGTTGTAGAACGCAGAAACAGATCTGTAATATTTGACTGAACGCTTGTGCCGTTTTCCATACGGCTCACGTTTAAATAGAATTCGATCAGCTGGAACGCCACCGGATCACAGACTTGGCTTCTGGGGTTCAGACTTGGCCGTGGAGCTTGTTGAAGGTAAATGGGAAACATCTGGCTGAAGTTTCGGTTTTTCTAACAGGAAGACATTTTCCCCCTGCCTCTCAGATGCATTCTGAACTCCCCCACAGAGCTCTGCTGCAGACATAACATCGTGCCCCCCCGGCTGCTCTCTGAGCCCCTGTTGTTGGGAATATTTATCTAAATTGTGCTGTAATGAGCGTGGAAATGCGGTTCTGCCTTAAGGTTTTACCGGAACCTGTCAAATCTTTTTTATTGTGTTCACATGAGTTCAGTGTGCCGGACTCGCTGCATTTAAAAGCAGTACTTAAAACAGTAAAACATAGATGATGGTTTGGTGGATTCGAGCTGAAATATATTTATCACAGCCAAAAAAGATGACTTCTGTTTCCCTCCTATCTTTTTTTGCAGGATTGTTGAGTTTGACCTTTTTTCACCTCTTTACTTTCCTCCTACATTTGGCGCATTCACACATTCAGAGCATAAACGAGTAAAGTGCAAAATAAAGTGCATCCGTTTAAAAATTTTATGCAGAGAAGCAACAACAGGTTAATTCTGAAAAGACATAGATTTTTATTTTCAAACTTTTTCCCATTCTTACATTTTTTTAACCCTTTAGGAATGGGAAGATACACACAGTAGGAGCACCTCCTGAAGGCAGAACTTCACCTCCTTCCCCTGAAAAAGGAGTTCGGAAATCCTGGATCATTTATATCTTGTTCTCAGATAAATTATCTCCATTTTTTATTGTTTAACCAAAAAGAAAAATCATTAAAGAAGAAGAGAAATTCTGAGAATGTACTGGGATTGACCTTTTCATAAATAACGTCTTACCAGCTGGTTAAATGGTGTTAATGATTGGAAATTAGAAAAAAAAAATGAGCAAACTAAGTGAACAAAAGCTTCAAAATATCTATGGTGGCAAACTGGAGCGTAGAATCACATAGTTTGACAAATGTGCTTAAACTTTAGCCCTTTTTGTAATACACATTAAATACTACGCATTCAGAACAGCAATGAGAGTTCTTTTTTTTATATTTTTTTATCATTTTGCAGTTTTATCCTCTTGAGCATATATACGTTTGTGCATATATATGAGGGTTCGTTTCCCAGGGGGCGCAAAGAATGGGGCAATAAACATTACAATGGCAAGCTATTAACATAAGTGAGGGTCCTTGGGCAAGACCCTAGATACTACTGCCTACCTCATAACCCATGAGAGACAATAAAACACGTCATGCCAGCTCAGACGTGAACATGTGTGCGGAATATGAATGGGAAACCCTGACGTCAAAATGGGAAACACCTCTGAAGGTGGTAGAGAATGAGAGGGCAAAGATCCTGTGGGACGTCCAGATCCAGACTGATAGGATGGTAATGGCGAACCAACCAGACATTGTAGTGGTGGATAAAGAACAGAGGAAAGCCATTGTGGTGGATATGGCAGTGCCAAGCGATGGGAACATCAGGAAGAAGGAACATGAGAAACTGGAGAAATACCAGGGACTCAGAGAAGAACTAGAGAAAGCCTGGAAAGTGAAGGTGACAGTGGTGCCTGTGGTAATTGGAGGACTCGGGACAGTAACCCCCAAGCTGGAGGAGTGGCTACAACAGATACCTGGAAAGACCTCAGACCTCTCAGTCCAGAAAAGCACAGTACTAGGAACAGCTAAGATACTGCAGGTCCTAAAGTTCCTAAATCTGACTTCCTTAAATCCAAAGACCCCTGCAGATTTAAGGCCTTAATTGGGATGTGCAGTATAGAGAGCATCTGCTGGGATGGCTGAGTGTGGGCAAGTTTGAAGCCTCAGTGTGCAAATGACTTAAATCTATTCCTCTCGCGTGTTAGTAAAGGTGGTTTGCCCAAAAACGTGTTCTCTTCCTCCTCATATGTGTGCGGGTTCTAAAGGAGGAGTTTATTAGTTGGAGCAGCAGGTAATGAGTCTCAGGCCGGCTGCAGTGCTGCACAGCCGGCAGCAGCAGGGCTACAAGCAAGCCTTTGTGCCATCAGATAAGCCTCAGCTGTTCCAAAGCCTCAGCATTCTTCGGTGGCAAAAGACCGTCCGACTGTCCGTCTGTCTGTCCCCCACCGCCCACTTCAGCTCTGAGGCGGCTGGCTCATCGTCATTCATCACCTCCAGGACTGATCGGACTGAGCCAGCAGAACTCTCTGAGTTTTGTTTTCGCTCTGGTTCCACGCATCGCCTGCTGTTGCTGTCTTGAATTCTGTGCTGAATGTAGTCAGGCTTCCTTCACTTCTTGCTTTCTGATAAAAAGCAAACCAGTATTTTCATTTTTTGGGGTGGGGGTTATGCCTCACAATTGGGACAGGAGAGATCTGCAGCTGATAAAATGACCTGGAGCCACATGTTTCACAATACATTTCAGATGTCTTTTACTTTGAAAAACCCTCTACTCTAGTAAAAATGACAACAACAAGCTTTTCCTGTGAAAAAGTGTCATTTAAAATCCATTTCCTGTTCTTTCTTTAGAAGTTATGCTGCTTATGGAACTTCCTATTGTAATAAAAGCTTTGAAGACATGATTTGGATGAGTAACCATGACATTTTGGACCATGTTGGAGCAGATGTCCAAACCCTGAGTTCCTCCTGAAATAAGATAAATAAATAAGATTTAAAAAATAAAACAGAAAATTTCCTATTTTCCTTTTGTTGTACTGATGTTTTCTTCTTTCAGATTCCTGTAGCTTTTCATGTGTTTAAGGTAGATGAAAGAAAAGTTCAGGGTTGAAAGACATAAACCAGCTCAAAATATGAGTTCTGAAATGTGACATGTTGGGTTGGAGTCTCCTGACAGGAGGATGTGAGAGCTAGGATGCTCAGCTCTCACCTGTGACTTTACACCTGGGTTACCTGTCAGCATGGAGCGTGTTATTTTCAGCTTTCCAAGCTACTATATGAACAGCTGTTGAAATCCTCTGAGGATTCCTAACTTATTTCCTTTATTCCATAAAGGATTCACATAAATCTAAAAGCTGAAAGCCCAGGTCTGCAGTGTTTGTCAGCTCTGCTGTATTGCTTCAGCTCTCAGGGATGGTCCGCCTTCTTTACTCGGCACAGATGAGCAGCAGCTGCCCCTCAGTGCTCTCTGCTGCCTGGCTGGCTGATCAGAGGCGGCAGATGGGCTCGGCGGCTGCGTCTTCCTGGGTGCCGCTCAGCTGTTGCCGGGTTCCCTGCTATCTTGTTTCACAGTGGACATATCACCTTCTCTTTCCTGGAGAGGCCCAGGCGTTGCAGTTTGACATCCAGTGTTGATTTAATGGTGTGCTCTCTCTTTGGAACAGGCCTGGTAAATGTGGGCTGCGGTCACTCACAAACGGACAGCTCTGAAGAGAATCTTCTATTTAAAGCATCTGCTGTGTTCAGTGCAGAGAGAGTAAATTTTTCATTAAGGTTTAAAAAAAAAAGGGAGTTTTAAGTTTCAGCGTGTCGTCTTTGAGCTGTTTCCAGGTGAAGGGCCATTTAGAAATCCGCTGAAAACCCTCAGGAGTGTTTGTTTCAGCTCCATTTTTCTGATTAATCAGATCAGCACAAACTCTGCCTGTCAGCTCACTTCTCACCTGCTTCATTTCCCCCTCACCTGTAGCAGCAGCTCAGCATCTCTGCTGACTGAGGGCCCTAATGGAGCCGTTACGTAACAGCTACGCCATGGTTGTCTGCTCTCTGGGGCCCCTTTGTGAACAGGCGGCTGCTGACTCACTCTTGTTCCACTGCCTCACTCAGCCTTTAATAAAGCTTTAATTAAGAAGACTGATGTCATGATGTCTGATACTTTAGTGTGAAGAATCGATGAGTGCTTTTAGTTTTCCCTTTTATGATCTTAGTTCTGTTATCTGTGCTATTGTTGGCAGTGTGGGTTAAATAGCTGATCAAACTTAAAGCTTTTTTAAACCAAAGATTGTGTTATTGATAGCTTGAAGAGAATGTGCTTATGATGAACTGCTAAATCACCACTTCACAATTCATTTAAATGGTCTAAAAGTGAAAGGATAAACAAACGGTCCGGGCCAGATGGTTTAACTGCCCATTCATGAGGAGAAAATTAAAAGACGCTTTAAAAAAAGCACGCTTATAGTCCATTCTTTGTGGCGTAGCTATGATTTATTTTAAAGAAATAAACTGAAAATGTGCAATTCTGCCAATTAGGAGCAAAGGAAAAGCAAAATAGTAAACCACAAATCTCTGCATGCCAAAAGCTAATCCTAACAGCTCTGCGTCTGCAGATGCACCAACTTCCACTCGAGCCTCAACTCCTGTAACGTTGCTATAAGACTGAGTGGAGTGCCGAGCTTTCCAGGAAAGATGTTCACTCTCTGTGTTAATACAAAATGATTGAGATACTTACTGGTCACATCTGAACGTTTATCAGAAGAAATGTTGAGGCCAGTAGACCAGGGGCTTCATTTATAAAACTTTGCGTAGGATTTGCGTCAGAAGTGGCGTACGGATGAAACATTAGGATCGCATGTGACGCGACAGAAATATTCGGATTTATAAACCGCAGACGCATTATCCTACGCAGATCTTTCCCTTAATAAATCACAACCACTCCTAATGCAGAGCGCAGCTTTATGTTTCATGATACTTTCCATAGTTGCCCATAAATAGTCCTGCGGAACGCCCACAAATGAATATTCATTGATTAAGTGCATAATCATGGCAAACACCAAGAGGGGAATCAAAACAACGTGAATTTTACTCAATGTAAAGTAGAAGTTATCATTGGCGAGGTGGAAAAGAGGAGAAAAGTGTTGTTTGGAGGGCACAGTGTGGGCACTACTAATGCCAAAAAGGCACTTGAGTGACAGACGCCGTAAATGCTGTAGCCTCACAAATCCCTTGGACCGTACAAATAAAAAGAAATGGTATTTAATACCAAAGTCGCAGGCATAAAAGACGCCTACGCCTATCGGAAGGGGACACCGGGAGCACCAGATGCACTGGTGAGCACACGCTGGTTCCTCTGTGTGTCGATTGTAACGGGCCCAAAAGCTCCGCAGCGTCCACCAGGACGGCTCAAGAAGTCGGAACCGCTCATAAGCCACTGCTCGCGCTTGCTGGGGCAAGTCTCTTAAGGTCCAAAGATGCGTACACTCCGAATTCTTCCATTTGCCACATCTTCTAAGTGCGCAAGATCAGCCATTGATGGGGCATTTTATTTCCATCCATTTATTGCATCCGCTAAGCTACAGATGTCGATAATCGACGTGGAAATGGGAAATTGTTCAGCTTAAATGTACTCTCTGTTGCTTTGTGGTTGCTGAGACATACGCCATACACTGTTTTATCAAAAATAAAACAAACTAAAGGCATATGCATGAATACCATAATTCCATAGCTTATGAAGAAACGTTTTACTATGAAAACAACTTTCCCCAGTGGACAATTAATACGTCTGTCAGTCTAATTGCACTTTATATTCGCTCCGCCAGACGGACACATTGACGAATATCAGTTTTACATTATTTCGCTCTGTTAACTACATTATTTATGACGATGAATTGCACAACATGCCAATATTGCAGAACATATTTCACTTTTTGCAGATATGTGTTCATTTGAATTTCTGTTGAAATTTTCGTTTGATTTTTTTGTTTGTTTTACTGCTGATCAATCAAACGGTGTTCGCGTATATGTAATTGTAAGACTTTTTTTGTGAAGTCTTCATGTTATTTATGAGAGGCTGGATTGTCATTTTCACTCTCCCGTGTTTCTTCCATCTGCCGACGGTGTCGCCGCTTTCATTTCACCTCGCTTTGTGCGCATTTCGGGTCAGAGCTTGCGTGAAGGACCTAATTTTTTCCAGTCAAGTTTGTTTTTATAAATAGAGTGGCGTACGCCTTCTTTTGTGCATACGCAACGCTTATAAATGAGGCCCCAAATCTGTAAATATCTTTCAAACTTTACCAAACTGATATTTCTCTTATTTTCATAGCAACACACAATAATAAAATGTTCCCTAATTTTATTTTTGTTTTTTATTTCTCCCTCTCGGATTATTGCGGGATCAGTGAGGCTTCAAAATGGGTCACAGAGACTTTACTTCTTCTTCTGCACATTTAGTGATGAAACTGTTCTAACTGTGTCTCATTTCTTTAGCAAATCTCAGAGTGAAGCAACCATCCACACAGGTGAAAAATCTCAGTCCTGACCGTTTGCTTTGGGAGGATTTTTACTTTGGGTTCTGTTTGTAGTTTCAGGCCGGGACTGATTTGACAGATTTGCCCATTTTTACCTACAGACAGAATGTTTCCACCTGTAAGGACAGCTGTGACTGAGGCTCATTGGGGCTTTGTCTTAGAGCAGGGGGGTGGGGCAATTCCAGTCCTCCAGGGCCAGTGTCCATGCAGGTTTTGGTAAGCCTTGCTTAACACAACCACACAACACAACTGTGTCATCAACAGAGTTGATGATGATTATTAATTAGAATCAAGTGTGTTGAAACAGGGACATTTAAAACTGCATGCATACACCCACCTGTGAGGACCAGAACTGCCCCCTGTTTTAGAGTAAGGCTTTGGTAACTCTTTAGACAGAGTAAACTTCTACCTTGATAATGTTCACTTCATTGTTCTTTCTTTGTGTGAATTGCTCTTAGTCTGGCCCATCCTCAGCATCAATAGGCCCAGGCAGGCCATCAAATGGGGATTTTCTTAATGCACCCTCCACCAAGGATAAGGTGGCAATTCACAGAGGGGGAATTTTTTTGTTTGTTTGTTTAATTGCTTTCTAATTTTACTTTTAAGATAGATAATACGTTTGTTATTTTTTTATTTCATTTTATTAATTTTATTTTTATTCTAAGTCTGAGGGGACTAGAGTTTGGGGGGTTGGACAGAGGGAGAAACCAGAGCACCTGGAGAAAACCCTGTAGTTAAAACGCTTTTGTGTGCTATTTATTTCATTTTATTTTATTTATTTATTTATTCTAATTATGAGAGGACTAGAGATTGGGGGTTTTTTTTTGGACAGAGGGAGAAACCAGAGCACCTGGAGAAAACCCTGTAGTTAAAATGCTTTTGTGTGCTATTTATTTTATTTCATTTTATTTTATTTATTTTTTTATTCTAAGTGTGAGGGGACTAGAGTTTGGGGTTTTTTTTGGACAGAGGGAGAAACCAGATGCACTTGAGAAAACCTATGAGATTAAGGAGAGCAGCAATTGCTCATCTAACTAAGAAAATGTAACTGTGCTTTCACTAAAAAAATATTTTTTCTAATCAAACAAAATAAAAATTCAGATAAAACTCAAACAAACCGAGTAGTTAAAGAAAACTTCCAGCTAAGTCGTAGAAAGGGGTTACGTAGTTATGAAATAAAAAAAAAGACTAGAAGATACACATTTAGAATAGAAAAGAGAAAAGTCAGTAGGGGAAGTTTTTAATTAATAATAATAATATTTTAATAAGTTTGAACTCTTTAACACAGGAGCTTTTTCTAAAGTTTAATGCTCTTGGACTGGTCATGCAGTCTACTCTAGTGTTAAAGAGCAGCTTCAAATGTGTGTGGGTGGTGGGGGGCTTGTGTGTGTTAGCTACTTGTGGGGCTTGCAAGTGAGCCCTATTGGGGCCGGATGTGTGAGCGCTGTGGAAGCGCAGGTGGAGGTAAATGGCATACACTATAAAGCGCTTTTCTACCTTTTAAGGTCCAAAGCGCTTTACAAAGTTACAGCAGACCCATTCACACACACACACATTCACACACACATTAACACACATTCACACACTCGGGTGGCGGTTCGGCTGTGCCAACCTTCACTGAGAGGTAAGATGGGGTTCAGTGTCTTGCCTAAGGACACTCACACTAGGGCATGCAGGGGGAATTAAACCTGCAATCTTACGATAAGGGGTTGACCGCCCTACCGCTAAACCACGGCCCCCCCAGGGTTGTTGTGTTGGCGGAGGGGCTGTGGTCGGGGTCCTCTTAGTCTTTTTTTTCTGACTTCTAAACAGGTTCAGGAACCCACCAACACTTTTCTTTTGTGGTCTTCTTTCAACTCATCCACCTGCTGCTGCAGTTGATGCATTTGGAGCTGGAAATCCTTTGAGTTTTTCTCTAAAGATGGTCTTTTCTTCTTGACTATTTTCTTTAGGTGAGCGATTTGTGAGCCAGAAAGGGTGGACTTTTCTTTCCAGCTGTTGTCTTTCTTGTTCCAGCTGCCGCTGGCCTTCCAGTTCTTTCTGGACCAAAGCAGCTCTTAGTTTGGTGGACTCCTTTACCTCCAGGTCAAAGCTGAGTTTGGCTTGATTTGTTTTGATCCTCTTGTTCAATCCTTTCTTGCAACAGCTGCATTTCCGCTGAGGTCCATTTTATCTTTCTTGAGAGCAGCCTGTGTTATCGCCTCAAGCTGGTCTTTGCTCCAGCTTTTGGTCCAAATGACTTCAGACTGGCTTATGATTGCATCTTTTCTGATGGTTCTTTTAATTTTTCCATCTCCCTTATTGGACAGCAATTCTGAAAATTTTTCAGTTTGCAACATGCTGCCTTATGCTTCTCACAATTTCTTTCTAATTCATCTATTTCTTCCAGCAGGGAGTCTTTTTTCCTGACATCTTTCTATTTCGCCTTCCATCTCATCCATTTGGGAAATTAACTTCCATTATAGTATTCTTCAAGATCCTTTTCTCTCTCCTTTTTCAAATTTGTTGATCAGACCTTGTAAATTCCTTCGTGTTCTGCGTAGGTCCCCTGGATAATCCGAACATCACTGCCTGGAGGGAGGCGCTTTCTCTCTCTCAACCAGCCGATCACATGCCTGCAATGTCATCACAAAGAAGACGACCTTCGCACTCCACCCTGGCTATGAGCCCAAATGCTCCTGCCCATGCCGCACCTTGAGGCCTAACTGACTCCATAGTTGATTCTTTTTCTTGGAGACCCCTAGATTTGGCTCAATCTTAGTCTCCTTTGTCCTTCAGAGTTGTCACAGCCGAGCCTACTCTGTAAGACAGAGGACTTTTCTTCCTGCCATTGCTGTCTTTCTAGGCTCATCTGTTCTTCTAGGTGTTCAGCTTTCCCAGCAGCTTCCCGCAGCATGTAATCTTTCTTTCGTTGCTCCATTTTTAGGGTCACAATCTGGACTGAGTAGTTTTATTGATCCTGTCCTGGCATCCTTTCAAATTTGCTCATGATGGTTCCCTTTGTGGATGGTTTAACTGTTCCATGGCCTTCTCATTATTGGAGAGTGGTTCCAAAAAGTTCTTTTCTCTTGCGGCCTTATCCTCCTCATGAGCTTTTCTTAGTTCCGCCATTTCTTGGCTTGAGGGAGGTGTTTTCTTCTCTTTCCTTAGCCAGCTGATTTTGTGCTTCAGTCAGGTGGCTCAAAGAGGTTTCAGCCTCCGCCAGCTTCTGATCTTTCTGCTGGAGAAGCTCCTTCAGACGCTCTACTTCACTTTTCAGACTGTTGATCTCTCCTGGAAGTGCTTCTGCGTTCTCCACTGAGGTTGAGTGGGAGGTTGAAGTCGGCTTATCCAAAGCAGTGGCACTTTGTTTTCCCTTTCCCAAAGGTTTGATTTCTTCAGGCTGAGTGGATTCAGGGACAGTCACTGGCTTCACAGGAAAGAATGCAGGTGGGCGAAAGGAGACGAGTGGAGCTAAACTTAAGGGTTTTAACCCTAAAGTTTGGTTTTGCGGGCAGATTTTAGGCTTGGGGTTTTCCCAATCCTGGTGTCTTTTTGGTTCAGGAGTTTCTGGCATCTCTGGAAATTCTTCATCCTCATTTTTAGAAAAGGGAGAATAATCATAGTGAGGAATTTCTGGAGTCTCAAGAAATTCCTCGTCATCATCATCAGAAGGGGGAGAGTAATCATTTTCTTCGTCAATCTCATCCCAGTCCATGAATGTAGAATGAAACCCAAATTCAAAAGTGGACTCGTTCTCCACAGCAGAGTCCAAATGGCTGAGTTGTAAAAACTTTAGGTTTTTTCGTCTTGATGATTCCATTGTACGATTTATTCAGGTCTCTAATCACAGTTTAACAACAAAGGTTATTTGTAACCGAAGGCACTTCTTAAACGTGATGCTTTGTTCTTTGCGAAATACAAAACCAGCGTGCAACAATTGATCACAATCTAAAGGTTTTTGCTCCTATTAGTAAACTTTTAACACTTATGTTACATCATATGACATCATTTGACATCATTTGACATCATATGACATCATTTGACATCATATGACATCATTTAACATCATATGACATCATTTGAAGTCATATGACATCATATGACATCATAGGTTTTAATCTGTTGTATTGATTACGTCATTGGTGATATAATGCTTAGTGATGCAATCAGCTCTGAAATGGGGGAGGTTTTTTTTTTTTGGGGGGGGGGGGTCATTATTGTTTTTACCCAAAATGTATTTTTAGGGTAGACGCACAAAAACACACCTTTGCAAATACACAATCAATCAACCTAAAATGGATCTAAATCCTAATAGTGATGGCCGGATGAAGTTTCAGGAGAGAAAGGGAGGTTAACCCAAAACTCTTCTTATGTTCACAAATATTTCAAAACATTTTTTAAGTAGTCCCCTCTTAAGCTTAATATTAGGATTGCTTCAGTGTCATCTGTAAAATATTAAGTCTGCATAAAATTGAAAAAACCAATTTTTTTTAAAAAGGGAAATGCATTTTATTTAAGATCCATTGGCTTCTGTGAATGAATGAATATGTAATAATAAGTGATTAAGCTACCATGTTGGTTGAGGCTTTTTCTTCAAAAATGAAAACAAAGCTGCTTTATGTCTGTGTTCATGCACCTGCCTCTCATCATCATCATCATCATCATCATCATCATCATCATCATCATCATCATCATCATCATCATCATCATCATCATCAGGTCTGTGCAGAGGTGATGAGCTGAATTAGCTGTGTTTAAGACGGGTAACAGAAAACATGCATGTTGAAGGGTTGAGAAAGTCTGATCTTTAGAGTCCATTTAAAAAGTTTTATTTAAATTCATCATATCTTCATATCTAAAAAAATAGCTATTTGAATTATATATCTTGTGTTTTGACCCCCCCCCCCGTGTTTTGCAAGACCATTTTGGGTGATGCCCCGCCCCTGCTGCATCCTCGTTTCTTATTGGCTAACTTTGCGGCGTTGTTCCAGCTTGCTGCATTTTGATTGGCTAAGTTATGTGGGGTGGGGTGTAATTCAGGATGCACTGAAATTACTGGCTAAAAGTTATAGATATCCAATATTATACAATAAATACTTCTTGACCTGCTTCTGTAAAACATTCCAATGAAATCTTTAGCATTTATCTTAGGTCTAAGCTAAATTTAGAACAGCATCAAAATGAAGCACATTTAACCCTAACATTATGGTTTTATTTCAAACTATTTATGACACGGTTGTTTGAAAACAAACATGTGACATTTATAGCCAGTATACGTTTGTTTTTTAGCAGGCTCCTGGCCAAGTAAAACTCTGTATTTAAAAATAAAAGGTTTTCATGGGGAGTCATATTTACCTGTAAAGTAGTCCTTCCAGTTGTGCAGAAAAAAAGGGTACAGTTTAAATGTGCTTTGAAAAGGATTCTATGTTTTTTTTTTGCAGCTATAAAGCACTCATCTTAAAGTCATGATGTAACTAATCAAAACAACAGTGACACAAATTTCAACAAACTAATGGTCAGACATCAAACACTGCAGTGTGCTGGTCTGTCAGCCAGTCTGTCTGTCACACAGCACAAAAGTTTCGGACCTCTAGGGTTCAGAGGAATTCTGCCAGATGGAAATGTTATCTCAGGGATGTCTGCAAAGACAAAGTGCTGCACAATCATACTGAAACTAAATGACTTTGATATTTAGTCTAAAACAGACCAGTCATTTATTAAAAAATACAAAATCCATGATAGGTCTCAGACTCACAACTTCCTAAATATTAATCCATGAAGATTTTTGTTTTCAAAAATACATTTAGTCTATTCTTGATCCTATGCGGTAAAGCAAAAGGCCAAAAGGATATGCAGTAAAAGAACACACAGCATAGCCTCACCGTGTTCTCTGTCTTCTTGCTTCAGCTCACAGCATGACTGAGAGGCGCTCTACTGTAGGCTCATTTCATTGCCATATGCAACACCATAAATTTTCTTTTCCTAGTGCAGTCTATAGTCTTTAGAGTCTCCTTTTTCCTTTGCATGTAGTCATGATTCCCCTTAATCTATGTGACAGTCTGTTCTGTGTCTGCCTGCTGTGATGACATATGCTCCTAATAAAGAAATGGTTAGTAATGGTTAATCTTGCAGCTCTGATGCAGAATAAATACAGATGACTTAAGATGACTGGAATTAGTACTTGTAAATCTGTTTTTCACAGAAATTTCCTTTTTATTACTATGCGCACTTTTGTAAAAAACATCATGAAAACAGATTAAATCACATACTACACATGACTTCATGTAAATATTCATAAATGGTGCTACCTTTAGTAGAGGAGTGCGACCGTTACCAACAGTTTCTGTATCGTCTTGCTTCTCTTGTAAAATGAGCAGATTTTGTGATTCTCCACCCCTGCTGAGGGCTGTTATGTCTGATTGGTTACACTGACTAATACCTCTACAAGGTCATTATTCCATAAATGAGTATATTTATATAAAAACATGAATATTTAGAGGTTTTTGAAGGACTCCTGTGCTATAGTAGACCACAGACAGGCTGATGAAAGCTTAATAGAAATAAAAATATCTTTATTTGTCATTGTACATGTACAACGAAATTACAGTGCAATTTTTCCGGTGAAATAAAAAGTCAAGTAAGAATAGAAAACTAAAATCTGCGAAATAAGACAATATAAGAAAGATATGTTAAAAAATATACAACAAAATATAAAAAGGAGGTTACACCGTCTCCGGTTATTGCACACGTCCCTAATCAATAAACTTTATTTAGCAGCGTTTAAGGCCACGATGGCTCTCGGATAGAAGCTGTTTTTTAATCTGTTTGTCCTTGTTTTAATTGTTCTGTATCTTCTGCCTGAAGGCAGCAGTTCAAACTGGGAATGTCCGGGGTGTGATGGATCCAGCAGAATGTTTTGAGCCTTTTTTAGGCAGCGAGAACTGTACAGTTCCTCCAGGGATGGGAGAGGGCAGCCAATGATCTTCTGGGCTCTCGTGGTGACTCTTCGGAGAGCTGTCTTAGCCGCAGCTGTGCAACTGGCAAACCAGGCACAGACACAGTACGTTAAAATGCTCTCTATTGAGCAGCGGTAGAAGGACACCAGCAGTTTCTCACTCAGTTTGTTTTTCTTTAAAAGCCTGAGAAAATACAGTCTCTGCTGGGCCTTCTTCACCAGAGGAGTGGTGTTGGCGCTCCAGGTCAGGTCCTGCTCAATGGTGACGCCCAGGAGCTTGAAAGCAGCCACCCTCTCCACACAATCCCCACCAATAGACAGTGGCTGAATGACAGTTTTTTTCCTCCTGTAGTCCACCACCATTAAAAGTAAAAAAAAAAAAACTGTAACCGAAAACCAAAGATGTTAACGTGACAAATGTAAAAATGTAATTAGAAACAGGAAGAAGTTGTGGTGATAAACAACACACACCTGCTGTGAATGTGATGATTGAGCTGCAGGACTAAAAGCTATACACCTCATCCGTGTGCTTTTATTTTGTAAGGATACCTGCCTCCACCTTTTTGGATGCTTTTACGTGGTTCACCTTTCACAGTCTCGCTGTTTCATGAATTTTTGTTTTTGTTCTGCGTCCTGATGGGGTGTAGCGCCTTGTCAATCAGTCTCTTTTTGCCATTTCTCCTACAGAATGAGTTCAGGCTGCAAAATTTACAGAAATCTTTGATCGCGAGCAGATCTTTGTTTGCTTTGTTTTCAAAAAAACTGAAAAGGTTAACGTGGTCTGAGAAAAGTGTATTACCTGTGAAATTAGAGGTTTTACAGCCGTAAAACATCTGTAATTGTTACGTTTAAAGATGACTACTGCCGGGGACATGATGTGCCGCTGGGCAGAAAGAGTTTGCACTCAGTGAATTTAAACACGGGTCTGCAGTGACCTATGTTTTAGAGGATGTCTGATTGGCCGTTCTGCATGTCAATCAAGTCCCGTACTTCTCGGTGAGGATTTTGATTGGCTGGTGGATTTTTAAGAAGTACTTTTTTTTTTAATCTTCTATGTCCCGCGATTTACCCTCATGTCCTTGAAGATCGACCGGTCGATCGCGATTGACGTAATGAGCACCCCTGGCCTACAGCGTCTATGTGTCTGTACTCGGATGCATCAGAATGGAGCGGAGCAGGGAACTCGTGGCCCGACCAGCACATTTACGTCACAAATACGATCTTTTTCAAACAGCATTTTTTCATCTGTTCGTGAGTCACAACGGTTTAAATATAGAAATACTCAGAAATACAGTTTCAATCCTAATTTGCCTGATATTTGTTTTCCATCAGAAGAATGCCACCAAACATGTTAAAAACACCCCAAAACATAATTTTCAGGACGACAATCACTCACATATGACCATGTCGATACAGAGACATAAATGGTGTGTACTGCTGTAATGTTCTGCTTTCCTGAGCTCTGCGACGTTCTTGCACTTTTCTAGACATTGGGATTCCGAAGCAAAGGTTTGAGGGGAAACCCAACTGTAGCAAAGTCAATTTAAAGAAACTCAAAATTTGACCTTAATAGCAATGTTATTTTATTAATAAATCAGTATGGTAACCTGGCGAACTCTTTTCTTTTCTTTTTTGTCTTTTTAATTAAAAAAAATAAATGTATTTATTTATCTGCTCTTTACCCCTTACTTTTAACAAGTTTCATGTTTTTTGGGGGGTTGTCTTGTTCTTTTCGCCCTTGTCTTTGTTTGTCACTGTGTTTTATACCACATGTTCACTTAAACTTGAAAATAAAATATAAAAAAGAGCACTGTTACCGTCTAGATATATAATAGCAAGACATTAAATTAGAAATAAAACAAAAAATGCATGTAATCCTTTAGGAGAGCTGTGGATATTTTGAAAAGAAAGTTCTATAAAGAAGATTTCTGAACCTCATTAGAGACTAAATCTATCTGAAATAGGACCTTTGTCGAAAAAGTTGTAAAATGCAGTCTTAAGTAAATGTCTTACTGCATTTCCATACTTGTAACTTCTTATGTAATGAGTGTAACTTCTATTTAAGCTGTCCTAAATGATTGCTCATAAAATACTTTTATTAGAAGCACTGCAGTTCTGATTTGAAGCGTTATCCTCCCTTTTTGCACTAACACTTGCTGGTTGTTGTCATCACAGACATACTCCGGCCTCTTCTGTGTGGTCATCAACCCCTACAAGAACCTGCCCATCTACTCGGAGAACATCATTGAAATGTACAGAGGGAAGAAGAGGCACGAGATGCCCCCACACATTTATGCCATCTCTGAGTCGGCGTACCGCTGCATGCTTCAAGGTAAGGAATGGAGGACTTTGAAAGCTCTTTGAAAGGTGCCCGGTTACAAACACAGGGTTCAGCGTTGGGGTTTTATGAGGCCCCCATATTTTGTTCGAACTTGAAGTCAACCTGGAAACATCAGATGTTGCTGCCTTTTTTTTTAGTTAAAAATAGATTTTGGGATTTTAAAGCTGAAATTCATGCAGATTGTGGGCATGTTCTTTTGATGGGCAGATGAGATGACTCAACACAGATGTCACTTTTGTCCTGCCACTTTTGGGTTGTCGATGATGTGGGCGGAGTAAATTCAGAGATTTTGGGTGTTGTCATCAAAAATACGAGCATTGAAGAGTAATTTGACAATGTTGACACAAATACTCTAGTTTATTCTCTGATCAGGAAGATTTTGATGTTTGCTCTACTATTCAGGTGTTCATGTTAAGTCTCCCCTGTCATTGATTGTAGTTATCTTGGTATGCAGCCTGACGTTTAGCTGCATGGCCAGGAGATTAGTATGTGAAAAAGACTCCATGTAAAGCACTTGAAAGGCCCTGAGGTCAGAGAGGATGTGACATCACTGTCACCGTCTAAGAAGCCGGCTGTCATCAAGGAGGTCAAGTAGCAGATTGACTGTCTGCTGGCTGGCTATCCAGCCGCATCGCCGCTGCTGTTAGGGGAACTGCCTGGCATCCTGAGGGAGGTCATTACCAGGGTTAGTGCTGCAAACTCTCTTTGGTCTCAATAGAAGCAATGTTTTTGACGCTTGCGTGATGCCACAGCATCCAAAGTAGACCATAAAAAGACAAAACAACGGTAGAATGAAGAACCACGTGGTGTTTAAGCAGCTAGAAAATAGAAGAGGCAATCCAATGAATGTGATTTTTTCTTTTCAAACAAAGTGGCCTTTTTCGAAGAAATTCTCCACAGAAAAAGAATATTTAGAGTACAAAACACAAACATATGTAAAATTCACATCAATACGCAAAGTAATTAAACAAGCACAAAGAGGACGACAGACATTTTTTCTTTCATGGGGAAACTCGGATGTCCCCAGCAGAAGTTGCCATAATGCAAATAAGAATAAGATTAATAAAAAAAATTATCCATATAAGATTTACATGTATGTTAATATCTTCAATAATATTTCTGGGCAGTATTGAGCTGGAATGTTTTGTTTTCCGTTGAATGCATGTGAACATGACCCTCCAGCGCCTGTCATGCGAGCTCAATGGCCCGTGAAACTCTCTTTCTTTTCAATGTGTCTCATTCATCTTGCAGTGTTTGAACTGTTAAATGACTCCACAAGTTCACAGTTCTGATTCAAATCTTTAAATATAAAAAAAAAAGGATTTGGACGACGTTTTCTGTGCTGGAGCTAGGGATTCTGGGAGCTGCGGTCACAAATGTAAATAGCTGAAATGCCTTCGTGCTTTGTTTGTGGGCTTTCTGGGGCATGTTGAAGTGGAACACTGACGTAGGTGCATCCTCTTTTCATTCGGAAGAGCAACTGTTGCTTCGATGCTTTGTTTCCCAGTCTCTCCTACCACAGAGGTATGCTGGCGTGACTGGAGCAGCATGGGGGGGGCTGCTCTGGCAGACTCACTAACAGTCTAAATATTCGGAGGAGGAGGAAGGGGAAAATCAGGGAATCAGAAATCGCCCAATCATATACTTATGTAACATTTTGGCCGTGCTGTGTGTGAATGCTGATTTGTTTAAACTTTCAAAATAGACCAGTCCGAACAGTTAATTTACTTTTGACACAGATTCAGCTTTTATAGAAATATTCAAACACTTGGATGCGGTTTCATCTTTTCTTTCTGTTGGAGTTGTTTATCCATGTTTACATACAGACACATGCATTGCTTTGTCATTCCTTCTCTGAGGATTGTGCAGAAAGTCCACATCTGTGCAAAGTAAAAATAGGGAAGACAACCTCCTAAAATAGGGTGGAGGGTGAAGCTCGATGAGACAGCAATGCCCTTCGGAGCTGGGATCAACAGAAAATTAGTCTGGACAGCAGAGAGAGGACACACGCTGAACCAATGTCTGTCCTCTGGATTGATTTTCTCCAGTTCAGATGCTGAACATCAGCTTCATAAACAGAGCTGCAGCTGCTGCAGACATAAACTTACAGCAGTTTATGGAGGAGCTGTTCTGCATCACTCACAAGGATGAAATTAAGACTGCTCATAATATTTTACACTGAGTTTAATGGGGAAGGAGCTGTGCAGCCTGTGCTAGTAGACGTGGAGAAGCCCACACACCTCTCCGCATGAGAATTCAAATAAATGTCAAGTTGGAAAATGAAAAGGCCTCAATGCTGTTTTAGTATCTGTAATGGAGAAGGTCACTGTATAAATGTTTGTATACCTGACCTGCAGCATTAGGATTTCTAAATGTGATTCTTTAGGTACTAGATCCGTCAGGGTTCATTTGTGTTTTTTTGACTTTTCACAATACATAAGATTTTGTCTTAGTACTAAACAGAAGTTTATGGCTCATAGTTATTATCGGCTCTGATTTTTTCTGTGAGCTCTTCCTACAATCAGGCTCCGGCTTATAGCACAGACTTCTGATCTGTTGTAGTCTATATTCCTGTGGTTTTAGGTCACACTTGCTTCTAAAGAACGGGAACATTTTACACCTTTACTGACCCCAGTTTGTTTCTTACTGAGTAACGCTGGATTCATACATTTTTTAATGGAATCAATTTATCTTCTGAACCTTATGAATCCCTTTCGGGGGGTCTCATGGTTGCTAGAGCCTATCACAGCTGAAATTCATTACTTATATGTAAATGTAAAATTTGTGCTTCAGAGCACACCCACATAAAGAGATGTGTTTCTCCTCTGCGTCACAAGCGGGACGCGATCACCCTACCGACGGAGGGATTCCCAGCGTTAAGTCACTATGGCTACCCCTTAAAAAACAACTCTGGACACCAGAAAATCTTCAAATGACCCCACAATTGGAGCAATAATGGCGAGCCAGAGGGGTAGGGAATGAATTCACATTTGGCCTTACAGTCCCCTCGAAGAAAACCATGAAAAAGACAAGAGCCATGTTTTCTGTGCTTACAGGGAATCGTAAGCAACCAACGTGAAATGAACCAATTGTAAACATGTTTGTTAGCCTGTTTACGATAAGCATCGATGTTAAGTGGAGCAAAGGACACACTCTGCTGCCATTCCATTATCACTGTGCACAGTGTTTCTCCCAGGCATGTAGGTCATTTCTCTGGTGCCACCATTGTTCTGTCTGACCCCCTTTTTCCCTCCTCACTGTTTCCCCAACCAACCAACCAACAGGCAGGCGTCCAGAGGAATGAGGTCAATGCTGGTCCAGCTGTCCATATTGTGCTAATTTCTAAAAGTTGACTCATTCGGGTTGTCTTAGTGGTCTAAGATGCCCTTTGACCCCCACACGTTCTCTAAGAGAGGTGTCACCCTTCAATTAGCGACATCTCAGCTGGCTGCAGTGAGGAGCTTACTGTTAGTGTTTTTGAAAGCTTCCATGGCCGCTGCAGACAGTTTAGTGTTCCCCATTGGTTTTAATTGCTTTCTTTCTTCATTGAGTGAATAAAGTAGCCAGCCTTGTGCATTTCAAGATCAAGCCCTTTTTTTTTCTTCTTTTTTTTTTCCATCTTTCAGCCAGAATTTTCGTCCCTAAAAGACAGCGAGACAGCACCTCCAAGACTTCTTTTGTCTTTCACTCAACATGAAAAGTGCAAGCCAGAGCTCTGCTGGAAGCTCCACAGCAGTTCAGTCTGCTTTCAGGCTTTGGTCAGAAGACACATGCGGACCAGTGTGAACGATTCCCACCTTCGTTACATCTCCAAGTCAGTTTAGGGCCACAAGTTACAGGAAAAGACAAACTGCTAAAGTTTTTCAATTTACATTTTTGAAGCAGGGTATAGTGTGGGGAAAGAAAGGTTGAGGAGCAATGAAGCATTTGTGAAAAAAATAAAAGTGCAAACCCCCTTAGACGTGAAATAGACTGGTAGATGCTGAGAGTTTTTAATAAAATCTGTTTATAGAAAAAGAAAAATGTCATTTACTTCTGACCACCTAAAGGGAAAAATGTGTCCAGTCAAAAATCTTTTTAAATCCACAAAAACTACATTTCCCAGAACCCCACCCCTTGGTATCAAATGTCCTCTGTAGATACCAAAAGAAGTTAATTTAGTAGTGTGCAGTGGTTGGGAGATATTTAGGTCTAGGAATGTTCTCTACAGAGGACATATTTACATATTGGTAGTCAGGTGGATAAAGAAAAAAGCACAGAGTGAGGGAGACATGTACTGGCAGGAGGTACAGACGGGAAAGGCTTTATGGGGGAAAGAGAGTAGAGGGTACAGAGGAAAGGCAGAGGGGGCAGCCAGCATTGTGCCTCACAATGGGGGCTTTGTGCATTCTGGAGGGGGCTGGGTCCGCGGGTCTGTGTGCGCAGGCATGGAGGCCCAGAGCTGCACAGTTCTTCCCAGGGAAATGAGGCCGCTGGTTGGGGCAGTGAGGGCTGCGGAGTAGGGCCTGTGAGGGGCGAACTCAGGGTTTGAGGGATGGACGGTGGGGGTGTGGGACGTTCACCTCTTCCGGGTTGATCTGTCAGACAAACAGAAGCGTGTTTGTGCCTTTGAGAACGCCCTGCAGAGACTCTCGTGTAGATGCCCGGGAGCAGATACACCTTTATGGACAGGCAGCAGTAGAGATCTGACAAAAAATGTCTTTGGTGTTTTCCTCAGAGGTCATGCTAAGGTTGTACCTTGTACTTGATGCTTTTGGAAAGTTCACAGAAATCCACCAATTTATTTTATAAATTTATCCCAAATGCAGAAATTGATAGATATGCCCTGCAACGGAAAGGCGACCTGTTCGAGGTGTACTCCGCCTTGGCCCAACAGTAACTGGGTTGGCTCAAGCAGCCCCACGGTTCCCAAAAAGGATTCAGCAGGTTCAGAAGATGGATGGATGGATGGATGGATGGATGGATGGATGGATGGATGGACGGATGGACGGACGGACGGACGGACGGACGGACGGACGGACGGATGGATGGATGGATGGACGGATGGATGGATGGATAGATGGAACACAGACATGTGTTGAAGAATTGAAGAATTCTGACCTTTGGGGTGGCGTCAGGGTCTAACAGAGATCAGAAAAGCATTGTCGGAACATGATTGCTTGTGGTTTCCCTGTTGTTCCTGGATAGGGTTTTCATGGGAAAGACAGACGGGGTCACCTGGCTAATACCGTCACTGACCTCCGTCTGACACTCATAATCTTATAACCCACTGAAGGCCGGAAGATAAACAGCAAACTGACTGAGTCACTGCTTCCAATGAGAATCTATTACATTACTGGCTGACCAGTTAAAAATAACTGTATGAACAACTGGCTAACAGTTGTTGCCTTTTCACAGAACTAGAGCCTTAAATAGAACAAGAGTGGAACTTCTACAGATATCAATTTGAATTCTTATATTAGAAACTACTTGAAAAACATTTTTCGCCCAAAAAATGTCTTTAAAAAAAATAGTGCAACTCATTTGATGAAGTGAATATTGGTCAAATCAGTTTATTTTATAAACTTAACTTACAAACTTTATTTAAACATTGAGGAAAAAAGCCAAACTTGCTCCAAAAAACCTGAAAACCAAGCAATAAAGAATGGTTATAGTCTTGTTTAGGATGCATCATTATGAAGCTACAAAGTGAATATGTGAGCAACAACAAGAACCACAAATCTCTTCTTTTTTGGAGTTTTTCCTTTGATCTATTAGTTTCTGGGACTGATTCCACCTCCATATGTTCCTGTTTCTGCAACCCAGTTTGCTTTTTCTGGGCGTAACGCCTTATCGCTACAACCTTCTCTTCATTTTAAATCACTTTCATGGGATTCTGTCATTTCCTGCCACGTTGTATCAGTTAGACGTCGTTTATGCCCTGTGACCGAGCCCCCGCTGCCCCTCTGTGTCTGGAATTCCTGCAGGCCTTCAGAGCTTAGCACTGCCATGCTGGAGGTGCAGGAATAGACACACATGCGCACAGAGGAAAATCGCCCACCACTGCTGGACTGCAGCAGGCCTCTACAAAGACCGGCCATGGATCTGCGGCTGCTGCCATCTGCAATCAATTACATTCTTTCCTGCCATATCTCCAGCAGCAGCTTTCCCTCCTTCCATTGGGGCAAAGGCAACACCCAGCAGCTCTAGGCTAATTATACTCTGTCTGCAGGCACGCCGTTACGCAGCGTTGCATTTGGTTAGGATAAACAAAGCCGAGCACAAATAAAGCTGGTGGCTCAATCTGCAGCACAGCAAGCATCAAAGGAATCGAGCAAGTGGCATCTGAAGGATGCACAGGATGAGGCTGGCCAGCAGGAAGCAGGGAGGGGACGGCCCGTGCTGCCCACAGGAGTTGCTTGCAGTTAAAAGAACCGGGACGATACTGACCCAAGAACTAAAAGAATCACAACAAAGAAAGTTCTGTCGTTTCACAGAGCACTTGTGTCTGCTTAGCTGTGGAAAGACAGCTTCTGTTATGGCCTTCAGTGTTTTTGACACAGTCCCTGATTAACAGATTGATCAGAGTGCTTAGCTGGGTTACTAAAGCCATGAGTGGATAGTGACAGAGGATCAGCAGCAGAAAAAAACTCCACCTTCCTTCCTTACTCTATGACACTGCTGGGACTTTGCAATGCATTAACCACTGTGGTCAGTGAAGCAAAAAAGTGGATTATGTTTCTGTTTTCATGTCTCTAGTTTCTACATGTTTGTTGTAATTGTGGAAAATGACCTGTAATTTAAAGTCCCACTCCGATCCTCTTTTGATCTATTGTAGACGCGTTCCCAATAGTGTTTTGATAATGATAATACTGTTTTTAGCCCAAATCAAAATTGTTTTCTAGAACACAGTTTCTGCAGAGCAGCAGCTGTTCATTAGAAATTCACCTCTGGGTTGTGGGCGGGACTGTTGGTGTGGAGCAACCCCGTCCCCCCTTCCCCTCTCCATTGCTGAGAGCTTGAAGCATGGAGCTTGTGGCGCACTAAGCAGTTTTCTCTTCGTATTGCGGAGCCGGTTAGGTTGGAATTTCCGACAAACTGTGCATTTTGTTTGAAAAATATCATATTTGTTACTATTGGAGCCAATTAAAGTAATCATGCATTTTGTAGTACAAGCGCCAATTTTGGCATAGATTAGGATCCCCTCTTTCAGAAAAGCACGTTAACCACAAGTAAAATCCAACATGGCCTTTTGTAAAGATGGAAGCCATACACTGAATTGTTACAAAAAATATTTAATATGCATTTTATCCAGTCTCAAAAATATGGGCTGTTCATGCACAAATGCAGTCTTATACGATTATATGTATATTAAATATCTATTATATATATTTTAAATCGTGTTTTTCTTCTCGTGGTTAATGTGCTTTTCTGAAAAAGGGATCCTAAGTTTCATCTATGCCAAATTTGGTGCGTGTTCTACTAAATGCACCATTTTTTTTAACAACCAGCTGCAATTTAAACAGAGAAATAGTCAGCAATTAAATTTTAAGCTTAATTTTCTTCATATAAAAGTTATTATAAAGCCCATTTTCGTCGTAGTGGGTCTTTAATGGTGTTAAAGCACTCTACTGCTACTAAAACATCACACACCTCTCTGAGGCTGCAGATATGAAATAGTTATTGCTTAAATTAAGTTGAGAGATTTTGCTCATTCCAAAACCCAGCAGCCTTCTCCTATAAACATGACTCCATGCACCCTGTGCTTCTGTCTGGCCTCTTGTTTTTTTTTTTTTTCTCTTCTTCCAGACTTTTCTCATTTCACCCCTGCATGAGAAGCATCGGAAAAATGTGCTTTGTGGGACTTGAAAAGGGAGAGACTCCAACAGTTTATCTGGGTGTCCTCTGTGGAGCGCTGCTCTGTTTTAACACAAGACTTACAAATCAAACACAGGCGGATTGGACTCGGACCCGAGCAAACGATTTACACTCACAGAACTCTGTTTTCCAGATGAAGGATGTGTCTTTTCCCCTCTTTTATGTTGAGCCTTTTTTATTCTGCTTCTTTTTTGAGTCTCTGAATTCCTTTATTCTTGTCTCCTGCTACGGAATATAACTTTTTTTACCCGCCAGTATAATCCAAACCTCTTGGCTTGGATGCCAAGTGAAAAAGATGTGCTCTGCCATTTTCCTAAAAACATACAGTAAATAATCTGACATATTTTTTAACCTAATATACACTTTAAAGGAACAGTGTTTCCCAACAGCTTAAAAGATGTCCCAGACATTTTAAACTATTTATATCAACAAACATTATGTTCTCTGGTTGGCCTTTTTACACCAAAATAATAAAACTTGGTAGAAACTGTCCAATAGTATTAGTCCCAAAGAGGAGATGCACTGCTTAGCCTATTTTCAGTCGCTATAATGTCGTCTTTTTTATGAATCCAGTTCAACCCCACTTTAAAACCAAATGATTTAGACTGAAAACGCGGCTAAAAAGCATATTTATCTTGGCAACCAGTTAAGATTTTCAATTCAAGTACATTCTAAATTTTAGCATTTTTTTCTTTGGTGTTTTGTTTGGACCAAAAAGATGGATCTTCAAAAATGACATTTCTTATTCTGAGGAAACTGTACAATGAACAGAAAATGTAAATATTGTATTTATATATTGTATGTATTCTCTAAAGTATATTTTACTGTTGTAAAAACAAGTATAAAAATAACAATAAAAGGGCATAAAAAAGAAATATATAACATTGGCTCATTTTTGCAGAAATCCTGAAGTTACGAAAAAATTTCACAGTTAGCATTTAGCACGGTATTTAAAGCTGAAATAAGAAACTGTTTAAAAAAACAAGGAAGAACCCTAAAAATTGGAATGTGTCATCAAAAGCCCCCAACCCAATTCTTCTCTTTTATCAAGGAGAATTTTCAGGTTGTACCAGCTCCAGTCGTATAGAAAAGAAATTAATTCTTTTGAAGGAGAGAAATAAACCAGACAGTCGTCTGCATAATAATGTATACAACTGTATTCTTAAAAATGTAACTAAGTGGGATCTGACAGACTTAAAAAGAAAGGGGCCCTAAATTGAGCCATGAAGAACTCCACCTAAAAAGAGGAATTTGAAGTCATCAAAGCTGAAGGAGAAAATTTGGTTCATCATTTCATGTGTTCGAAAAATAAAAAAGGAGAGAGGAGTTGTTGGGTTACGGACAGCAGAAACCTGAAAAACTGAAAACTGAAGGTGTAACAGATGATAAAACTTGGTGTGTGAAGTGGATTTAATGCCCTCACACGGTCTCCCAGGTGGTCCATGAAAATGACTGCCGTCATTTCCGAAGGGTTGGGAAATTCCATGCCCCACTATTCCCGTCTATTTGTGTCTGTGATCTCAGCTGTCGACTGTCGTCACCGTCCTAAAGCAGAAGCACAGAAGCATCCATGAGGGCCTCGTCCTCTGCGTCTGTGGCAGAATCTAAAGATGGACATTTTTTATTCCACTCCTGCTTTGGTTCACAACCCTCACCTCTGTCCCGCCTCTGCTTCATTCTGCTATCAGATCACTTCCCACCACACCCTCCTATCGCTGACTGCTCTATTCTCACTCGAGAAGTATTTACTTGCACATGGGAGCCTCCTGTAATTGTCACTGGGATTTACTGTTGGTTCCCTCCATTTGTCTGTGCTCTTATGTGTAAAAGCGGTACATTGCCCCCTCACTGTTTACCCCCACATTCTGCTGCAAAAAAGCACTGAGGTCACAGCTGATGATGGAGCACTTAACGTAATAACTACAACAACAAGCAGAACCCCTCATTTCCTTTTAATGTCACCATCTCAGCACCACCAGCCTGCCGAAAACAACTCCAGCTCCACACCCAAGAGGCCCCTGTAGTGGGAATAAGGGAAGCATAGGCCACCCAAATTCCAGCACAAACACATACAAAGGCTGGTGCATGGACACATTTGTCCTTCTGTTTGTAGGCCTTTGAACATCCAGTAAACAGGTGTTCTCACCACATCACTGCAGTCAAGATATGGAAAATAGGACAGAATATATTTTAATATTGCTTTTCCTTTCTGCTCCAGTTAAGTCATTATTCTTTAAGGAAAAAATGTGCAAACCTTAACATTTTTTGTAGTAATATTGTCATATAAAGCAACTGAAAAGGGCTGTTTTTTTTCTCGTTTTACTGTTTAACCTCTTCAGACCTGGCATCCATGTGTATGGACATCTCATTGTGGATTATATGACCACAGTAGTTAATCCTGCTTAACTGGGGCCCTGCCAAAGAGACATAAAAAAAGGCATGTCAAAGAAGAACTCAGGTTAAGGGGTTAAAAATATCCCTTATGCTGTTCTTGGACAATCAAGCAAACAGCAATTTTTTATATAATCATTTTCAAATGCTTAAAATGTGAAGATCTATGAAAAAAATTTGCACTTAGGTTTAGGTGTTTGAAATGGCTCCTGGGAATTGCAGTATGCATATCATAACTGTTGATGAAAAGTGAGGGTTTAATTTGAAGTCCTTTAAGGCTGCATGAAGTATTGTTTTTTTTTTTAAAAACAACCAGCTGTAAGGGTTTGAATCCTTTCTTAAGGAATTATTACAATAGAATTTATTTACAATGCACCTTTCATTCAAAGTGCAACAACAAGATGTGAAAAATAAAAACCTCAATAAGAAATTGTATCCCTGGGACACATTATAATACAAAAAAACTTAAAACTATAAAACTATAAAAGCAGGACTTAACAAGCACAAAATAAAAATGTGACGGTGTGGCACCGTCAGATGGCGAGGGGGCCCACACTGTGTTTTATTTTATGTGCATTTATATTTTTTGTGTTTACATATCTTACCTGTGATGGTTCCCTGTCAGCTAAGGAAGAGCCACGCCCAATGGGAGGGGCTCACTATTTAAAAGGGAGCATCGAAGGTAGTGAAAGATGAGTGATGGAGGTGTCTTGTGTGGATGTGGCCCTGCGTGGAGCTAGTGAAGAGCTCATCTGTTCTTGAATTAAAGAAAGAACCCACTCACCTTGGCTCCTCTGCATCCTTTTCCGGCGGGACCCTGCGACAAAAAAAACATCAGCAATCAGAGGCTTTTTTTTAAAAGAAATGTCTGTAAAAGAGCTTGAAAGAGTCCAGGGTCTGTGATGTTCTGAGATGGACAGGAGGTGCAGCAGAATAAAATGCTCTGCCTCCCATCGTGCGGAGCCTTATTTTTCTCATTAAGCTTTAAAATCAAACATAGATTTGCTTCATAAACAGACAAATAAAAGCGGAAACTAGGGTAGCCTGAGCTGTTCAGGTTCAAATTTCAGGTTTTTTCCCCCCCATTGACTGTATATAAGAACCGGACTGAAGGACACCCCCCCCGCCCCCACCCATGTTGTTTTAAACCGAGAGTAGCCGCTGGTTCTAAGAAGCCAAAATCCTCAACTGAGAAATAAACAGTTAATATTCAATTACATTTGTCAAACTAGTTCCACTACCTTTTTTTTTAAAAACATTTTCTTGATAATTATTCAAGTTATAGGGGTGTGGCCATCCATCAAGATCCCCAGTGGCAAGAATGGTTGCCATAGAATTGTTGCCTCAGACTGTCTCTGACCATAGTTTCATCATGGCGGCCGGCATCATTGTGAAAAAATGGCGACTGACTTCATTTGGTTGGAGCTGGAGTTAAACCATTTGCTGTGGGTGATGTGATCCTCACTCAGTTCAGTTTCTCATGACGTTCTTTTCTTTTTTCTGTTCACTTGATACGCTTAAAAAAGAATGTGGGGCACTGTGCTCAAATAACATAAACTACACTGTCAAGGAGGTTTTTCAACATTTAAACATTTCCTTTAAAATCATCCATTGCTTCATTTCAGAAAATTGTGATCCTCAGTTATTTGTAAATTGAAGTTCACTCACTTCCGGAAATAAACATGAGGTCAGAGTGTCTGATGGTTTAACTCAACACAACTCCTGTGGGAAGAAGCGGTGTGGAACTCCGCCCTGCATCTCTGCTCAACATAAGCCTTATCACTGTTGTTCAGGAGCTTCCAAATGTGACATTTATAAACTGCAGGTATCAGTGGCCCATAACACATCCCAGAACCCCACTTCCACTGTCTGGGAATGTGAATGAGCTCCATCCCACTCATGCCTGCGTGCAAACACACTCAGAGCTTTGTTTCTTTGCTTTAAGTAGCTCTGGACTCTGTTCGCCCCTTCTGAGCGAGCAGGGTGTCATTTTTAAGTTGGGTCTGCACTCATACAACACTGTCAGCATGTTCTGCAGCCATCAGGGGCTTGAATGAACCTTGGTGTTTGTGTATTCATGTGGGTAATCCTCACAGAGTTTAACAATTAACAAGGGAGCAGCTCACTGGCTTTCCATCCGCGTTTCTATGGTGTAAAGCGGTTGCCATGATGTTAAAGTTTTCACAGTGCTCTGCTGCTTTTTACAACTTAGTTTATAAAGCAAATTATGAGAGTTTGGTGTGGAAATCCTGCATCCAGTCAGACAAACTGAAAATTCATTAAAATCTTAAAAATATTTTTTTTTCCTTATCAGAATTTTTTTTTTTTACCTTTTCTCCGACAGACTGGCGACCTGTCCAAGATGTCCCCTGATTTTACCTGCAAGTGGCTGGGATAGGCTCCAGCAACGCGTGACCCCAAAAGGGATAAAACAGATTAGAAAATGAATGTTTTTATCTTTTTGGGTAATAACAAGAAAGTGACATTTTAGTTTTCATTTTTTCTCAGATAGCATACATTTTCACGTTAACAGCTGACTTTATATCCAAGAAGCTAAAAAACAACAATGCTTGGGTTCAAATTAGTGTTTTCTAAGGATTATTGACAATAAATAGATGTAATTATGATCCATTCACTAAGAATGTTCTGCTCTCTTAAGGTTTAGGGATGTGGGCTTTTTTTTGGGCTGTGGTGAGAAACCCGCAGACCTTTCTTGAATCTTGATTGCTCCACTCTGAATCCACGGCTTTTAGCTGCCTGGAATTTCAAGATAGTGTTATTCTATCCACAACATTTAACACCAAACTTATCTGATTTAGATCACCTACAGCCAGATGTTCTAGGCTGTTACAGCTGTTCATGAGCTCTGTCACATGAGAAGGAAAATCTGGTTTTAAGGCAAACAGAAAATGTTTTATTTGTGTCTAAAAGAAGCCTTTAATATATTTATTATATAGATTTGCTACCCTGACACAAGGTCGAACTAGACTGATAAAAAGAAGGGTAGTTGTGGTCATGATTAGGGCTTCTGTGGATAGATGGGAGGAGGGAGGCAGCTCTGGAATTTGAAGAATGAAGGTTTATTTAATCTTGACGGGAGATAAATTATTGGCAGGAAAGAGAATCCTGCTAAGTAAATCTGGCTCATCTTTTACCACGAAAGCCAGAAAAGTTGAATCTGTGCAGGTTTGCTGCTGTCACAGGTTTATGGGGTTTGATTAAAGATGAATGACTTCTGAATTCTGAGAGGATTCAAGTTAAAAGTAATCCAGAGAGACTTAAGAAGTTGTTGAGTTTAGATATGAACAATCAATTATCAAATCGATTTTTACTTCCAAATATTACTTTTTGGATTGATTTCCCTTGAGTGACGGTCAGCCTTAAAAAGCAGATTCTGTCAGACCATTTGGTGCCTCGTGGTGGGAAGCAATTCTTTGTCTACAGTCCAGGTTGCGAGCTGTGAACCTCGACTGATGTATTCAAGAGATGGAAGGAATACTTTCTCCTGAATCCTGCTGAAATACTTTTCGCTGATGGACCGTCCCTCACCCAAATTGTAATCAAGAGATGGTCATAAAGTTCCTCAGTGGAAAATCACCGGGGGTGGATGAGGTTCAGCCCGTGCACCTCAGGTCTCTGGATGTGGTAAGGCTGTCTTTGGTTACTCGCCTAAATGAAACAGTGCCTCTAGACTGTCGCACTGGGGTGGTGATCCCTCTTTTCAGGAAAGAAACTGGAGGGTTTGTGGGAATCATTCTACTCTTCCACCCTGAGAAAGTCTGCTCCAGAATACAGTGACCGGAAGTCAAACCTCTGATTCTGGAGCAACGGTGCGGCTTTAGTCACAGTTGTGTAACAGTGAATCGGCCCCACACCTTACTCACAGTGCCCTGAGGGTTCATCGGAGTTTGCCCATCCAGTTTGCATGTTTTGAGAAAAGTGTTTGATTTTGTTGCTCATGTTGTTCTGTTGGAGGTTCTATGGAAAAATGGAGTCCATTGTTAAGTTTATTTTAAACATGTTAACAGTAAGTTAAATATTCTCTGATTACTAGCTAGTCTGGCAATAAGCCCCTTTACAAAGAGCAATGTTTTAAGTCTCACTTTGAATGTAGAAACTGTGTCGGCCTCTCTTCCATGAGCTGGGAGTTTATTCCATAAAACAGGGGCTTGGTGGCTAAAGGCTCTACCTCCAACTGTGCTTTTACAAATTCCAGGAACCACAAGCAGTCCTGCATTTTGTGAGCGAAGTGTTCTATTTGGATGGTAATGAAATCTTTAATATAGGATGGGGTCATACCATGTGTAAGGCCTTATAGGTCAGCAGGAAGGTTTTGGACTTAATTCTAGAATCAACTGAGAGCTGGTGAAGTGAAGCTAACACAGGAGTGATGTGCTCTCTACTGCTAGTTCCTGCTAACCATCTAGCTGCTGCGTTCTTCTTCTTTATCTTTTTCTGCTGTTGTACTAGCAGATGTCTGTCACCTACAGTTGGAAGGGGCTTGTAGCCAAATCTTGTGAATCTTTCTCCAGGCTTTTTCTTTTACAGCTCTATTCTGATATATGAAAGACAGCTGTCACAGACAGTTGTTGGTGTCATATTCTGATTTAAAAACCTGCGTAGCAACTCCTGAATGCGAGAATTTTGAACGCTGAAGCCCGAAATGCTCATATATGTGCTTTTACATAGATCTGATGACATGATTCTCGATCAGGAAAAGATGGTTTGCTTTCTCGGGGTAGGTGGAGCGGTCCTTATCTAAGTTTAGGAGTTTAAGTATCTCAGATTCTTGATCAACAGCAAAGGAGGGATGGAGAATGATACTGACAAGCTAACTGGTGCAGCGGCTCCATTGATGGAGTTGATGTATCGGTTCATTTTAGAGATAGAGGGGAGCCAAAAATGCAAAGTTCTTAGTTTATTAGTATCTAAATGTTTCTACCCCCACCTGGTCATGAGCAGGTTATAAACCTGAAGATAATCTCAGCAACAAACGATTGGAAAAAGTTTCCTCTGCAGGGTTCCTGGGATAAGATGAGGAGTTCAGTCCTCCAGTCTGGTAGCCATTGCTTTTCTTCATCAAGAGAAGCCAGTTCAGATAGCTCGGGCATCTGTTTCAGATTCTTCTTGGACCCCTCCTTGGAGGGATATTTTGAGCATTACCCGTCAGGAGAAGGCTCTGGGAAAAACCCTGGATGCACCAGAAAGACTGTCTCTTGGCTGGCATGGGAGCGCTTTGGGGTTTCTACAGCAGAACTGGAGTCAGGACTTTGGAGTGCGTACAATTCGGTCGCACATGGAATCTAATTTCTCAATGATCTCAGGTCCCACCAGTGCACCCAGCCGTTCAAGGTATTAAAAAAACAAAATACCACCATGATTCTGAAAGTGTCCCTGTGATCCAACTCCAGACTCACATTAAGCCCATATCGCAGCCTTAAGAATATGAGATAGTATGTCAGAGATAGTGAAAGCTTCACGCTCATCTCTGTTTGGTCAGGGTCCAGATTTACCTGTCTGTTTGGATCTGGCCTCTGATGATGAGATGAGAGTAGGTTAAAAGGAAGACTGAACCTGTTTTATTAAGAGTAAAGGCCTGATCTGTACAAAAATTATAAAGCCTTGGTCTCACTGAATGCTTGCATACTGCGTTTGCTTAGCAACATGGACTCATAGTGATGGCGCTTTGATTAGAGACCATCATAATCAGTCAGAGCAGGTCTTCTGAAGAGTCTTTACTGCTGAGGTGCAGTGTACCCCATAATAGGAATGTACTGTGTTTATTGGAGTGTGTGTGAAGACGATGGCTGCAGCCGTGTATTTGTAACAGATTCTAATATATTTAGAGTTCAAACACTGAAAAAGCTCAATTTATCAATAAAAAAACAAAACATTTAATGCTGAAATAAATGCACTCCCGAGAGTACCCTCTCCCTTTCAGCAGCAAATGAACAGCAGGACAAAAGGTGACTCTGGAACTCTGTGGTGTTAAAAGCAGTCCAGTTGACATTTTGGGTGCACTTAACACTGTGCTGGTGCACCTAAGAACCAGTTCAATGTGTTAGTTTGGAGCTCTGTGGAGGATGTTTCTGTAGAGAGGGACTTTATTCCCACTGCTGCCCTGAGAACCTGGCTCTGGATAAGCAAAAGAAAGATGGATGGACTTTCTGTTGGATCAACTTCTTGCCTTTTTTAGGCAAAAACAGATTTTCTGTTTATTTTTTGGGAAAAATACATAATTGTAATAATGAAAGTTCCACCTTTGTTTACTTTAAATCAATAGTTAAAATACTGGGTTTGAAATTGAGATTTTAACATTAATTTAAGATTAAATTAATTTGCATAAAATTATAAATTGAATTAAGCCATAAACTAAATCAAATCGATTCCACATTTTGGCAGTGATACTGAGAAAACAAAGAACTCTTCAAATGGAAACATTTCATTGCCTCAATACAGACTCGTAGATATGGAAGCAATCAGGCGTTGCACAATCCATGGAGGGAAGGTGAAAGGAAAATTCAGAATCACAGAAGGAAAGAGGGAAACCCAAAAAAGGAGAGATGATTTAGTGAAGCCTTAATGAGCTACAGCAAAGACAGACCTTTTACAGTTTTCTCGGTCCTTCTATGCTTTCCCAGCCAGCATGGCATCCTGGGTAAATTGACCCAGCAGTTAGTTGTTGTGGTGATAGAGGAAGCAGCTGGTGCCAAAAGGCCTTGACAGATACACCTTTCTCCATATCCATGTCCTGTTAAAATGTTTTCTAAAACATATCCCAGTAAAGCACATAGAATATTTAGATAGAATCCAATTTTAACTATTGTTTCCCACTAAAACCATAACTTAAGTTCCAAAAGGTTAATTTAAACCCAATTTCCATCATCACTAGCTGGATTTGAGGCAATTCTGAAGTGAACATGACTGTTTTGATGCAGATGCAGGAACAACATTGATAGAATGGTTTCTGTTTGGACGTCCTGATGGACTCTGAACATGGTACTTTGGCACAATCAGCTACTGTTATTAAATGAAAACGTAAAAAAAAGATAATTTATTTTCTACAGAAGTGAAAGTAGTCATTGCACCATCTAAAGTAGGGGTGCCCAAATCCAGGCCTCAAGGGCCGGTGTCCTGCTGGTTTTCCAGAAATCCTCTTTTACCTGCTGTTGATTACCTGGATCAGGTATGTTTAGCCAATAAGGAGCTTTAATGGCAGGATGGTGGGAAAACATGTAGTACACAGACCCTTGAGGCCTGGATTTGGGCACCCCTGAAATGACTCAGTAAGTTGATTTTTTTTCCAGTTTATGATTGGTGTTAATTAAAGCTGATGCTTGGTGATTTCTATCAGTATTGAGTTATTTCAACTTTAATCCTTAAGTCATTAAAGAGAATACACTTTTCTTGAGATTCCCTAGGAATATTCATGTTAAACCCTCTTTCGATGTTGTTCAGCTCCTCGTTTGTCAAACACTTGTCACTATTTCTAAATTCAAAGAAGAAGAACATGAATGGGAAGTTGTGGCCCAAAAACTGACTTCTACTTTTTCTCCTCTGCTCTGGTTTTACTTTATTTATCCAGACAGACTGTTCCCTGCTTTACAAATCACCTTTTTCAGGCCAACATTGTAAATAAGAAATTCTTCTGAATGTTTTGCCTGGTGAAATAAAGATTTCTATCTATTTTCTTTTTCTTTAGTGTAGTTGTGTTCATATTTTTTGGGTACTGCGATTTCTTTTTGTTAAGGAATTCAGCATTTCTCTTTGTCACACAGACCTTTTTCCTGACTTTTAAGTAGTTAATACCAGAGAGCTGAGGTCACTAACTCTGCAATACAGCATAACTGCTTCTGCTTCTAGGCAGTATAGTGTGTCTTTAATATTTATGGTGGGTTCCAGAACATTGTTTGCATTTGTCCAGAGGGACTTTTGGTGTTCTGCAAATGCTCTAAGGTTACATCTGACAGGCATCAGGTCTGCGCGGAACCGACTTAAAGCACGAACAGGAAGAATAATCAATCCACCACAGCTGAAGTTTGAACATGTGTCTCAGTGTCTGGGCAGATCACATAGTTTGAACTGAGGAACTCATTTATCATCCACACTGTTTTTTAACGGTTTCACTTTGACCAAACCTCACTGTGTTTTGTTCACATTTTTTTAATCTAGTGAAATGAGATTTCCACTCGAAAGAAAAGGCAGATCAGCAGCTAAAGGCAGCAACATTTCCTGATCCAGATAATTGTATGTGTTTGCACACAAAAACAAGGTAATTCCTGAGGTGAAAGATAACACCCAAAAGCGGGTCTGAGCCATTTGGTGAAAACTGAACCCCTTTTGTTGGGGAGGAGTGAACCTGTTTTCTGTTCTCTACTGAAAAGAAGTTTACCTTTCAAACCGATCCTTTCTGGTCAAGTGTTGGAGACAAACTCCACATTTTTAGCTTCTGGCCTGTGTTCATGCCATTTCCACTTATCTACAAAAGAAAAGACAATGACATCAGCTTTATCAGCAGTGTTTTCCTACTTTAAGTCATGATGTCAGGCTTCAGTCATGTTTTATATCAGATTGTACTTGTTGTTTTAACTGATGACATGTAAATTAAACCAACTGAAACCAAAGGCAGAAGCAATTCAGAGGCTGACTGAGATTCTTTAACAAGATCTACTTTTGAGATATATGTAACCAACTTGTTTAAAGCTTCATTGTTACATATTCTGCATTAGATTTATGTCTCAAAAAGTCTGAACTATTCATATGATTATCATGTTTCAGCACTAGTATAAAGTCCATACAGTTGGCTCTTCTAAGGTTGTATTTGTGCAGGAGGTCAGTCAAAGCACAGCTTTGGTTACTAGTCCTGATCTGGGCTGATGGGCCTAAAAAATCTTAAGTTACCTGTTTGAATGTTGAAGAATCAGTAAAATATGTCCTGTTGTGCACATGTACAGTCTTATAATACCATTAGAAATGGAGAAAATTGTATATTTTAGTATATAAATTGTATATAAATGAGAAGTGGACTGAATAACCCCTCCTACACTCGCGTTCCAAACAGGAAGTTCCTGCTGGTCCCATGAAGCCAAAATCCCATAGTCTTCTTTTGAGAAATAAACAGCTATTATTTAGTCACTATGTTCATCAGAATAGCCATTCTTGCTCTAATACCTTTTATGTTCTTGCTAATCCATATTTTTTTCATGATGTTTTTGCTGTAGCGCAACTTATTCAAATAATAAACCGACAAATCAGCTGCTTCAATAACAGTAGGTGGCTCTAACTCCAACATTTGAAGCGTTGGATTGACAGATTCCCCAAGCCCACTCTCAGTGGAAGGGGTGTGGCCTTCTAACATGCACACTTCTGATTGGAAAGAGAGGTTGCCATGGAAATGTAGACAGACCGAACACGGCTTACTGAGGACATCTGGTACCAAAATGGCGAAGTCCATATCACGGAAAAATGGCGACTGAATTGACTTTGTTTGGTTGAAACCGAAAGCAAGGCATTTTTTATGGGTGACGTCACATGCAATTCGTCCAGTTTTATATTATAGAGTCAATTATACCAGAACTGGACTAAGTGAACCCCTCACATTTTGTTCCAAACAGGAAGTGCCCACTTGCTCAAATAAGCCAAAATCCTATATACTTCTGAAGAGAAAAAAAATCATTCTGTTCATCAGAATAACCATAACCAAGGTTATTTTCATCGTTTTTTTCTATGCACAAATTATATAATTTATAAACTGACTAATTAGACGTGTAAAAGTATGTGGTCTCGTGTTGAACATTTGGCAGATTCTCCTGTGCCTCGTTTTGACAAAAGAGGTCCCCATAGAAATGTTTATCCAGAACAACTAAGACCAATCCCTACTTGCTTCAAGACATCATCTGGTTCCAACATGGCGGCGTCCGTATCAAGAAAAAATAGCAAATGCATTGACTTCATTTCATCAGAGCCAGAAATAACTATGGGTGACATCACGCTCTCTCAGTCCAGTTGCCTTATATAGGCAATGGTGACAGCACATCTGTTTCCTGATTTCCTTCAGACACAGTGATGGATCTAATTTGAGAAGAAAATAATGTGTTTTTTTACAACATTGTCCCAAGTCTTTATGTCTTAAAATAAACGGTCATGCTAGCACTTTAGATGTATGTAAAAAAAAAAGGTTATTCCTTTTTCCAGCTACAAACAACAGCTTCACCAATAATACAACATTATCAGTGGCTGTACATCCTCAAAAGTTTAAAGGGAACACTAATTTTATTTTTCTTCTGAACAGATCGGGAGGACCAATCCATCCTTTGCACGTAAGTGATGCAACCCTTTTCTCCCTTCTTCACTCTTTGCTTCTGGGTTGAATATGTGAGTCTAAGCTTGAACAGGTTTACCAAAGAGTCCCATTTGTCGTTAACAAATTAGTCACACATAGACCTACAACAGCAAACAAGAGCACAAAACAAAAGCCGCTGGACTTCTTGGTGTTCCAGTTTCTTTTATCTCTACAAAGTCAGTCGTTTTCCAAATCCTTCAGGGTGTCTCTCTCTTGCTGAGTCGACCAGCCTGCTTCTGTGTTTTATTTTAAGTGCAGTTTCAAATAACTTTTTGCGGTTCTTGGCCTGTCTAGTGGCTCTACCCAAAGCTGAGGGAGTTATGAGTGTGGTTTTCAGGCCAGCCCCATCTACTGAGGCAGAAAGTCATTAAGTGTTATTCTCTGTCAGCGTGGCACGGGTCTGATACTGCGAGCAAACAGACAAGCAATGATCTTGGTCCAAAACACAGAAAATACACTCCTGTTAGGTAAGACGAACAACCAATGACAGTTTTTTTTCTTTTTCTGTTTTGATACAGACTTTAAAAAAATTCAATGCTGTTTGAACGTTAGAAAACACTGGGCTGCACTAATTAAATGCCATTAGCCAAAAAGATTTAAAAAAAAAAAGATGGACGGTCAAAAGATAATTCACTATGTGTCCATTTCAGATGTTATATGTCTGAAAGTTTTAAAGTAATATTTCTTCTCATTTCTCACTTCTCATGTGACCTTAACTGAAACACAATAAAGGTTTAAAGAAGTCCTTTTGATTAGAACTGTTATTAATTTCAGACCTATCACCAGCCGAAAAAGCCCTCTCATTCAGCAAACAGGTCAAAACACGATGGGATTCTGTCTTAAAGTTAGAGTTGAAATACACCTGGATGAGCAAGATTTGTTCTCTGCCTTTGACCCCTCCCTTGGGACAGTTGTAAGCCCACTGTCCATTGGTGGTTTTGGTGATTCCTTGGGATCCTTACAACAAATGAATTGAAAATAGCAATATTTGAACAGATTTTTGTAAAGTACGACTAAGTGGTCAGAGTGTGAGTTCCACTTTTAGATGAAAGTTAAGTAACTCTGAGCCAAAGTTTAGTGAAGGCAATAGAACAATTGGTCAACACCTAACTGACCCATTTTCCTTGGTGTTCATATTCTGCTCTCGAGAAACAACTTAGAAGCATCTGTAGAAGTGCAGTGTTCTGTGTGCTGTTGTACTAATAGGCAGCTAGACTAAAGCCACCGGCATGTCTTCATGCACTTTGACTGGTTCCTGCTGTTGGTTGGTGCTTTCTGAGCTCGGGGACCTAGCTGTGGGAAATGTGGAAAGTCCGCCTGAAGACAAGCTATCATTAGAGACGGCCCTGAAATGCTGGCCTGAACACTGGCTTACCAGACCACAGCATTCTTCAGAGAAACTCACCAACAAACAAACAGGAATAAACAACGGATAGTCAGATGGACGCTTGCTCTCTGCGACTGATGTCTTTGGTGTCAGCCGTAACCACAATCGTGGCAAATGAGAGTTATTTTGGTTTCCCTCTGATCTTTCTGCACCTCGCTAAACTGTAGACAAATGACCCAGATTACGTCTTGTTATGTGGTTTTGCCAAACAACCTGTAAATTTGATTCATTTCAGGAACAAAAACATTTGATTTCCTCTCACTCAAGCCCTGTTCTTTGCTCCCCGCTTATGCTGCTGTCTAAACTCTCCTTTTCAGAGGTGAATCAGGAGCTGGCAAGACCGAGAACACCAAGAAGGTCATTCAGTACTTGGCCCACGTCGCCTCCTCCCACAAAGGACGTAAAGACCACAACATTCCTGTGAGCCACACCGCCTGCAGCCACTCTGCTTTGTCTCTGCCCAATTATGGAGCACTCATTTATTATTCTTACACCTCTCCTCTGCCCTCTGAGGGGCAGATTTATTGTCCAAGGCAAACTAGGGAATGGTCACACATCGTAAATACAGCTGGGGGGGCGGTCCGGTTTGGTCCAGCAAACGCATCTAGAGTTTCAGTAACAAGTAAAGCAGTCTTTCATGAGCAATGTTAATGAGCTTCATACTCACTAAAGCCTTCGTCACATCCACCCTTATGGGGGGTTGAGCCATATGGGCGCTGCTGGTCTTTGGGTTGTCCGGGCCCAAAGAGTGGCCGCAACCTAAAGAGAAAGAATTAGGTGTGTCTTGCACCTCCCTTGAGACTCTTGTCGCCACCTTAAAGGACGTCAATTGAACATATCATTGCCATGCGTGTGTTAAATGTATCGTGACGTGTTCGTAAGAATAATGTAAGTCACACGCACTTATGACGTACGGGTGACGCTGTCGTACGATGTCCCTGTCTTATCGTCAGTAAGCTGCAAGTACTGTTTGTTGATGCTTCACACGCAGGGTGTACACATAATATGTAGGACGGCCACACAAACTACGCTCTGATTGTGTAATTTTCCCATTTCTAACAGTCAGGCTGCAAGCATGGAGCGCACAGCCC